>QVTF01018618.1:0-105226 GCA_003573665.1 Oxygymnocypris stewartii | reverse complement strand
ACAAATAAAAATATTCCCCTTCTTTATTCCCATAAATCTTATCAAACAATTTAATTCCTTTAAAAAATGAAAATAAAAAGGTCCCTCCATGTTCAAGAAAAGGTGGGGGCCGGCAGACAGGAAGTGATGTAAATGGCATGACTATCAGGTAGTTTTGTCAATGATATATAGGAAACTTGTCTGAAAACAGTCAGTTTTGAAATTCCTTTGTCACAGTAGTATTACAGAAATTATACTCAACACCTTTAAATATTCAATGAATCAATATCGCATCATGATGAGAAAGGTCTGGCAGAAATAAGACAAACTATTACAGCATACTATCCTGGTTGGACAACACTACATGTTTCTAGTGAAGTTCAGGGGCATGGGTGCGTTGCATTCAAAAGCCCTCTCAGGCCATTTCTCCCCATTCGCACCTTCTCCACCGGGCAGACTGTGGCCTTACGCTGGGCGGAGCAGCGGGACAGAGTGGATCTGGATCAATACCCCAGCCTGCAGCGCAGCAGGGCCGCGGGCCATCCCTGACCTGGGCTATTGATCAGCCGCTCCTCGGCTGCCAATAGCAATGTGCTGGATGTGACACAGGGGCTGAGAGCAGACAGGCGGTTGAGGGATGGGGGAATGTGTATCGCCAGTGGCAGCCCCACAGCACAGTGAAGATAAAAGTCAATTCCACTTAACCAAATCACTGACAACTAAATAGTTAGTGGACAGAGGAATGTGCAAGGTCTCAGGTGGCGGCAGCTGGCTGCGTGGATGACTGGGAAGACGGGGTTCCCAGGATTCCCCTCACCTGCACTGGGAAAGTCCTAAATATGGGTGTGTACCATATGACCAGGTCTAACCTGAATAAACTGCAATAAATGAAAATTCATATATACATAGTCCTTATACATGTATAACACAAGCAATGCAAGACCAACAAAAACACTTCCATCGAATGATAAACTACAGCCATTAAACATGCCAACACATTTATTACAGTTTATTATATGTACTGTATAATTTATTGTATTTTATTAATGCAATCATTTTCTAATAAAAATGCTACTTGATATAAATAAAAAAATCCATTAAATTTAAATGCACATTTTTTTTAAATATTAAATTAAATTAGGAAATATTGAAATGTAAAATGTTGTGCTAAATGATTTGGACATTGTTTTTATGTCACACATTACAGAGATTAAAGATCTGTTCATGATGTGTACAGCACTCCCAGACAGCCCATCTAATCTATCTTCCAGGCAGCCATTAGCAGTCCATATCAGAGTAGTTTACATGTCACTTTACTGCTCCACTGCCTGTTCATTGCCATTCTGTAGCCAATGGCCCGCTTGTCCATTCAACACCTATCTAAGGCTTCATATCTCTTCCTTTAATTACTGACTGACAGGAAGGCAATACTGAACACTTCATTATAGAATCAGCCCAATGACCAGCCACCACAGCCCAAGTCTCTCTGGTCAGTCTGACACGCAGTGCCTAGGTCAGCAAAGGTCAGTGACCCTGAATTTATCAGCCAGGAGTTGACCGAACCCAGCCAGGTCATCGTACAGCGGGGCAGTGACCTTGGCCGACTGCTTGCATCACATATTGATCCAGTCGTTTATGTCAAGGCCACGCTAATCACCAATAGCAGAGTCTCAAAAGGACAGTTAAGCACCAGCGGATGTGTCTGTGACTAAGATTAGAGAGTGAAAACACTGCAACAAAGGATCTGCACTTTTTTTATTTTGCTATGAAAATGGATCAACTTTAAAAAAATGACTTGCTTGTTGTAAATCATGTGGTCACATTAGCAAAATTTTGGTAAAAAGGTTTATGGACAAAAAAAGTTCCATTCACAAATTCCAGCAGCTTTGTGTTGGTCACCATGGCACATGCATTAGGAAATGTATTATTAACATGGCTGAAGATTGTGCCTGTGGAAATTCCTTGAACAACAGTAAATGTGACCACACCGACATTAAACAGCTCAAAGGGAATGTTTGATCATTCTGGAATTATTTACTCATGTCTCTTCAAATCTGTATGACTTTCTAACTTTCTGTCTAGTAAGCCTTTTCAGTGCAGTCAGCTACACAATTATATTACAATGATATAATATATATTTAATATATTTACATGACTTTTCCACTTGTTTGTGATTATGAGATAAGATATTAAAACTAAGTTTAAACTCTCAAAACTGGTAATTTTTTGTAGCAATTTCTACTTGATAATATATTTTAAAGCTTGATATAACTATATATATATATATATATATATATATATATACTTATTATAGAAATTACCATGACTTTTTTTAGGATTTTTTTTTCAGGTCTTTACCTTATATATCATGGTTTTACAAGACTGTGGGAATCCTGGTTTCTTTAATTAAAATATAGTTGTTGAGGAAACTAATTGGAATAAGATTTTTTGTTGTTTTATCTTATTTGAAATCAATTGAAGTCATCTTGAGGCCCCCTTGGAAGTTTGCTGAGGTCTCCTAGTGGGCCCCGACCCCCTGGTTAGGAACCACTTGTTTAAATAATGGCCTGTTTGTCTCCAAAGTATTGTTATATTTCACATAAGCTGCAATGTAAGGAAGATCATTAGAAAAATGAAACATCAGGTACTGGCAATTTTTGAAAACTGCCAGTTTACGAACATTTCTCTTTGACCCTAAAACACAACACAATTCAATGCAGTCTTCAGAATTGGGGACAAACACTTGGGAAAAGTCCTACAGGATACAGATCAATTATTTCATGTTAACACAACACACTTTTAGAATGTACTTCCCATTCACCTCAATTGCATGGAAAAGAGCGACTCGTACAGTTTTCAAAATGTCTCCTTGTATGTTCCATAGAAGATAGAAAATCACGATGGGTTAGTAAACAATGCCAGAATATTCTATACTATTTCAGAATTTATTTTCATTTTATTTATATGAACTATCACAGTAAATACAGCCATATGTCAGATATCAAACTTATTAACACTGACATCCAATGTCCTATTCATTTCCCAGAAACTGCGTCCCTCTGAAACGGTTGAGTTAAAGGGACACAGCAGTAATCAGCACCTGAACAAATCAGTGTTGGATGCTCTCATAAGCCTAAACTGTTTGCAAGATTAAGTAGCTGTCAGCTTCTGTGTAGACCCGGGTTCAATAATGTGCAAGAGAGCGCTTCAGAGAAAGTTTCGGTACAAATGCGTGTGTATTTGTGTAAGAGAACTTGTGTAAAACCCGTTTCCTGTATGTTAGCGTAGCACAGTGCCAGCTGCTCTTCAGATCTCGTTCTCGCTCGGCATCGCTCGCATTAAATGACGATAAAGGTCGGGAATCCGCGAAGCAGGAGAGACGAGCAGCCATTTCAACCCTTCTTGCTTTATTACGCTTTGTTCCGTTTAATCAAAAAAGTGATGCACACAGATAACCCCTTTTTAAAAAAGACCCGATGAACAGAAACGATTGCATCTCTAAATAATAGATGATATCCTGGCTTCATACAGACACGTATATAACGGGAAAATAATTGAAGACAACAATGTCCTATAAGAGAGCCACTTGAGCAATGCTGATTCAGAAAGCTTCCTGACTTCAAACGCTCTGTCATAAAGTATGGATAATCCCTTAAGAAAGGCGTGCGTCTGTTTACAATTTTCTTCTAATTAAGGCCACAGAATAGGGCGATCTTTGTTCAAATTGATGCGTGTTGGTTGGATTTTGGCAGAAAACTGTACCATTGGAAATGTGTGTTTGTGGGGGGTTATGAAGTAACGAAGTAAACAATAACATCCTAATACAATCTCAGCGTCTGAATAAATATTCTTGCATCTGTCTACACATGACACACTTTCAGACAGGAAAACAGGTTTTCAAAATAACAAATTAACCGAGTCTTTTAAAAAAAAAACAATAACCCCAGTTTTAGAAAGTAATCCCAATGGTCTACGTGAATCCAAGAGGATCTCAGCCACTGTATCAAAATGAAGTTTTGACCTCAATTTGTGTTGACTTCCCTCACAATCTGGGCACTTTCTTATCTTTGTTGTGTGAATTTAAATCGGTTATGGAACAAATCAATCAGAGCAACAAAGAGCAAAACAGCCCCGAAATAAGCTCCAGAAGGAAAATGGCACAATTACGCTTGGACACATCGCTCATGATTTTCCCTTTAAAGGACATGTCACATGTCAGTGGCTGGATATCAACAACAGTTTAAAGAGATATGAACGAGTCAGATACACGTGATGGTTTATTTGAGGGTTCTTGAGAGAATGCTGTAAAAACATTACTGCATACTGTAGACTACATGGATCACGGATAACTTCTGTACAGACAAATGTGAAAATATCAACAGTGTACTATTGATGTAAAACAAAATAAACCTGACTGATGACTGATATTAGGTCTCTAATCACCATAGATATTTAAAATTCAATAGCAGTATTTAATGGCATATTTTTAGACTTTAACTTTGCATATTTAGTTACATCCTTGCATCCTAATATTATGGAAGTCCTAATGAGTGTGGATTAACCGCAAAACTGTGTTGCAATGCAAAATATATTTACAAAATTAGACATTAAAGAGACTAAATGTTAATGCAAGTGCATTCAAATTCTACTACAATTCAAATCCATTTGAAATTTGATAACAGATTAGGTAGATGCGAACATGTACAAGTTATGTGACATCAGACAAAAAATTTAAATTACATAAAATACCAAAACAAAATAACACAATGAAAAAAAACCTCATTGCATTAATTATGGGTTCACTTGGAAAATACTGACATTGCTTTCACTTTATATTATAATAAGATATGAATTACATTTTTGCTTATACTTGTACAATAAGCATATTTGGTTTATTTGTGGCTTGACAGAAACTAGATCAAATTTAGCCAGATGCTAACATATAGTGACGTCTTCAAAAATCAACAGCAAAGCAGTAAAATGCAAAAGAAACTCAGACTACATTAAATATGAGTAATTTTAAAATATGATTTGAATGACCATTTCATTTACTTTTGTAAAGTAAACTAATTTAGCACTGTTCATTTGAAACCTTATAGAAACTAAAATAAGTTACTAATGTGGAAAGGTTGTGACCCCTCAAAAATCATAAACAAAACAATAATATGTTTCTTACTTAACATAAGAATATCAATCTAATGATAAATATTGGAGTATATCTTTTTGAAACCATTTTGTAAAAAATAAAAAAAATAAAAAAATACCTTGGTGCACCATGAAGCCCATCAAACACACATTTGAAAACACTCCTTGGTTGGGTTGAAAGACAGCTAAAGTCTTAAGAGAAGGAATTAAGAGTGGGATTATTGCTGAAGTTTGTGAGACAGTGGTCCATGTGTCTGTGTGGTGGAGATTTGAGGATTAAAATAAGCTGACCCTTCATATTTAGTGCCATGTGTGAGAGATTAATCTAACTAGCCCAGATCACATCAGACCTTATCATTGTGCAGAAGATCTCACTGTCGGCCGGAGCACAACCCGTCCCCTGCTGTTGGATTAGTGACTGAGAGACGCCTGCACGTGTGTGTGTGTGTGTGTGTGCACGCGTGCTGACAGAGCTTTAACTGACAAAGGATCGCACCTATACTAAAGCCAGAGAAGACCTCAAACACTTCATTAACACCTCGAGCCATGCAATCCAGACAACCTACGCTGAGCGCCGTGCCATGGCCCGTTCTCCTCCATCTCTCTGCTCTGCTTCACTGGCCCATTCCCATACCGAAGCAGAAAGAGTCAATTCATCATTGTTCATCAAGCCATGACGGTGACTAAAGCTCTTCACCTGTCACCTTCTCCCGGCTTGTGTCCGTTTCAACATGTCAGGCGCTATAGGAAAGCTTCAAGACCCCTCTGACACATCTCAACCCATAAAAATCACCTCGCTGACTGAAAAGCCCTGGATCTGCCACCTCAACGCCGAGCACGGGTCGCTCCATACACTTCCTCACAAACCTCAGCAAATAACCTTACTCTTTATTCCTTATTTTAAGCCTTTCCTTGCTTTTCAAAATAGTGTTAATTACAAAAAATATTAATTGACAACCTTCTTTTCTGACTAACACTAACTGTGACTATATCAATATGCAAAATTTTTGATGAAAAAACATGAGATTAAAATGTAGGTTAAAAAAAAAAAAACTCTTATCCCAAATTTCTCTATATTCTCTTAAAAAATAGACCTCCACAAGTTTTCTTGCTTGGGGTTGCCAGATGTCAAGATCCCTCTATCAGCGCTTTTCTCTTAAAAGGACACATTTTCTGTCCTGCGCTTTACTTTATCTTCACAATCTGGCAACCGTTTGTATACACTCTTTTTTACACTATGAAAAAAGCACTGATGATCTGAAAACATTGACAAACGTGTAAGTTGGAGCAATTTCTATAGTTATATTCTGCTCAAATGAAAGTGTAATACAGCCAGTCTATGTTCCTTCAAACAGTCATTTGCACTATTTGTGACTAAATCTGCCATAAAAACCTCCTCAGTGATGAACTGTAATAAATCCAAACATGGATATATTGTTTGTGACTGAGGCTGCTGAATAAATACATCAATGCAACCTCTGTGCAACAATACAAAGTCTTTTTTTGTTTCAATAGAAAGACATGAAAATTATTTGGAATTACTGAAATTCATTATTTGGAATTATCAGCTTTTATAATGTACAGAGTGTGCATATTTAATAAATCATATATAATGATAATAAATCAGAAAACTCGATAAGGTAAATTTGACCATGTGCACGCTTATAGGTCACAGTGCAATAGTTAAGATGTGATTTTTCAAATTACAAAAATTATAATCAGTAATCAGCAAGATTAGAAGTTGTATCATTATGCAAATGTGATTAGGTTTTAATTGACTGAAACTAGACTAAAATTCCTAGACTTTTAGTCAACTAAAACTTGGCTAAACCAAAAATCGGACAGGTCGACTAAATATGATAAAACCTAAAAAGGACACATGACAGGAATAAAAACGTTTCTGATTGGTGTCATGGTGCACCAAGAAGATGATAAAAAGAGATATGGGTTTGCTCACAAAACGGTTGTGACAATATATACTCCAGTGTCTGTCATTAAAATCCTATTTGAATTTTAGTAAATAATACCAATATATTCCAAGTGAACTCATATTTAATGTAGTCTGAGTTGCTTTTGCATGTATTGTTTTGTTTATAATCTTTGAAGATGTCACATAATTTATCCATGTGAGAACCTATTTTATTTTTTTAGTTTCTATCAATTTAGAAATGAACATTATTTGTACAGACGTGAATGAAACTGTCATTAAAATCCACACTGCTACTGATATCAGAAGGAAAAACATTGACAAACAATTTGATAACGGACACTTCCTGTGGCTGCAGCAGTTTCATATTAATGGACAACAACTCCAGGACGGTCTTTGAAGTTGGGAGGCAATTTCGAGTCGTGTGGATTACAGAGCATAAAGCAGGGTTTATTTTTACAACCTCCATTATTTCAAATTGTAAATATTCAAATCCCGAAATAAAACCCCTGGCTAAGTGAAGACAATCTGTGAAAAACAACATAGCACACCTCAAATAGTCTTCTTTGAAAACAAAATTATTATGAAGATTAACGGCAAATTCTATGCAATGAGATATGTGTGTGTGTGTGTGTGTGTGGACAGTGCTGCACAAGCTGGAGAGGTTTCTTTGTGTGTTCTCGATTCGTTGTTGTCTTTATTTGTTTGAGTGTTTTGACATTATTTTGCATGCGCTGCTCTTGGCTGGAATTAATATTTTGGTGGGCTTGAATATTAATCTGGCATCAGAGCTGGGATTAGAGAACTATTGTTCCTTTACAGCTGAGCCCTCATAGCGAGATGACAAACACAAAGACAATCTTCCCTGCTCTGCATCTACAGATAACAGTCAGACCCTTCTCCCTCCATCCTTCTCTTCCTCTCTCTCACTTTGGCAGAGGAAGGGTGGCGGAACTTTCCATGGTAAATTTGCACGGCAATTGTGGCCTTAAACCATGCTGCTTCCCCAGCTTATACTGTGCATTTTACAGAGTTTACCAAAGAATACAATGGGGTTATGCTTGAAGCATTCTTCCCCAGGCAAGAACAGTATTTTAAATGCACCAGTGCTGCTGAAAAGAGCCGAAGTGGCGTTTGTTTCTGGTGGAAAGGGGTGAACTGAAAATGCGTTACAGAAACGTGCGGCATTACGACATTGACCTTTCCTGTTCGTATAGTGTACAAACAGCTGTGAACCTCCTTCATCTGGGCTCTTTGCACTTCAGATGGCTGGACCGGTACAGGCACGCCATGCCTCAATAAAATATTCGTACTCTTTTTCTCTCTCGTGTGCTTCCCAGACAAACAGAAAAACATGAACGCATGTGTTACGTCTCGCGCAAATGCTCCGAACAGGAATAAATACACATGCAACACATACATTACATTCTGTCTGACTCTAAACACATGCAAACTGCTTCTTTCCACACACCTGCACAGTCAAACTGAGGGGTGTTGAATGTTACATAACGTTTTATAAATGACATCATTTTAGTTATATATTAATAATATTGCAAATTATACCTTACATCAGCATAGCAACTTGAGGGAAAAAGTTAAAAATAAAAATAAAAAATAGTCATGATTTTCAGATTTGCTTACTAATTAGTTTGTCTGCGTCTTACTTTAATGACACTCGAAATGCATGAAACTATTATATAAAACCTGATGATCAGGTTATCTAGCATAGTTTGAGAGGTTTTGCGTCAGTGGAAGAAAGGAATTCAGAAGATCAGTGTCACAAATTGGAGTTCAAATATCTCAATTTGCAGAATATTCATTTTGTAGAATTTATACATTCTGATGAAGCTTGTGGTCTTAAATAAAATGCATACATAAACACACACACACACACACACACCACACACACCACACACACACACACACACACACACACACACACACTTCTGCACACAATACTTTGGTTCACAGAAAATGACACGGGAGTGTATGTAGCTGACAGACCCTTGATTTAAAACCTCTTAAAGAACAAGAGTCTACAATGCAAGTATATTCTTACGCCATGTTTTATAACACAATGGCTCACTTTGCTCACCATCTTTGCTCATGTTAAGGCCCATACAGCACTTTCTCAAGATGGATGTCAGAGAACAGCTCAGCCCATTGGATGATCATAGAAGTTCTGTCAGGGAATTGTCAATTTAAATGGGAAGACTACGTTTCTTTAGTTCTGATGCACGTCTACATGTGTGACCTAGAGGCACTGTGCTACTTGAGCATTAGCAAGCACTTGTCAGAAACAGCAGGAGGGGGGGAGAGATGGTAAAGGAGGTGGAGAAAACGGAGAGAAATCAATGAGAAAGCAAGAGTAATATTTAACAGAGAAAACATGGGGCATCAAACGACATATGAAAAGCATAAAAATGAATATTTTCACACACACACACGCACACACACACACACACACACACACACACACACACACACACACACACACACACACACACACACACACACACACACACACACACACACACACACACACACACACACACACACACACACACACACACACACACACACACACACACACACTCTGCTGGTTAGTGCATGTCCCTCAGATGTTTTGAGCCATTGTGCTCATGTCCACAAATTAAAATCCTGCATGTGTTGTGTCCTGTTTCTACCCACAATATCCTGTTTCTTTATGACTGTATCTATAATAAAAAATAATTAATAAGTAATGATCATTTTGATATGTAGTTCTGTTCTGTGTGTCTATACATGTATATACTTCCAGACAGCATTGAACTAAAATGAGTGACGCATGGCAAAGCAATGAAATGGGTGTTTATGCATCAATCCGCCTCAATCCTCCCAGATTGGAAGGGGTTAATGGGGAATCAATAACGGAAGGATATGTTCATGAATGAACTGAAAGGGAAGAGAGGAAAAGAGTGAGTCCTGAATAAGGGGAGGGAGGAGTAGAATCGGGCTCATGTATCCTGTGATAGCTACAGACTTCCCAGATGTTATCTGTCACTCAAGAGAAGACTCCTGGTGACCAGATGTATATGTGAGGAACATGCCGCATTCCCACATTAACAGAAGTCAAGTGTGAAGATGTTCATCATTCATGCACACACCGAAAATTATATTATTCCCCCCCAAAACAAGAGTTAAACTGTCATTTAAAAAATGGCATGCCACAAAACAAATAATCCTGCTTTTTATTTCAAAATGTATTTGAGATTTAATCTGCATTCAACAGATTTTAGTATGTTACAATATAAACCACTAAACGAACCTACAGCAAAGCCTTAAGCTCAGGCCTAGGAAGTTTGAAGTAAGCCTAGCCCAAGTGTAACGTTCCAATTTGCTTCAAAACTGCAAAGCTTCACGGTCCTCCGCTTATGCCTATTCATTAACTCCGTAATCACTCTGACAGCTGTTTATAGCATCTTCCGCTAAGAGGCAGGAAATGATCAATTTATTCATTTACTGTTAACAAAGGCCCCCTGCATCATGTAAAAATAAATAAACACCGAGGATGATAAGGGCCGGGAGAAAACACAATGGCCTTTATTTGTGCAAAGCTACTTTGGGTTGATTTTGTTTTTTTTAACCAAAACTAGCTAAGTGGAATTGAGAAAAAGAGTTAACACACTTTTATCATTTGCCGAAGTGACGAATCTGCTTTTCCTTGTATTTTCCCTTTAAATGCATGTTCTGTTTCTCTCTGATAAGTTATGTTGTCTAAAAACATCCATGCTTCTCCAGCGCTTTGTTCGTCAGAGGAACTTCATACCCAGGGATTGCTAAACACAATTCATCAAAGTGGAACAGCAGTGTTTTTTCCCCCTGCTTCCTAATCCCTTTTTGCCGCAGATGAGAGATTTGCTGTTCAGACTCATTAAGATTAGAACGCTTTTTGCCAGAGTTATTTAAGAATGCAAAGTTCCTCACAGAGTTCACAGAGAAGGGAAATCTCATGGAGATGCTGTGTTCTTTCACAACGTGACCATCACGGCTCTGTGTCGAGGATTGAGTGCTAGCTAGTGAACCGGCTTTCAGAGACACTGAAACTCATTAGGACAGACAGCAAATTATCCATGATTCTGACAGCGGAGTTGAATTACAAAGTTCAAGGCAAACAATGGGTGAATCAGCATTTCAAGAAACAGCTCAAATTGTGATAATTGAAACAGCTACAGAGCATGTATCATATGTATGGCTGGCGGCCGGGGAAAGGGTGTTTGTTTTGGCGGCTCGAGTGTCAGAGTTTTGGCTGGGAGAGCTTGTGTTTTGTTTAGGAATGTAGGGTTCTTTGAGAGAGCTGCAGTAGTGGTTTTGGCGTGGGAGGCCGAAGTCCTATGACTAAAGAAGCAGAGGTCTAAATCTCTCTTCCTGCTGTAATACTCCTCAGAACACGTGCTATTTTTATTCATTTATACATATATATTTTCCATGAAAATTAAAATGATTTTTGTTGACCTAAGCAGCGCCATGCTCTTTGAACAGGCTAAGAGGTTTTGTGTGGAAGTCCCTTGGCTTGGTGGTGAATATTTCGATCAAAAGAACGGTGGTTTAAGAAAGTAGTGGTGAATGAAATAAATAAGCTTCTGAGGGGCCGAGCCGTTCCGTTCGTCCGTCAGCACTATTTGTTTAATTGTTGGTCTATGTAAAAAGGCAACTAGATGGAACGGCTTTGGTTGTTATGCTATATCTCATTGTTTTTTCCCCCCTGCGTCTCACGCCATGCTTTTAACAGGGTAAACTAGTGTTAACTGAAAAATTAAATAACGAAAACTGAATAAGCTAAAACTAATTAACAAAATGAAATTAAACTGTATAGACATTTAAAAAAAAGACCAAAACAAAATGACTAAAACTAATGTAAAAAATACGCAATTCAATAATGTAATTCAAAATATTAACAAAAATACTATAGCAATGATAATAAAATTACACTAAAGGGAATTAATGTACCTACTGTATATATAGACCTTTTCAAATCTGTTGTTCTTTTTAGTTGTTTTTAATGTGTCCCGTGTGAACAACCCTTGAAACGACTAGAGCATGTGCTTCATTTGATTCTTAAAACATAATTTCCCAAATAATTACTGCATAAATCAGCAACAAAAACATCACTTAAAACAGAAAAATAATGGAAAAAGTCATGTGTCAGGGCCATGTTCCATAGTAATAGCATGCTTTTTAGACATGCACCATAGGAATATGATACTCTTTAAAGTTCCTTGAACCATGCATTTATACAACAGAAGTCTTGCCTACTCTAAAATGTAACATTTGATCCGTGGCAGCGGACACATGGCATGTGGGCATTGGGGGCTTGTGGTCTATTAGCATATGAGCCGGGACAGGTTTTCAGAGGGGGTGGATTTTAGGGGGAGCAGTAGTTTTTTGGCCGCTCTTACGCTGCAGAGGGATTCATACTCCAGTGCTGTATGAACACACAGCTTCAGTCTCGGCAGCTTTCCCAAACTTTCTAACTCCAAGTGTTGCAATCTGGTTCCATTTTACAGCTGGCCTTGAGATTGTAACAGAGCCCCTTTCTCCCCCTCCCAAACCACATATTTAATCCCTTCGCTTATGTCAAACTTAATTACGGGACCTTGTACGAAGAAATAACAAGTGTGCTTTGTAGGAGAGGGAGCGAGGGGGTATTCGTGAGGAGGAGAGAAAAATGGGGGTATGCAGAAAAACAAAATAAGGGCTAAAGGGAAGGACTGAAAATCTATCAAGACATAAATGGAGGGTAGTAGTTAACAGAAAGGAAGAAAAAAGCAGACATGCGGTGGATTTGTAACAAAAACTCTGTTTAATACTAGAGAGTACAGCCAACAGAGCTGAAAAAAGTGAATAACCCAGTTTTGCTTTTCATATTATCTGGGATATCATTTATATATCAAGTTCATATTTTGAAACGACTGACATATTTTACTAAAGCATAAAAGAAAAGAGACAAGGAAGGCACAATTGCCAGTAAAGAAAATATCACAGTTCTGTAATAAATTATTTATGATATAATTTATTTTATATTCCATTATACATTTGGATAACTATGAAGTATTGAAATTAAACACAATCTAAATCAGTATTATTATTATATTAAAACTGTAAAAACGAAATCTATATATACTGTATATATATATATAATATATATATATATATATAACTTTTGTTGTTCGATTGTATAAATGTTTCAGTGCAACTCTATTTCTTGACATACAATTCAAATTTCACTTCCTGTCATTTTAATTAATCATCTTGCAGGGTGTTGCCCATTTAAATTCCAACTCATGAATTAAAAGGAAGGCAATTGCGCATTTTGCCCAACCCTGCCATTGTAGTGCAGTGTCAGAGGGATTGGATGTTTAGTGACTAACGCCTGCAGGTATATCGTGGCTTTAGTGCATAACATAACAAACCTTCAGAACTTTATTACCACTGGCTAACAGATTCATTTTCACCATCTGCCTCTGGATGTGTGTGTGTGTGAGAGAGAATTTAAGAGTATGTTTGAGAGAGTGTGTGTGTGTATATGTCTGTGTAAGTATTTACTATTCTGAAGTGGAACAGTCAAGAAGAGTGATGTTTAGTCTGTCAGTTTAAAACTATTACCTCAAATTCCAAAAATGTGAGCTAAACCTGTCTCACGCTGACACAGAAGACAGCGCTGTGAAGAGCATGCCTTTGAAAGTCAAAATCAATTTTCGGTGGGGTAAAACAAATGCTTCATCTGAGTTCCACAAACCGGATTTCTAACACTTCTAAAAGCACATATTCATACAATCTTTATAAGGCAAAAAACAGACTAAATGCAGTGTAAAACTGCTTTGAAAGAAAAGGATGCACCGTAGAAGCTGAGGTATAGAGGGATGAAACAGTCAGCAACTCTCCTCAGAGACACAACAGAGAGACAGACAATTACAGTCTCAAAGGAAGGCTGGAAGAAAGTCAAGAAGAAAGAGCTCTCCTCCTCTACTGTTAGCCTCGACTTTGCTCTGGCCTGCTGTCCGTTCTCAGTGGCCTTGGCTGATGGGTTCCCAGGGTGATCGAGCGGCCCAGGGCTGGGCTGAAGGAGAACAGATTCCCATGCCATGGGCGGTGGGACTGGCGCGCCACCCGTAGTTATTTATAGGCGGCCTGCTCCGAAGGGCCAGGAGAGAGGGTATGATTGTTTTCCTTTCCATTCCCTTGGCCCACTCACCCGGCCTCACACAAGGGTGGTAAATATATACCCAAACACTGGGAGCTGTGCAGAAGGGAGAGAGAGACGGGGAAAAAAATAGAGCCAAAGACATGTACAGCACAGAGGGACAGAGATGAGTGGAGAGTTCAGTCATGGCTCTTAGGAAAAGGTGTGCTTGATTTGGACTGGGTGACGTCTCTGCAACTTAGTCCAAGATGTTCAAAGAAGAATATTTTATGTTCATTGTGAGAGGCATGCTGTTGATTACTAGAGAAAAATGTTCAGTAAACAAGCCTGCCAAATAGTCAAGCCTAAACGCATAAATGTCCCAAAGCATTGAAGTCGTTTACAGAAATATTAATGAAAAAAATCTATCACTGTTTACTTTATTTTTTATTATTGCTTGTTATTTTCCCCAAAAAATATTTGAATATGCTTTTTTTTTTTGTATGATTTCAAGTCTTTTTTGAAATCCAACAATAACTCAGAGACCATAAGCTTTCAAGCTCCAAATCAGAAAAATAGCACTAAAAGCATCATAAAAGGGGTGACTTGTGCACTGTATAGTGTGCTCTATATTATAAGCCATGGGATAGCTGCTGCTCTGTGAGAAAAGAAAAGAAAAAATACCAGTCATAAATATAGTGTTTTATATGATTGACATCCTATACCACTCCGTACAGAAAGCTACAGTATCGTAAGGCTTCAGAAGACTTGGAATTTTACACAGGAGTCATATGAACTACTTTTATGGCACAGTTTTATAGCAGGCATGGTTATTGTACTGTCGTATAGACATTTTATGGAAAAGAGCTGCGTGAACATTCTTTAAAAAAAAAAATATGTTCTACAAGGAAAATTGGTAATTAATAGCAATATATACCATACCTCTACTGATTGATTGCTTGCATCATCTGCTAAATGCAACATGAAGATATTTAGATGTTATTAACTTCAGTATATTCTGTAAAGCTTATTATTGTGAAAAAGAGCTACTTAAATTTATTTATTAAATAAATTTATTTATAAACTTAAAAAGACTTATTTAAACATGATTAAATGTACCCATGATTTGTGACCAGCAAAAATCTGTTTAACAGAGCATTTAAGAAGCAGGGATTGAATGAAGACAAAAAAATATGAAGGAACAGAAATTAAGAAAGAGGAGGAGGGAGGGAGGGAGGGAGAGAGAGAATAAGAGCGAAAAAGACCACAACTCCTCCGGCCCAGGGACACGAGACTCGGCGCAGCTCTGGTCCTGAACACCCCCAGCAGGCGAGACCTGGCTCAGCTCAGCGTAGATCAGTAGAGCATGCAGCCCCGCCAGGGCGATCCACACGGGACCCGGGTCACCTACAGCCAAGCAGCAGAGCAGCCTGGAGCAGTGGCCTCTGGGCCCCTACTGCAACTGATGTCTGAGAGAGTCTGCCAGGATCCAAAAATCAGCCCCTGCCCTCCCCTTTCTCCTTTTCTCATTTTCTCTCTTTCTTCTCCTCCTCCCAAGCATGGGAATTCCAGAGTGACATTATTACTATGATCAAAACAGACCCTATAAATACCAAAAGCTATGATGAATATAACAGCAATTACAGAGGCACCGATAATTAGAGCAGGAGGAGAGGCAGAGATGGAGGAGCAGGCATTGATGTGTACTGTTTTTATGTTTAAGGGGGTATCTGAACCTATGAGATATTAGGGTGGGTGAAGAAATGCTTCTGATGGTATTGTTCTCAATCAGAGCCTGAGAGAGTATATACTCTTGCCTTTTGCTCTATTGCTCCACTCGCTCTCTTTGTCTCTATTCTTGCATCTTAAAAAAAGGCATCAAGCATCTGCTTTTGTAATGATCACTTAGCCAACAAACAATTAATGGGCTTCCTTCACAGATGTTCCTGCAGGAAAAAAAATGAGACGGCAGGGGCCAGGAACCTGTCCCAGCGGAGACCCAGTGAACTTACAGCTGCCTCTCCTACTCTCTGCTTTTCCCTCTTTCAAGCCAGACGTCCATTTCCCTCTCTTTCTTTCTTTCACCCTCTTGCCCTCTTTCGTTCTCCCTCTCTCCTTCTGTCCACGAAAGCATTGCGTCAACAGGATTCCAGAGCACTGGCATCTGTTTTTTTACGCTTGTGGGAAAATAGCAGCTCACATTCCTCACCCCGTTTCCAGATCACACGGGCCCAATGAGTGGGCCGCACCAGGAGCGCAAACACAGCGGAACGGTCTGATAAAGTATGGAGTTTTTCTAGCAGAGAGAGAGCAAATACCAAATTGTTTTTTGCGCACATGTTTGTTTTCTCTGTTCAACAGGGTTGTCAAGGTGATATCTAGGACACCAAATAATTGCATATCCATGTAGTGACATTTTTTTACACAAAGTTTCATAATACTCTCTCATAGAAGTCTTAAATATTCATCTGTATAATCAGTATTCACTGAGGTCATTTGCATTCTGGATGCAACCCAAAGGTCAGTAGCTTGAACGTTTTAAAGGCAGTTTTAAACCATAAAAGAACCAAGACATAAGTGAAAAAAATCTACTTGAATGTCAGTATTAAATCAATTATTTATGGTAACAACCGGCCAAATTCTTTTTGTTGAATTTGATACAACTACAAAAGTCAAAAATATTCAAATTAAAGTAGAACAATTATGTATTAACAGTAGAAGTAGACTTTTTTTTTTTGGCAGTCACTGAAAATGTAGCATTGACCCTTTGTGATGATGAATCAGCTGCTGGATATCAATGGCTGTGCTGTAAATGTTGGAAGTGGGCAAGGAAAACACAATGGGCGACATTCACTTGAAAGTGAGCATCACTATATCCTATTCACTCTGAAGGGCAGAGATATTTTAGTATTTTGAAGGGTATAGGATATTGCTCTCTCACATATGCGGCAATTTGAAACACTCTACATGAAGCCATACATACCTATTTTGAAATGGAATGCTGTCTTAATAACATAACAGTAAAAATGAATTCACAGTTGAGTCATGATTAGTTGATTGGTTGTTTCCACCAGAAGAACCAATTACTCTTTTTTTCTTCTTCTATCTATCTACGCAAACATATTTATTTCCACCCAGACGTGATCCCTCCTCCACACCAGGACCACTTGTCTAGATATGCTATGGAAGTTTGCTCTTAATTTACCCGTGCACCATACCTGTAATTCTGAGTAGGTTTGAGCAGAAACGTTTGCCCATGCTAACTGCAGCAATGCAGCATATCTATTCTGCCAAGATAAAGCAGTGGCTTGGCGGATGGATGCTCCAAAATGCAACTTACTGGGACCAGAGACTTACAGTTCACAGGGGGGCCTGTGAATTTAAACTACAGCACTGCATTTGAATAGCCTCCCCTTCCTCTAGCATACCCTTTCTCCTTTAATGGGACAACTTTGTACCTAATCTACTCCTAAAAAATGCACATTAGTACTTTAGAGAAATAATGTACCATTAAGGTACTACTTTAGAGGTAAATCAGATACAAAGATGTCTCTTTGAGGACCCTAAAATATTCTTTTGGACAAATTAAGCCTTGAACGCCTTTCCCTCCTTTGTCACTCATGTACATACTGGGCAGTTTTCAAGCCTGGGGTACCACCATTATAGACCTACCTCAATCACACCTCCCACCCACCAACCTACTCTCTGTACAGCCTAGCGAGGGCCATCTCCTGAGCTTAACTCCGCAAAATTTTACGCTTTACAAGGCGCCTTCCTTCTAAATCTTTAATGGCGGGGGGTCGAGTAGGTCCAATTAGGAGTTGTAGTCTTCAGGGTCGGAAGACAGGAGGGGTGAGGGTGGGCAAGAGCTTCTTGCATGGACTCAAGATGTGAGGAGAGGGGGAATAGTCATCAATTAGCGCCAATGAATCTTAACCTCACTAATGACTTCTGGGTCCACGTCTAGCAGTCTGCTGGTGTCTGCTGGGATGGCGGGGGGGGTACAATCCTCATGTATGTCTCTGGACGTCACAGACTGGCCTGAGGCAATATGCTAAGCCCTCCCTCATATCACACACACTAACTCATTTACCCCCTGTCATCACACCAATTGAGGGACCCAAGCTGCATTGAGATTCAATGCATATCAATTCCACGCCACAACCATCCCCACAAGAAACATTATTTCATTTAATATATTATGCATTCAGCTTGAAAAAGTATGTGAGCCAGTGTGGCATGTGTTAATGTGTGTGTGGGAGAAAAACTGAATTTCCATCTTAGGTAAAGTGCTCTGGCAACCATGTGGCTACACATATTTGGGGGTTGCAACGTATTACAGTAGAAATATACATTCATTGTAATAAAAAAAATAGTTAAAGTCTTGGTTTCTGATTGGTCAATACAGCATTGCAGCAGTGTTACAATATATAATATAGTAACAGCAAACCATTCTTATCGTTGCACAGAAACGTCCTGCTATGTCAGGGACTATATTTTAGTCAAAGTATGACAATTTGTACAAAGTATTTGCGTATATTTTTTTTTTGTTGTTACTTTTTTCATATTTAAACATGATTAATAAAAACTGACTATACTATCTTGCACAATATTGCATTTCTGAATTTCATATAGTGTTTGATTAATAATGATAGAGCCTTCGTGAAGTCAAAATTGTATATATTTGATCATAGTCTCACTAAACTTTTATTTTGTCAAGGTAATGTACACACTTAAGCCACAGTATAGATCATAACATATAATATATATATATATATATATATATATATATATATATATATAAAATAGCCTATTAAACAAGGATAGGATCGTCCTGTAAGTGTAACAACAGCAATTATTAGAACATTGGAACCCTGTGCAGGTATTTATAACATGTAATGTAAAAAAAACAAAAAAAACAATAGACACCATCACACATTTTTTATGGTTTTACTGGTTATAATGGGACTTGTATTGTTTTTACTGGAAACTGTAGTGGACCCTGTTGTCTCTACTGGTAATTGGGGGCTCGAGCCCCCCCGCAACCCCCTCTTGTGCACGCCACTACCTGTATATATATATATATAAAATATATAACATAACATAAAATACACAATGTGTTATTCTGCTATGGAAATTATTCTGCTGGTGGTTTGGTATTTTGTAATATAATGCAATTAAATAAAATTAATGGGATTATTCTAAATGGGATTTAACTTTTGGAACCACTTCATCTGTGATTTATATAGTTAACTCCAACAGCACTGTGAAAGCAAGACTAGATATCCAATCCCCAATCAGTTGGATGTGAGTTTGCGCTTGCATGCCTACTGGTTTTCCCGCAGCAGCCTGGGCCCGGAGACAGCTTTGCTCCAGATGTCAGTTGAACAATTTTTGTTTGTTCATGTGTCCTGCTTTATGAACCCTTCCTCAGAGAGGGTTCCCGCTTTCCGCACAAGTCTTCAAGTGGCTCAATTAGAAAACAAGACAGCCCTTGTATTCACCAAACTGGAATCAATTTAGAAAAGCAACCATTTCACCTCAGATTAAGCCATCCAGTGTCTGTTCTGTGGCACGCTGACCTTTGCTAGGCTCTAGTCTCGTTCTACAGGGACTGGCTTGCCAGATGATGTGCTTCCCTAATTAAAGGCCTTGACGTCAAACTCCCAGAACTGCCTGAGTGACTTATATTTGAACCCTTAGCCACAGGTCAGCAGAAGTCTTTCAGGAATCACGTTGCTGTTACATCAGCCCAACTCTTTTCTCTAACAGTCTTGTTACTTGTAAATTCTATTGATTCTCTCGTGCTCCTATTAACCTATTTTTCTCATACACAAGCTCCCACACACTGCACTTTAGTTTGAATTTTGGACACCAGCCACATGCGGCCAGTTGGCACTAGACGTTATCTGCTGGAGGCTTACAATGCGGTTAAGCCACATCAAGCATTGGCTTCCTTTGACTCCCTCTTCAGACAGGCCACGGAGGCCAGAACACCAACAAACAAACACTTTTACTGACCATTGGTGGTAAGATCAGACCTGTAAGACTGCCTCCCGCAGAGAGACCGAGAAGCTCGGACAGTAGCTTGGACACAGCTAATAGACAGGGCGACCGGTGAAGAGATACCTCTACATGTTCAACTGAATCCTCTGGCCTTTTATACACACTTGTATGGTTGTGCTAGGAATGCGCTCCACCTGACCCCAGGGCACTCATCCAATCAGCTCGCTATCTCCTGAAAGAGCCTCCATAATAGTGACACTTTTCCACCTCGTCAATAAGTGGTGAAAGCCACCCTCCACCCGCTACTTGACCATTTAACTTCTTCGTGAAAAGGCCCTTTCTTTCTTCCTCCTTCTATTTCTCGCTGAAATCAATAAAAGTGGAGCGAGGAATAAGGCTGATCCAGAACTCACATTAAGAGGAGTGAGAGAGAAAGAGAGTGAGAAAATAGACCAAGGGACAGAGTTGTGGCTTCCATAGGCCTCTATACAGCACAGTCCACAAAAGCATATTATCATCAACACTTACTTACTGTTCAGCACACCCCGAGGACACATTTACACCCACAAACACACACTAATGCACATATTTATGACTCATGCCATGCATATATGGCAGATACACAAACTATACATATGTATGACTATATATGCAATGAAAACTTCTGAGATGTTTCTGTGGATACAAAGACTTGAGTAATATATAGCCGACTCTCAGGAGAAGTCGTAATCCTAACTAAACCTAACCATCATGAGCTAACATAACAATAAACAAGTTCATAGCATTTATTAATCTAGGTTACTGCTTATTCCTGAATTCACTTATTCAAAGATAATTAATGATCATTCATAATACATCAACTAATTTGTACAACTTGAAAAATGTATATGTAAAATTATCTTAAACCATGATCAAGAAATGCTAGTTCATGATATCAAATGTAAAAATTGTAAAATATTACATATGATTGTAATAGGAAAATAAAATAAATAAATAAAATAATGTGCCAAAATGCACAACATAATACAAATTTGTCATCCCATATCAATAATAAATGAGATGACATTAGAATACGCCCATAACCCACTATGTATTATCCTCCTTTAGTACTTCTCAACGAGGTCACGACCCAAAATTTGGTCGCAGGTCTATACTGATTATATCACAGACATCAGGGGGAAATTATACACAAAAAAGGTGAAACAAACAATGTAATCATGCATAGCTATGATAGCAAAATCAAAATAAACACATCTAGAAACTCCATTAAGTCTCCTGAGATGTAGGAGCAACCTCCGAGTAATACAATTGTCCTGTGACAGACAAAGAAAAAGAGAGAACAAGAGAGGGGAAGGGAGATATGAGGAGAAAGAATGAGAGATGAAAAGGGAGAAATACACAACTCTGAATCATTAAAGAGAGATCTACAAACAGACAATACAATTTGTTTGAGTTTCCTTCATTTTGCTGCTAATGATATACACATGGCCATCACTCATTGTGTTCACACCTCATCACTTGTGCACAGTGATTGACAATAATGGCGGTAGAGTGAGAACAAAATGTCTCCCAAGAAGGGAGGGAAGTAGAGGAGAGATGAGCGCGATAGGTTTCGTAAGCGCACATGGATGCTACGATGAGCATGGCGCTTTGTTTGGTTCCACTGGCTGAGCTGAAATTGATTTCTGTGTGAGGCACGCACACCCCAAGCCCCTCTGCATTCTGATGGAATAAATAAAACACCCTCTTATGCAGCGTGAGGAGGGGAGGGGGGCATATGAAAGAGTAAAATTGGATAGAACAGAAGCAAAAGGAAAATAATGAAGAGAAAAGAAGGAACAGAACCAAGAAAAGAAGTGAGAGGATAAAGACTGAGATGTTACACAGAACAAAAAAATGGAGTGAAGGAAACAGATCTAGGGCTTCCAGCACAGCAGATTCGGTAACCTGCAATGGTCACCAGTCTGGGTCTAGCACTGTAGCGCTCATCTATTGAGAGAAAAGCTAAGAATGGAAATCAGGGGGGAAATTATGCTATTAATTAAATACAATGCAAAATTAAGCATAGTTAGCATAGCAAAGGAGAGAAGAAACCCCATATCCATCGTTGCTGATGTAAAATGCTGTATGGCCATTCAAACTTTATCGTCATGCAAAAATTTCAAAATTTTGCACAAAATCATCTGCCACTTAGAAAAGTCATCTGACAATACTAACATTAGACCATGAAATTAAGTGTTCTGGTTTTTCTAGTTTTCATATTCTTAGGCAGTTTATTCTAAAATTAATAGATTTCAGCGGGGTTAGTATTTCAAAACAGACCTGATGCTGAGACCATCGATGCTCCAATTAGTTGGGGAGATAAGTAGCTTTTATGGTTAATTAAAAACACCACCTTAATTAAGCAGAATCCACTTGATGGCTTGACCTATATGACTTTGCCCTAGGCTATCAAATACAGTGAAACAGAAGCAGTGGTAGGATCGCTAAACACTATTATTTGGAGGATATCCCAGATACACTGTGGTTGTTTATTAAAGAGTCTCATATGAAACAAATGATTGACATTGAATGAATTACAAAAATTGACATAACAAATGACATTATTTATTAGTAATTCTCTTTAATTATCTTCTCTATAACAAAGAAAACGAAGAAAGAATTACAGACAAAGGGCAGAGCCATATAGTGCGTGACAAATGACAACACCAAACCAACACAGAGGCAACAGCAGTAGTGGCATATATAGATGTTTTAACAATATATTACATAGTTAATAGTTCATTATTATGCACAGCCACAGAAAACAAGACACTAACTTATTGACAAAATGATAAAGTTCTCTGATCCAGACTTCAATAAGAATGAAAGCTACAGACCCGATGCTACATTATGAAACTCACTTATTCAATTTCTGCTGGTGGGTTGGTCATATTTTAGCACAGCTGTTATGCAGAATCTGTACACAGAGTTTGGCAACAAGCCACTTCAACTTGTTTTTTTGTTGATTTGCATCTACTCTGAAAAACTGAATTGCATTGAGTATAATTTTGGAATGAGATTGTGACCTGAAATGAAAATGTGTGGTGGCTAAAGATACCAAACCCTACTTTATACACCACACGGAACTGTTATATTTTGTGTCTGAAAACTTTTATAGCCATAAACTGTGGACTTTCTAAACATTTCTGTGCTACGAGGGAGCTGCTACGATTTCAAGCATTAGCAGAGCCTGATGCAAGGGTTTAATTGTTCTAGGTATCTTTCTACCATCTTTGTGAGAACTGCAGATTAGATTAACACGGATGAATGACTGATGAATGCTAATGATTCTTTACAGTCACGACTGCTGGGATGTCAAGGACGAGTCCGTCTCCATCACGAATGGAGCTCTAGATTAAAAGATTAGCTAGGTTTGCTGTGGTTAGCATCTCTAAGTGCGAAGTGGGAAAACTGTCTGCAGGAACCGCAGCACCATTCAGAAAAGTAAGATCCTAGCATATGTGCTCAGGGACAAGGGCAGCACTCAGCATGTGTTTTAGTCTGAGATCTCCCAGCACAAGCTCACACAGGAGCAGGGGGATCTGTGGGGATGAGTTGTTTGATAATGCTGATATAGTGGGAGCAGGGTCCCAGGAGCCACACAGAGAGCCAGTAAAATGGAGAAGGGTCCAGAGGGTATTCCATGCCAAAGGGAACCTGCAAAGTAGGTTGGCCCGGGAGTATGCATGTCCTCGTGTAGCAGGAAGCGAGCGAGGGGAGGAGGGACGACATGATATGACACTAACTCGTTAAGAGCCTGGCACTGTCTGCCGTTTGCTAATTTATGCAAATGAAGGTTACTGACTCCTGGGAAGTGGGATGTCAGGGGGTGGGTGCTGTCAGAGTTTGGCTGGCAGCCAACAGTGTGCAATAAAAACAGTGCCGCTGCTGCGGTGGTGGTGACGGCTCGTGGGGCTGGAAAGTTCGGCAGAGCGCCGCAGGAGCACCGTGCCAGAACAATGTACCCCGTTAGTTGCCTGGCAAGGCGGGCAGAGAAGCAACCAATCAGGGACACACTGCCTCCTCTACACTGGCCGAATGGCATCGCCCTCACGGCCCTCCCCTCGTTCGCGCTCCTCCTCTCCACCCCATCGCTCTGGTTGCCCGGGATGATTTTATAAACATTTTGCCAGCCGATCAATAGCCGTATTGATCAGGCATTGTGAGAGTGATCCGTCTAAAACCCCCAGCAGCTTGCAGCTCTAAGAGAGGGAGGAGCGAGGGAAAGGGAGAGAGAGGCTGCAGAGAGGACAAGGAAAGGGAAAGAGAGAGAGGAAAGGAGTGAGAGGCTGCAGCCACAGAAGAGAGAGGTAGAGGGGAGAGAAGGGGAGATCTCACAGAGAGGCAGAAGGAGGCAGTGCTGAAGGTAAAGCAGTGTGGTGTGGATGTAGAGAAGCGAGCAGGAGCAGCCATTGGGACTGCGTTAACATGCATTCTAATCGCTTTCTCGTTAAGCCGCGGAAGGGAGGGGTGACTAATGAGTCTCGCCGTAAGTATACAAAATAATTTACGGAGAGAGAGCGAGTGGGCGAGAGAGGTTACTTATGAACGAAAACAGGCGCAGGTTTGGCCTGGTAAGTAAATGAGCGTATGTGTGCGCGGGGGGAGGTGGAGGTGTGTAATCGCTGTGGGAGATGGTACGCAATTAATTCTGATTGCTTTGTAAATTTAATTATAATTTATTCTCTCTAGGAAAAAAAAAACGCCTGTGGTTGACGGCGATGGAGTCGCGTACCATAAAATTTACCTGCGAATGACTACACCCGATGACTTCTCGCTCATAAGGAGGCCTGCTAAATACGGCTGAGATCACTTCCGAAGGGAATTCATTATGAGAAAACATCATACCGAGAGCAGGTCCAATGCATTTGATAGCCTTGAGGATAATTGCAGGCCACTTTAAGGATTTTGGGTCCTGGTCTTTTCGTAAACCCCAACTGTGCGCCAATGGATCATGGTGGAATGTTCAAAAATTGGATATCAATCAATGGACGTGTATCAATCCCTTGATATTGGAGTACAGACACATTCAACTTTCTACTGACTGAATGTTTGTCTCACTTTTTGGACAAAGGTCTGGATAATAAACAGAAGAGCTGCTGGTCCTACAGTGGAGAACAATGGATGAGGCTAGGGCTGTTTAAAAAAATCAGGCCTGTCTTGCCACTCAGTCACATGACACACCAAGGGGGATCAGGCACAAGAGCCCAAGGGAGGCCTGTATTGATCCAGACCAAAGTGTATTTCGGCAGCACTGTGGTTTGTGCTCAACTGATGTGCTCAGGGCTGATTGAGGCTCAGGCCTGGTCTGCAGGCCATAATGAATAGAATTGATGCAGGATGTCAGACTACTGATCACCTATCAGCCCCACAATCTAAAACCAAGAGAAGGAAGCCCTGTATATATTTCTGTTGAATACCTTTGTGTAATGGAAATGTACACTTTAACACACACATTTAAGGTGTACAACTCTGGCATGACATCATGCTGGCTGTAGTGCCCTGGTTGCCAAGTAGCATCTTAAACATGGATCTAAATGAGACACAATGATACAAAGACCTATACTATGGAGTTGGAGACATCATTGGCTCGTGATTATGATCAAAATTTTGTTCACCCAAAACTTGTCAATAATTACTCATGTTGTTCCAAACCCATATGACTTTCTAACAGGTTTATCTTGCAGAAGGTCCAAGCTGTTTTTCTCCAGTCTACAAAAGTGATTGGCCACCATTGTTATCTTGGTCCCCATCCACTTTTATTGTATGAAGAAAAGCAGCTTGGGCATTCTGCTAAATATTTCCTTTTGTATTCCATGCAAGAAAGACAGTCATACAAATTTGATTCAAAATTAATGTGAGCTTTCATTTTTGGCTGAACTATTTTTTTAAGTGGTTACACAGACACACTGCCGGTTATTAGAGTGATTATGTTACCCGCGCCTGATTCATTGCAGTAGGTGCTAAATTAGGGAAATTGAGGTGTGCTGTGGCTCAAAATACCAAAAACACTTTATTTATACGCACATAGAAGTTTATATCTTAAGTTTAGACTCAAGCTTAGGCTGTGGGTATCATCCACTGACATATTTCAATGATGGATATGCTACAGCAAATAAAATATATTATTGTGCAGTAGGGGTGACCCCGAATAGTCGACGATTCGATGCTTCGATAGCAGGAGCCTGATTCGACTCCCAATCTCACAGTCGAATATTCGCGAGGTGTTATGGTCCTACCATTTTGGGTATATGGGGGTGCTCAAATGTCTGATTTCACTCAGAACTAATGGTTTTCTCCCAATAAGTTAATATAGCCTATTATGATAATGCTGTAAAAAATTATCTGGAAAGAAAGAATCTATAAATAAATATTTTAACATGCATGAATAAATCCAACCACCCCTATAATTTTAAGTTTTACTTTTCATAATCTGTGCAAGGATTTAAATCTTTTACAAGACTCAAACTGACACAGACAGAGTGAAAGACTGGATTTTTTCGATCAGGTAGGATAGAAGTTATTTCAAAACATTCTGGCCGCTTTATATATAGTGTATATAGCTTACTATTATTTATCTCATATGAGATGCTTTTGGTTGAGTTGCGCTGCAGTAAAAGCGTTTCATTGTAGTAGTACGGTGATTATCTCTTCAGCACACGTCGTGAGCAGGACAAACAACAATAATATGAATGACTATGACTCGGACTGTCATTAACATAACATAATAATGAGAAAACTATTATAATAATATGCTGTTCATTTTGAGTTTAGCTGCCGTGTTTCTGCACGTTGTTGTATGAAGTACGCATGCACAAAAAAAGTTCATTCAGAGCCGAGCAGACACGTTCACTTGTGCACTCTGGGTATTTTGTGCAGATAGCCTGTAAAGTAGTAACATAAATAAAGAAGCATATTCTGTATGAGAGAAATGAGTTAAATCTCATTCATTAAAAAAAGGAGCTCTCATAAGCTTAATTTTACTGGTCATCTTCAGCGCGCGCAGCTCAAAACAGAAATGCAGAACATTAATAACTATGGCATATAGCCTACATAATGTTATAATAAGAGCACTATTGAAAATATTTTTGTGAATTCTTAGGGTTTTGCTGATGTTTAATGTTAACTATCTTGTAATAAAAAAATAAAACATGATTTACTCCGTTTGTATCGGCGAGGCATCCGTTACACATTTCTCTGTGTTAAAATCTGTAATAATTACTGTTGATTGTCTGATTTGACTCTTGGTAATGTATTTTGCTCCGCCCCCAAACATATAATTCGACTATCAGTCGACTACCGGCAAGATTCGACGTCTCCGATTCGACTATGAAAATACTTAGTCAAGGACACCCATATTGTGCAGTTTTAATGTTGGGTAAATAGTATATTTTTAGAGAAGAATTATATGTATACTTTTTAGTTAGGAAAGAAAAACAAATATTATGTGTAAGCTATTACACATAATTTTTCATAAATTATGTGTAATTTGTCATTTTTCTATTTTTCATAAAAGAAATTACCTCATACTATAATTTCAGATCCGCAAGTCCTGTCCCTCTATATTAAGGAGCGCAAGACATGTATTTGTTAAAAAGGAGTGCAAAAAAGCACAATTAATTGGTAAGGAACACTTAACAAGTCAATAAATTATGGCAATTAGTAAAAACACAACGAAAACGGCTCCCTTGAGACTGTGATGCAGAAAGGCTTCAAAATGAAGAGATCATTAGCAATCTGTGCTAATACCACAGACAATGAAGGAAAAAACGACGGATGAATGAGGGAATAAAAATGGAACGGGTTGCAAAAAACAAGGAAAAAGAGTAATGCGAAAAGATTTCACTTCCTTAGGCTAGTGTTGCAACAGACAAATATGTCAGTGAGCCACAATATAGTATATGTGCACACCTGTGAGTGCAGGACTGTGTGTGAGTAACATGATCAATAAGAGCCTGTGGCAGTGTGTGTCTGCCAGTAAGTTAGCACTACATTACAACTGGATTACAAGGAGATTCCTTTGCAATGTGCGTGCGTAAGTCCTGCTGAGGGAGCCTCGGCTTGGCCCTGAGACAGGCAGTCTGCAGTCCACCTGTGTGTGTGAAGCACATAACAGCTGTAACAGTTCAGACTCATATGTTTGCTACTCATCGCGGCATTTCTGGCTGTGAGAGATAGGCTAATCTTATCTAAACACTGCGGTAAAGACCTGAGAGGCCATTGTAGGTTCGAACGTGAGTGTGTTTTTCAGATTCGCTGTCATTTTTGTAGTCAAATAGAGTGTGATTGGATCTCTAGTTCCGATTTGACACATGAAGTTGTGATGTGACGCTGTCACTCATGTCCTGTGTGCGGTCTAAGCGGGTGTAAAGACTCATGTTAGCCTCATTCACTCAGGTGCTGCTGGGAAATCTGCACGAGAGTGGGCGTACGTACCGGCAGGCCACCGGAGATCCAGCAGTGTGCACCGTTCAAACGCCTTCTCCAGTCACAGAGCGGATCCAATCCTAGAACACAGACACACAGACATACAGACATACAAAGAAAGACGTGTGAGACACAAAAGAAACAGATGCATTGGGACAGTATTAGGAATTGAGTGACAGAGCTTCGGAGAAGCGCGAGTTTGTGCGCTCACATTTTCTGCATTCGGGCCTGGTCTAGTTGTGCTATTACTAATTCATGTTTATTAATGCAGCGATGTGTGAAGGTGGCAGGGACAGATTGCTGCTGTTGCTGCGGTGCATGTTTGCATGTGCGACATCGGCTTGGGAATCATGGGAACACTCTCTCACACTCAGAAGCGCATACGCACATGCAGAAACAGCTTGACTGCTAACTGTTGATGCCAGGTTGCATGTGTTTCTCAGTGCTGCTGGCACAGATCATTGCTGAGGTAGCAGGAGGGTTGGAGGAGGGGCCGCTGATGGCCCCGTGCCAAGGCCCTCTATTCCCAGAGCCTCTCGTCCCCCTGTGCCCTTGGGCATCTGTTGTGGAGTTATTGTTTTCACTGGCACGCAATTAGCAACATTACACATTTATTTAGCCCTGCTCTAATGCTCCATAATTAGCTTCAGGCCCTAAACAAGCGCCGCCTTTCCTGCTCTCCCCTCCGAGGCGGTCGTAGTCTGCCGTGATTCAGCACAAGCGAGGGAACGCGGGACAGAAAAGTGGAAGAAAGAGTGAGAAAGAGAATTACTAGAGTTGCTAGCAGGGCCAGCTTGTGTGTTGGCTCAGCATTTCTTAAGAGCTCTTTAGGGGCCTGTTGGCTGAGCAGTGCGTGCGTACAGGGAGGAAAGGGCAAACACAGAGCGGTTACACTTTTATAGAATGCTTTGTGGAAAAACACCCCTGACACACACCTCAGCACTGCAGCCCTGTTTGTCATAGGGCCCAAGGGGCCGCACTGGTCTCTCACATGACTGTGAGCAATGACCTTCCAGGGCAGCAGTTTAAGAGAGTACGGCAGCCCCACTTCCTCTCCTGTGCTGCTCTCTGGGAAATGGAGTCTCACACCAGCACAGATATGGACTGAAATGTAGATGAGAACATGGAGCAGGGAGACATGTCAAACACATAAATACAGTGCTTGTATGAAGAGTACCACTTGAGAGAAATTGCTATTAATTTGTCATGAACTGTTCTCAACCAATTGCTGTTTCTTTTTTTGGCCAGCAATTGCCATACATTTTTTTGGCATGAACACCATTATATTTTTGGCAGTAATATTACAATAATTTGCATTAGAACTGCCATTGGAATTTGTAAAGAATTGCCAACAATTGCCATTCATTTTTTTGTCATTATTTCCGTTAGATTTCACACATAATTGATGGAACAATATCCAATGGATTTTTGCCAATAATATCCAACAACTGTCATTAGATTTTACAATTTGTCATGAAACGTTTTCCACTAATTGCCTTTGCTTTTTACCATAAATTGCCATTACATTTTACCAATAATTTGCATAGAGTTGCCATTGGATTTTGTCAAGAATAGGCAATAAATGCCATTTGACTTTTGCCAGTAATATCCATTAGATTTCAACAGAAATTTTTAATTCAGTTTTGCAACTAGAATATTAAAATAACTATTGTTAGATTTTAGAATTTGTCATGAAATATTCTCCACCAATTGATTTTTTTTTGTTGCCAAGAATTGCCTTTTTGCGAGAATTGCGAGTTTTTAACCAATAATGAGAAATAGATTTTTTCCATTTGATTTTGTCATTAATCATCATTGCATTGTAATAAATTATTGCAAATAATTGCCATAATTATTGAATGAATAATGCATTTTATTAGATTTAACACATAATTTACATTATTATTATTCATTATTATTATTTATTTTTTCCAGTAACACCCCTTATATTTCACAATTTAATTTATATTTAGTTTTACAGTTAGATTATGCAATAATTGTTGTTAGATTTTAGATTTTGTTAAAGTATAAAGAAATCCGTTACATTGTACACATATCTCCATGATATTTTTGCCAATGATATTCATTAGAGCCAATCATTATTTGTATGTAACTGCCATCTGTTTTGGCTAGTGTATATACTATAGTTCGCTGGCAAAAAAAAAACAACAAAAAAAGGTGCAGGTCAACATTTTTTTGTTGTTGTGGGTGTATACATGAGTTACTGAAATGCTGTGAGGAAAATATATATATAATAATATATGGAAAGATCTTATGTACCTCAATTGTCCAGAGTGAAGCCAATGGCTCATGTTTGTATATGTATATTGTTTATGGAAACAAAGGTCAAAACCAAGTTCAAGTCAATGTGCATATTGCATACATATTCATGCGCCGGCTATATCAATCTATTTCAGCTGAAGCTAGTGGGAGGAGCCCGCTGATGAGGTCAAAAGGGACACAGACACATGAATATCAGAAGCACACATGCACAGCTGCATCATATCTGGATGCACTCATTACAGAATAAGTAAATAAACCCAAAGGTTGACATACAATTCCAAAATGCTGCTCGTAAAACTGAATTTATAATGTTGTCAAATGAAATTCATTCAAAGCATAAGCTATTTTCTCAGCCGGCATTCTGAAAAGACAATATTCAATGGAATCGAATTAAAGCATCGCATTTATGAAAAGGGAAAGGTCAGTGTCCCCAGAAATCCCATCCAGCAAAACTGACCTCTGACCTCTTTCATTTTAACATGACCGCCATTATCCAATAGAACATTAGAAATGTCCTGCTATTGTCTGGTCCCGCGGCGGGGCGTGGTTATGAAAAGATAAACGCAGCGTCTACAAAAGAGCAGCAACTGCACAGATTCAAGAGTCTTAAGAGAAAAACTGCAAGCTACCAGGCGGAGGTACTGGTTTGATGAGCGTGTGTGTGTGTGTACATGTGTGTGTGTTTAGGTTTACGATGTATTATTTGAGGAATAGCCATGCAATTTTGCAAAAAAAGATTAGACGTGTGTCCTTATGATCACATTTGTGTTTCTATGATTTATCCCCCAGTTAATTCATTTGAAACCAAAAATAAAGAGTATGAATCATCTAAATTTGAGACATTGAAGGGAGGGAGAAAAGGGGATGTCTCTGGTCTCCATGGGCAACCAGGGTTATGCTGTCTTTTTGTGTAAACATGAGGAGAATAAGGACAAAGCGTCTGTTGGTAACAAAGCCATTACATGTCAATGAGTGAAGAGGTGACACGGTTCCTCGCAGCTTCTCTGCATGGAAGCGTCCGGATCACTCACCCATTCCCCCGTAAATATGCAAACGGATGTAATGTCCCTTTCTTCAATATAGATCAACAATAAAAACATCACTGCATCAGTGCACACGTTCAAAATCTGAATATATAAAAGTTAAAATGTGCTTTTTGTGCTCCAAAACAGCAGGGTATCAGACTTCCCGTCTCACATATGTATCTCCCAAATATGTGAATATATTAGTCATATTTTTGGCTTTTCAAAAGGCGAATCGCTGTCCATTCTAATGCACATGTGCGAGATGCGAGGAGCACAGGACGCAGACGTTTCAAATGTTATATTTCCATGATTGCTTCTCGCTCCCCATTTCCTGTCTATTGTGCGGGTGCAAGAGGCATTGTGTGGAGCGTCTGTGCGCGCATGGGGCGGGTCGGTTCAGAAAGGACATCCCCCTGGGAGCTCGGAGCAGCCCCATCTTTTATTAATCAGAGGCCCCTGTGCCACACTCCACGCTTATCACATTTAACAGCCTCAGATGGAGATGCGGCTCTGGGTGGGGTGCCTCCGCTCGAGCCGAGGAGGCCGCCTAGAACGCGTGTGCGCAGGATGGTGGGGGTTTGGGTGCGGACCCATCATGCACCTCCATCACCCAGCTATTGGGCCGAATCACAATACAGCAAATTACCTTCTGCTGACAAGAAAAAATGAGCAGGTCTTCTGTATGGGGGAAAAAAGGATTGTCAAAAAGAGGTGACACATTGATTGCTTAGTATGCGTATCCTGCGGGCCTGGGGTTCACACACTTCCTCTTCTATATAAATGTAGAAGCAGGGGAACGCAGCAGGTGGAGTGAAGGAGAAATTGAATTGGAGGGTCTGCTCTCAAACCGGGCGGCCCAACCAACAAACGCACAAACACAAAGGTCTCGCACATGCGGACGAAAAGGTAAAGTCCGTGTCGTGCACACAGGGCTCTAAGATGTCGTCCCGACACCCTTCCCTTCTCTTTTTTTGCCTCGTTCGTCCTCTTTCACCCCCCTCTCCTCGTCTCATGTATGTTGTAGCTCAGATGAATCAGTGTCAGCTGTGTTGAGAGCACTTACTGTCAACCCCAGCGCCCCGGGCCACGCCACTGATGGACACAAACTATAAAATATCACCCCCCTGGGGAGACATTGTTCAAACTCTTCCCCCACAGCCCTGAGGTGAAGAGCTCACTCTCTTTTTCACTTTCTCTCGGTCTGTGCATCTGCTTTTGCGTGTCGATTTGCATGGCCGTGAAGCCAAAATCCAGTTTCTTTGGGATACAGCGGCGGAGCTCAAATCTGTCAAATTGTCAGACTTCTTTGTGCCGCTCCATGCTGGAGCTTGGTTAAATGACACAACAGGAATCACAGATCTGAGACCTCTGACAGCTAGAAGACAAAAGCAAACATCTTGCTGTCCACTCCAGGTTTAAATAATGTAGCAGGGTGCATGCTGGGATTGCCATCAATCCCAGTCTCTGATGACGGCACTTATTTCAGCTGATAAGTGTAGAAAGTAGAAAGCGAGAGGGAGCCGAGGCAGACAGGAAAGGAGGGGGAAAGGAGAGAGACGACTCCTCCAGTCTATATGGGTCACTGGGCTTCAACTCTCCTTTTTGCATCCACAAGGTCAAGAACTAAATCACTCTCTCTGCTGAGGTGTCCATGTGTCTATATGCATGTGTGAATAAATGTGTATAAGGGTCAATGACATGACCCTCATTATTATTAATATTAGTTTTCATAAAAAATGCAATTCAAATTGCATATTTCTGGGGGGCATAGTCAAAAGATTCAGCATGATACAACTCTCCTGATATCATAAAGAAGATAAATAAATAAATACATATATTTTTCTGAATAAAAAAATTGTAAGTAATCAGCATAATCATTTAGTATTTCTTAAAAAATGCTTATTATTATTTGGAAAACATTTACCACATAAAGCATTTTCTTTTTAAATGAAAATACATATTTTTTTAAGTTAACATTTTATTTTTAATATCAATATCAATGCAAATATGTTAATTTGTCACTAATATTTATTCTGATGCAACATAAAAACTAAGATGTACACATTTTAGCACAAAGACACATTGTGCAGACTGAGTCAAATATTTACAGATGATTTCTATTTCTCTGGAAATCGCTCTGTCGCCACTTGACTTATTGAATCAAGCCATATTAGCAGGTAAACGTCATAAAGATTAGTGTGCATTAAGATGCTGGCAACTGCCACTGGCGCTGCATTGTGTGTGTGTGTGTGTGTGTGTGTGTGTGTGTGTGTGTGTGTGACTGTGTGTGACTGTGTGTGCGTGCATGTGCGTGTGTGTGTGTGTGTGACTGTGTGTGTGTGTGTGTGTGTGTGTGTGTGCGTGTGTGTGTCTGTGTGTGTGTGTGTGTGTGTGCGTGCATGTGTGTGTGTGTGTGTGTGGGGGCGTGTGTCTGTGTGTGTGTGTGTCTGTGTGTGTGTGTGTGTGCTGGGGAAACTGTTCTAATTGGACCTGTTTACTGCACTGGCACACAGTAAGTTCTGGGTTTAGGTCTCGAGTGGGCGGGAGGAGGCGAACACTCTAAATGCAGTGGATCACCAGCAAGATTGCAATTTCTTCCTCTCTTTCCTTTGCCTTTTCTTTCTTCCCTTCTGATCAGTCCGACCTAGCAGTCTCACAGAAGTCCATCTATCTAATGATAATGTGAGAGTCAAGCTGATCTACATAACAAGCTAACTTGTCCAAAAGTCTTCATTACACATAAACAGCATAACATATCTAAATGTAATCCATCAATAGTTATGTGCTTTAAAAACTGTCAGATTAATTCTTCAATTTATTATGAATCATTCAGGCAGTCTTTAACGGGGTTATTTCAGCGTATAGAAGGTTATACACAGAAAAGCCATAAATAAAAATAATGAAATTCTTGAAAAGGTAATTGGCATATTGTTGTGATATTTCTTAAAAGTTCATTGCTTTTGAATATTTAGATATGTGATATGTGTTTGGGTGTGTGTGTATAAATATATATATATTTTTTTTTTTTACAATTTACAGTAAAATTATTACAATAAATTTTACGATAAAAATTATTACGATGATATTTTGTATAATTACACGCACACACCCAAACACATAACACATATCTAAATATTAATAAGCAGTGAAAGTTTAAGTTTTATTTTATCAGCCATAGTGTCACAACAAAACTTCTGCTCTATACTAAAACCTAACGAGCAGCCTTCCTGATGATAGCTAACTTCTAAGGGAGCATCTTAACCTTGGTATTAAAATTAACCATGGTTTTATTGTAGTAAAAGTGTAGTAATCATGTTTTTTTTTAAATTATCATTTGTATTACAACAGTTTTACCACAAATACATGGTTAAATTATGAGCAGTGTAGCAAAACCATGGTTAATTTGCGGTTATCGTGGTTTAACTACAGTATATTAACCATGTTTTGTATTTTTTGTAGTAAAACCATGGTTCATTTTTGTAAGGGTAACACACAACACTATTATGCATAAATGTAAAAAAAAATCTAAAATAATCTAAATTTGATTACATTGATTGAACTAGGGTTTTGTTACATTTCTGTATTCAATGAAATTCGCTATTTATTCTTGTTTAGACATTGTCTACCATTCAGGATTATTTATTATTTATATGTTTACCACAATGAGGTATCCCATTATGTTTCTGTCTATGTAAATTATGAAATAGCCTTTATATTCCATAAGACAGGCAGTGATGCTACTGCATGTAGGCAGCTTACTAAGCATTAATTCTGACTACGAAAGTTCAGATTGCAGGGTTTCCATCAGAGATGCTCTTCCATGAATGAAGCAGGTGAATAGAGATGGTGGTAGTTGCCTCAGCAACAGTACACAGGTTGGAGGACACGAGTGTGAGCTGTGACTGGGGATGACTGCAGTAAGTGTGTGTGTGTAGGTTAAGGCAGGTGATGTGAGTTCTGAGCGATGAGATACTGTTCTTCTAGGTGACCTTTCTACCTGTAACCCAAACATCTGCTATCAGCACCGTCCTCCCTGCGCCGGGCCCGTGGTGAGTCGACACAGAGGCCGGCACCCAGAGACTCATCCATAATTCCTGATGAGTGTAATGCCATCTCCACTTCATAATTATGTGCTATTCCTCCACCTCCAGTACAGCCAATGAGACCGGCAGACGCACAGTGCTCTAATGAGCTGTTCGGATGGGGGGGATAAGAGCAGAACAGGAGTGTTAAAGAAATGGAAGATAAAACGTTGTAATGCACAAAGGTGGCTAGGGCTGTGGGAGGTTTACTGTAAAAAATGGCCATAAAAATCTAATAAATACCCCACAGCATCCTTCACGCCGGCCATTTTCTGAACGCTATTATTAGTAATTTTTTGATTCCATTCTGGCAGCGGGCCACACACAGGCTCATAACAAAGTGGCGACCTAATGTGTCGCGAAGCAGTTCAAGAGGTGGACGGCGGAAGCCCGGCAGAAGAGCCGCTCTCTGTAAAGACCTGACACAACAGAGAAGAAGAGGGCCATTAAAAATCAGACTCCCTAATAAATGCAGCACCACTAAAAAATAATGTTCAGCTTGTGATGAGGGTCAGCCTCGTTTGTGAGCTCGCCGCAACCTCATTCTCCGCGTTCATCTTCTGTACCGTTGTCGCCCGAACTGCGTTCGAATGCAAATAACAGCATCCTGTTTCTCATCTGTAAATGGGCAATTAGCATGGACACTTTTTGTTTTAAATGTTCCATCTTTTATTGTTATTGAAATGTCAGAGTCTTATTTAGCAGTGAGATGAATAATAAATAAGGCGTAATTACTGTCCTAAATGAGCTGCATGGGTCAGTCTCTCTCCTTCTCTCCCTAATTAGATGTTGTAATTAGATTTTCTGATAGATCAGGAAGGTCTGGGGGGGGGCCTGGTAAGTGCGTGAGGGGTGAGACAACTTTGTACAGCCCCCCGTGTGCTGTTCATTATGCCATAGCTGTGGGTGAAGCTCTTTTATGACCCTCCTCCTCTTCCCACAAAGACGTGACCAACCAGATCAACCGGCACAGGAACCACTGAGCTCATTTACAGCCTCGATTAGGGTCTTAGCTTCTAATGGTGAGGGGGTAATGCTCTTCACAAAACTATCTATTGAAAACTAGTTAAACAGAGAATACTAGAGTGTGTTTCAGTCAGAGAATAGTTCAGTCATTCTACTTCAAAATTATTTCAAAGTAATTATTTGTGAAATGTACTAGCAATTAGAACTGCATGTTTAGTTCAATGTGTTACTTGCCATTTCTTGTGTAATTTCTGAGTGAAAAGTTATAGCTTCAAATATGATTTTAGCAACTAATGTTGAGGATGTAAAGCATTTCACAAAACTAGCAATGCAAAACAAAGATTACTAGACTATGTTCTATGGGGAAATAATATTTTAGTCTTACCACTTTAAAATGGCACATTTCTATCAATGTTACTTGCCATTGTTTTGCAATTATTAGTGAAATTTACTTGTGATTTCTGAGTGAAAATGTATAATCTAAAACATGACGTTAGCTGTCAATTTAAAAGTCATGCTAGCTATGCAAAACTAGTGTCATATGTTTCGAAGGGCATATTTTTCTACTTTAGAACGGCGTGTTTAGTTCAATGTGTCACTTGCCATTTCTTTGTAATTATTTTTGTAATTTCTGAGTGAAAAGTTATAGCCTCAAATATGATTTTAGCAACTAATGTTGATGCTGCAATGCTTCTTGCATGACTATCTAGGCAAAGTTATGTCTTTAAATGTTGAGGTTTTCTTAAGTAAATATTAGTCGTGCTCGGTCATGCAAAACATTACACTGCAAGGTGTTTGCCAAGATGCTTGTCGAGATGGTTTTTGGGTGCTAGGGTTGTTGCTCAATACCAACACATAAAAATCATAAGGTTATTCGCTTATGACAGCCGACTCTCCTAAAGCTGCACAAGCATCACGTCTGTGGTGCAAACAATGCAGGACAGTGTACATTCATGTCCTGTTGTAATTATCATATTTATGAATCCCACTGTCAAGTTGTAACTACCAGACTTTTTTTAAGCTTTAATATTTTTGAGCTGCAGGGTGAATAAATTAATGAAAATGAAATAGGCCATTTTTATATTAATAATAACACTTTATACACATAATAATATTTAGCTACACTTTTAAGATTCCTTTGTTGAAATGTAATTATGCATTTAAGTACGGAGTAATATGAATTAACAGCATATACTTACTATACGCTTGGTTTATGGTTAGTTGCATGTAATTATGCATCATTTACTGTTATTGCTAGAGCAGGAACATGAAGCGGTACCTAATATATCTTGTATTAACTCCAGAAAAACATTCTAGCCTTTGTCATAAAGTGAAAAATAAAGGGGAGAAAGTCAATTTCACTCGGACTTAAATTATGAATGCACATTGTGAATGCATATCATGCAGAAATTGAGATTTCTTAACTGGCGAGTAGGAACTTCCTAGAGGACTTGAATGATAAATACATAGTTGTGTTAAGGTTTTCAAAAAACTAAAGTATGAGTAATAGTAAAAGTGACGTGTGTGTGTTTGCCAGAAGCGTTGGCAAGCCGAGAGGTGAAGAGAAATAGAAACAGGACGTGTATTGAGATGCATGAAGGAAGTATTAGACAGACACAGAAATGGAAAGGCAAAAAGACAATTAACTTGAGTGCCCCAGATCAACACCACTAACTGAACGTGTCCTGCTGTGGGACATAAAACAGCGGCTGTGGCTTTATACGGGTAAAAATGTCTACCCAGTTCTAATCATAGAAGGCCTCACACACTTCAAGACGACACACACACACACGACACCTTTCCCTTTACCTCCTTTCTCTCTTTCTTTGCACCTCACTGTTGGCCAGGCTATACTAGACATCTCTCCCTAATCAGCAGGCTCGCCTCACAGACCCGTTGCCATAGTAATATGCTGGCTGGTCGACATGGCAACCGCTCTGAGGTCCACTATTAAAACGATGAGAGAGGGAGCGAGAGAGACTGTCCAAGATAGAGCAGGGCTATAGAAATATGAGCGAAGAAGGGAACAACGAATAAGAGGGGATTCGGGGGAGGGGAACACTGCACACACCATTGTGTTTCACGCAGCCTGATAGAACGCGACGAAACAATGCCATTAAGCTAATGCATGGCGTCAGTGGATTTACAGCTCATACACATGCCTGTGCACTCTCCTCTTAATCTAGAGAAAGCCATCGTAAACTAATATAGCGTTTTATTTAGCTACTTAGCTCATTATTGCCGGTATACTTCAGACACACCTGTAGTATGATGAAATATTTATGAAATATACAGCCGTTTTTATGGACAGCAGGACCATTATCATTATAAGCTGCAATATGATTACAAGTCACAATATATGGGTGATAAAAATGACATGAGAGTTGGTCTCAAAGACACCATCAAAATCACACAATCAGACTTAAAGAAAGAATAAGAGAGTTCAAATAGTCCAGGTTAAATACAAATTACAATCTATTCATCTGTTGCATATGGCATATCATATATTGTGTACATATTCAGTAAATAAGTGGACAAATTGTTGAAATTCATTTTTAATAGTCATGCAATTATATTAATGTACATATACACACAATATGTAGACGCTTAGTTTATGAAATTCACAATAAATACAATTTTCAAAGGTGAAATTAACTTAAAAACTTTTACAAATGCAATTTTAAGTTTAAAATGTATTTCTGTACTTTCAAAAATAACTAAATTAATATTTTGTATCATGATATTTGGTTAGACTTTTTAATGTCCTTGTTAAACTGTAATTGTACATTTAAGTACTGAGTAATATTAGTTAACAAGATGTACTACTAACTTCAGGGTTTGGTTTATGCTTAGCTTTACAGTGACTAAAATTATGACTGCATGATGTGAAAAATGAAGAATACATGCATAAAAATATGTATATATATATATATATATATATTCATTTTTTACTGTTACACTTAATATCAAGGATATATATATATATATATATATATATATATATATATATATATTTACATTTACACATTTAGCAGACGCAAAGCGACTTACAGTGCATTCAGGTTATACATATTTTAATCAGTATTTGTGTTCCCTGGGAATTGAACCCACAACCTTTTGTGCTGTTAACGCAATGCTTTACCACTGAGCCACAGGAACACAATTGTATTTAGTATATATATTTATCTAATTATATTTAGAATAATTGAATTTATGCTGATTTTAAAGACGCCTAATATAAAGTGGGTCCCTGGTCCCTAAACTATTTGAGTTATACTTGATCTTGTAAAAACAGGTTGGAAATTACATATGCAAGACAACCAATATACTTTTATTTGTGCATATTTGTCACCCATTGGTCTCCCTCTTTCTGACCGTGTGATCATAGAAGCTTTATTTAGCCTCGAATATTCTGAATAAATCATATAATACCAAACTCCATTCCATCCAGTATAGCCGTGTTTCTGCCTCGACTGTTTGTGCAAACGTGTGTAAGTCATTCTTCTTGATTTGCTGGTGTGTGCTGAAAGCAATTTCACAATTTCACACTACAGTGAAAACCCCAACAGTCACTCCTCGCAACCAGTGTTGCACTTTCCCTGAACTGTATAAATATATAGGACAAAATATTATGTCAATCTAAACAGAATATGACGTTGAACTCTTCAGCTCTGTCCAACTTCCTCTTCTTTCTACTCTTTGTATATCTGTCTGTCTCTGTTCCTCTGAATCCTGTCTTATCTTCCTCTCCCTCTCATTCACTTCTCCCCCCTCTGTCCGGCCGTGTCTATCTCTTCCTCATAAAAGTCATGTCACAGTGAGTGGATGCAGTTTGTGTCAGCGCACGTGACATTCCAGTCAGGCTCAGTCTCATTGAGCCGGGTTTTATGAACCATCTCTCATTGATGTCCCTCTGTCCTCTCACATTACCACACTAGTGCACCATTCACTGACAATTACAATGAGTTTAAACCGAGTGCGTCATTCTCTTAATGCAATTACAGGATGTGTACGCACAGAAAACACGCATATACAAACATGTATTTGTATGCAACAGGGTGAGAGAGCGAGCGGAAAATGATAATTTATCATGCAACACATGTCCCATGCAGGCTACCCTCACCCAATCTGAGACGGGAACAGGACAGGACAAAAGATGGATTCATCTAACACAACCTACAAACCTGTAGAAATACAGTATCTGGACACTTCAGCCATGCTTAATGTATGAATGCCAATACATTCTGATAGTGTACTTAATAATAATAATTATAAATAGTCAATAATAATAATAAGAAATTGGACATGTTTCATTAAATACAGATCATTTCCTTTTCATTTACATTCATGCATTTCGCAGACACTTTTATCCACAACAACCTACAAAAGAGGAACAACAGCCAACAATAAGTGTAACATACATTACCAACACAACTCTGGAAAAGCTGAATATGACCATATACATTTCATCCATAACATGATTTTTAAATGTTTTATTTTGAAGAGAAAATGACATTGATATTTTTTCATGCATCAATAAAACATCAGCAGAACAGAATATGAAAAGGTAATGTTTTCTTTAGTTACACAAAAAAATATTATTTTTAACCTACAATTAAAATAAAAGCATGTGTTTGCTTTTCACTCTAAAACAGAGGATTCAGCATTATTTTGTGCATCATATTGATAACAACACCAAAGGGAGTTGTTTTAATTGTATAATAGAGTAACTGCTATTGTATTGTAAATTGTACCTAATTAATAAATATATTTATTTATTGCACATTAGTGTGTTTGAAACTGTTTCATAATAATTTAATTGGATTTCGAAATATCTAAATATGGTGTATGCTGCTAAAAATCCTTAAGCTTGCATTTACAGAGACTTGTCATTTGGCCTGAAAAGTGTGTGAACCATTGATATAATGCAATGCAACGTTTTATAGTTTGGCTTAAGTTTCCAAATGCTTTTTAGGGTCACTGTTAACACACGCATTTACCTACGTTTCCATTTGAATCTTTCAGTGTCTGATCTTTATGGCCATTTGGAGTCTTTCTTAAATTCAAGTCTGTAAGCAGGCCTAACTTCACCGCCAGCCGGCAGGAGTCTGGACTTAACCAGTGCTGGATGATCAATTAAAACAGTATGAGACCCATTAAAAACAGTCTGCATGGCCAATTTCAGATCTGGAACAGCAAGATCAAGAGAAAGATCTGCATCTGATCGGACATTGCACATTTATCAAACATCACACTGGAGCATGACTACCAATTCACAGTTCACATAAAACAGGTACACTCATGCAAGCAAACACACACTCACACATACACATCCTCTAAGTCAACTGCTGCGTGCACACATAAGTGTACGTGAGCCCAGAGTGATATCTTTTGTTCGACGTGGGGGCTCCATAATTAGTATTGATCTGCCCATTATGGTGTATTAGCCTCCAATTGGATTTCCCTAAGTTTAAAGTCAAGTTCATTGGCTGGCAAGTGACAGCAGTTTAAGTGAGACATTGAGCAACCCACCAGGCCGTAGAACAATGGAGAACCGTTTCAGACAAGAGCCATCAAGCCACGGGCGAACCATTGCACTACAGAGAACACCGAGAGAATCTCACTAACAATAGCCTCAAATACAAAATGTAATCTATTTTCCTGATAGATGGCGGCGGGATGGTAAACTGATCTGAGACTAAACCATTAATGCTTCTGAAGAATGTATCAAAGTCAGGAATAAATCAAATAGGAAGAAGAGACGGGAAAATACTGAATGTATCTGCCGCCGTGGAAGCGCTTCACGCGCCTTCTGTTCTCCGTCAGCAGCCTTCGTCTAAATGAGATTTGACGTTCTCCAACTTCGAAAACAGCTCCGTCTGCAGTGCCTCGGTGCGGCAAACCACTGCCTCGCAGACCCCCGTTTGGAGGATCGTGTTTGTACAGATTCAATTAGAAAGTGCAAACAAAGGAATCCTTTGACAAACTGCCGTAATACAAAGCTTAGCAAGGCCTGAGAAAGCATCCTATTCATTAACGCCCTCTAGTATTTAATAACTTGCCCGGCTCTGCTCTGCAAAGATGGATATACAGATCGGGACAGATAAGGGAGACTGGGAGGAAGCCCGCAGACATGGGCTGTTGATTACACTCTGTTGCCTGGTCACATGATCACTCCACCAAGAATATAAGGAATCACTACAGTCGCTGGGTCGTGCCGGTCCCTGTGGAGTAATAGAGGAACAAACTAAAGACAATGACAGGGTCCCCTCCGGTGCGCACAACCCACCCCAATTAGTCCCCAGCTGGGCCTTTCTCTCCAACCGGGCCCCGCTAAGCCTGCTACACTCCCAATTAAAGGGGGCCCAATTTGTCAGATTCCCAAGTCCTCACAACTCGCCACCCTACAGTGTCCTCCACCCCTGCGCCCAGGTATCGGTCTTCATTTAGAGCGTAGTGCTCAGCATTAAATGGAAATCAATGGTGTAAGTTTAGCAAAGAGTTAATTACTGCTGGGCCTCCGATTGATCCGGGCCCCGAGTGTTGGAAGCGGAGAGGGGCCATTTGTCTCATTCATCTGCCATTAAAAATGAGCTGAGGAAGAGATGGAGATATAGAGCGGAAAGAGGAGGGGGATAGAGCGAATAGTGCATGATAGTAAAATCGTGGTGGCGTGAATGCATTCTCTTTGCGTTTCTATAACACAAAAGTTTGCAGATATATATACCTAACAATGGTCAGAGAAATTGGCCTTCTGGGACGCTCTAATAGTGTGCATTTAAAATCAAAATATAAATGGCAGTGATGGCTGTTCTTTTATCTCACTGACTCAATAACCATCCTGTCAAATGAACCATTATGGCTTTTATTACAGGAAATGGAGCCAGTTTTAGTAAACAAATGCCTATAGCAAAAAATAGACTATAAAAAAAATATAATAAATTACTCATAAATTGGATGCACACATATCTAGAGCAGCAACTCGTGAAACTGGTATCAGTTCAGCATTCTGTACTGACTAGTTTCACTAGAAACTATTTTCAATGTGAATCTAGTAACCAGGGGTGTTTTTTATGTTAATGGTATTAACATATATCAACCAGATAATCATTTTCTCTGATAATATTTCAGCAAATCAAGCCATGTGCATTTTCTATCAGCTGTTTAGAATCAGGACTAATGATTCCAGATTCATGAATGAATTACTCTTTTGATCTAATCGGTCGAATGGGTCTGCAAAAATAGTTCACGATTCAGTTTGATTCATTTGGAAAGTTTGCTCATAGTTTGCAGTGGTTTCTCACACCGCAAAAGTAACAGGATTTTGTATAAGACAAAAAACAAAAAGAGAGCAGGCTGAAGCTGATATTTACATTTAATTCATTGTAGAAAACAAAACGTATTTATTTGTCAACAACAAAGCAGCTCGTGAATGACTCTGTACTGCTGGAAAATAGGATTTACATCAATTTTGTATCCGAAACAGTATTAAAAAATGAGTACTAAAATATGGCCACACTTTCTTGATAGAATATATGTGATCCAGTACTCAATTTATTTATTCATTTTTTTCAATTTAAATGTTTTAAATAATCTCTGGATGAGAATCTCTCTCAATTATCACAAATATTCAAGCTCTCAGCACATCCTGATTTACACAAAGACATATATTTATATGCGCAGACCTGAATCCCACACCATAATGCATTACAGCAGCTGGCCTGCCTGCCTTGTGAATTTTGTGAATGTTCCGTTCCCCGTTTCGCAGCATCCTTCCAATTAAAAACGTCCTTGAGCTGCTGCTCCACGGCCTTTGGCTGATTGCTGAGTAGAGTCCGAACAGTGAATGCAATCAGCGGCAAAGCCACGAGTGAAAAAAATGCACATACAAAAGTCCAACACACTGTAAAACAGGGATCTTTGAGTGAGCGAGTGAGTGAGTGAGTGAGTGAGTGAGTGAGTGAGTGAGTGAGTGTGTGTGTGTGTGTGTGTGTTGGTTTGGGGGTTGGACTCCTGTTCTGCAATTACAGCCCATCCTGCGTGGGCCCCTTCAGTCCAACACTTAAGGGTTGCTGTGATTCCTGACAGAGAAGGTTATTAGTTTTTATTGAAGGAAATAGGTGCTGGGCAGCTTGAAATGGTGCAGTAATGTGCAGGGGGATGGAGGGGGCACTCCTGACCCTGCTCTCCCTTGGGTCCTATAGTCGTCTGAATGTCGGACACGTTGAGCCCATCACGCCATTCACGATTCTTCTCCAGCGTCCCCCACTCCTCGGGGTCAGCGTACCTCTCCATGGCCTTGAACTCAACCTAACCAACCCTTTCACCCGCCCTCTCTCTTTCTTTCTTCACTCTCTCCATCCCTGGAAACCTTTTGGCTTTGACATTTTCAGCTTCTGTTCAGCCTCTCATTATGTCTCATCCCTGTCGCTGTACTAATCAATACATCTGTGTTCATTAATCAGCTCTTCTTACAGGGATGTACAGTATTTAATCAGAAATTGCTGTCTTTAAAAAATATATATAAATAAAAAAATCTCAATGTGACTCTTCATCTTACCACTGGAGGAAGCGGTGTTGTGCAGGACAGGGCGATGTTTATCCATGCACTACCAAAACATATACACACACACACACACACACACACACACACGTGTCAGATAACATCATGGTAGATGTTATAGATCATAATACCATGCTTATAATATACTAAAAAAGCTCCATAAAATGCATTTAATTTTAAGCTATGCACTATATTTCTGTAGCTAAATCTTAGAAAATAACTGTAAAGAGTTGACTGAAAATCTTCTCACAGCTCCCAAATATTTTTTCAAAATGATATTTAAAGCAATATGTGTATGTCATAATCAGCCACCAGACATTTGAGAGCCAATATAATATGACATCACATCTTGCATCTGCAAATATTTAAATGAGTGTCATTGAGATGTGCAATATGGGTAATTTTACAGTATTTACAGTACTTATATAGTGTAAATATACGAATGAGTGTTATTGAGACTTGCGATTTGGGCAGTTTTACAGTACTTCTATAGTGTATAGGCCGCTGAAAGACAGTACAGTAGAAATACAGTAGATTGACTACTTTAAATCTGTAGCCTGCCATTCTACAAGCTATATTTACATTTATTCATTTATACAAAACAACTCAAAAATTAACAACATGACAAGCAATCTGTCATAGAGCCAACAATATTCATACTACACAATACCACACTTGAAAAACCTAGATACTTCATAATAACAAGCGTCTTTCCCAACATGTGAAGAGTTAGTAAGAGTAAGAGTTCGTTTTTTCTCTAAAGCATCAGAAATGCGGGTTTGCTTCGTACGCTGTAATGATCTTTCTTATATGTCTCCTCACGTGTGTGTGTGTGTGTGCGCGTACAAAAGACCAAAAGGGGACACAGAAGGCCATATTTGCCTTTGCGCAATGACCGTCGGTGTGTGTACACTGCGGTGTGTGACGTTAGTTCAGCATGTGTAAGCTATGATGTGTCTGCTCCCCTGATGAAGTGAAGTGCACACGTCTACATCCAGAGAGCACGTCCATGTGGCAGCCATCTTGTGTCCATCTTGTTTTCTTTCTGATACAGAAGATCAAGTAACTGAGCGATCAAACACTACATGTGCATGCTAAATGTGTGTATGTGTGCTGCCCTGCTGTGCTCATTAGTATTCTAGGCAGGTCCCTCTGCCACTGACTCTCTGCTCAACCAATAATAATGGCCTGATGGCCACAAGGCTTTCTCGTGTACACACACACACGCACTCACCGTAAAGCACACACACACATATGCATCCAAACTATAATTCACAAACCATTCCACATTTGATTTACACAGTCGCTGCAGACAACAAATGGTGTATAGTGAAGCATAGTTCAATTGTACTTATATATATATATATATATATATATATATATAGTCCCTTATTAATAGAAACAGCAGATAAATGATAGGAAATAACAAATGAATGACATGGAGAAATGTTACAAGCTGTATTTCAGTATAATGTGCGCACATGAACACCATAGCTCAACGAATCCAACTCCCTGGAAAAACATGCCTGTGCGACATTTTTACAAAAGATTATTACACTGCTTCTTTCATTTTTCGTACCACTTTCAGAATAAAAATGTACAGTGAGTGGTTGAAAGCATGCTCAATTCTCTCTGAAACTGATTAATGTGAATGTGGCAACATTTCATTATGATGGTGGTTGGAGATTGTTTGGAAATTAAATCTGCTAAAAGGTTAATGTTTGCATTTGAAAATACCGTTTGTGTTAATTAAAGCAAACATGAGATAAAAAAAATGAATTTGCATCCATGGCATTTGCCGTGATTTTACAAGTCTTTAAGCTATTTTTATAAAGTGGCATAACATGGTACATCAGTGCTTTGAATTGTAATAATGTACCAGGTGAGCTTACGAGCAAGTTTACTGCATCAAAAAAGTCATACATATGGAGCTGATTATGTGATTCAAGTCTCAAAAATATATTCATTTACAAATCGTGAAAATTGTACAAGTGTTTTGAGGTCATAGCACAGTATTGTGAAAGGAATTGCTCAAAATAAGACATTGTTAATTGATTATCTTCCTCATAATCACATTTTTTTTTTAAACGTAGGTAGAGGCACGTTTCCAATTTGACTATGTTGAATGCACCGGAGCACAACTGATTTGTCATTGGCGACACTATTTTCTTTCAATCACATTGATTATAATTTGAAAATGAAAGTCTAATTCAGTCTGTTGTAACAACATGAAAGAAAACCCTGCGAATGGACTGCGATAATAGATACGCTTTTAGCATTTTTAGGGGTGCTTTTTCCTCAGTACCTCTTGGGACACAATTTGATCAATTTATTCATCCTACAGAGTTATTGAGTAAGCAATTAAATTAGAGGTTTGGCTTATTTTTGCTCTCCGCTGAAGTTGCCGCAGTTATTCGGACTGTTTAATTGCCTTTTCCACAAACGACGCTAGTGAACCGCTGCCCCTCTTAGCTGATGGGCAGGAAGTGAAGAGAAGAGAAAATGAATGTCACTACACAGCTTGTAAATTAAAACAAGGCAGACAACAGGCTCTAACTTAACCAAGGAGAAGATTGGCCTGTGTCTGGAGTATTACTACTCATTTAGAGTCCCTGCCCACCGCAAAAACCTTATTAGTGTGTGGTGTTGTGCTAAGTGAGTGTGTTATTAAAACTCTGAAGTATTTCTTCCTAAAACCAGTGACAACCAGATCCAAATACAGAAAGAAGGGCCAAACGCAACAAAACTTTCACGAAATATCTCTAGCTTTATCTTCCTGCACTCTGTCTTTCTTGCTCTCTCTCTGACCGCAGGCTAAGTGAGTGGCGGTCCGGGCCGGGCTCCCTCAGTGGCAGCTAATGTTCCTGACCCAGCACTTCCCGAGCCACCTCCAGCTCTCCAGGCCTTTGAAGGGCCGGCCCGCTCTAAGGTCTCCTGACGGCTGGTGAGGAAATTTGCAGGAACAACTGGAAGAGGCCTGTGTTTATTCAGCTCCCTTTAATGAGGAGAGAGAGGGATTATCACTGGCCGGGATCTCCCCTGGAACGAGAAGGAGGGGAAAAAACTAAACACAAAAAAAGGAAAATGAAAGAGAAAACGGCCGCTCCACATGTTGTTCTACCTCGGACCACTCCAGCAGATTTTCGACACAAGTGAGGGAGCGAGGGAAAGGGAGGAGGGAAAAATGAGAGAGCGGGGCCTGCTGTGCCCATGTATTTCTAGTCTGCTTTCTGCACTTCCATCTCCAGATGTGGCTATTGCTAAACCAGTAGGGAGAAGAGAGTACGTATTAGGACGGGGTTTGGCTGGTTTGGATGGAAGAAGGTGGTGGTCCAACACCTGGCCCAGCCACAAGCATGAGTGGCCCTTACAGTTCAACTCCTCATGGTGCTGTTTATCACATGGTGCTATCAAAAGGGGAACGGGGGTTCCCGAGTAAGTTATACAAGCTATAATGCTTTATTATTGCAGTGTTTTACACATAGTTTTATTGTAATTGTAACTGAAGCAAAGAATGGTGTAAGCTGGCGTAAAGATCCCTCACATGGAGCTCTGGTCTCACAGATGTGTGAGGATTAGGCTTAACGCACAATACTTCAGAGGTTACAGAACACTTTCATGGATCATGTACAGCAGGGTTGTATAAAGTTCAGAATCTAAGAATTGTCTCTCTTTCAATACATGAATGTGATTTTGAATTGAATTGATTACACCCCACATGAAACTGAACTGAAACGACAGGAGTTTACTGATTTCCAATTCAAAGACATTTAGCACAAGTAATGCATTCCAGGAAGTTAAATGTTCTTCCACCCTGGTGCACAAAGGTTAATTTATTATGAATGATAACATCATAATAACGATAGATAGATAGATAGATAGATAGATAGATAGATAGATGTTTAAATAAGGCTGCTCAGGTTGCCAGACGTGTACAAATATTATATCATTATTTAAAGTTTTACAGATCGAACTTAAATCTGTTTTTTATTTTATTTTTTTGTTTCCGTTTTTCACTCCATATTTTCTGACATGTTCTTTTTCATTTCCAAAAATCTATTTTGAGGCGTTTTACACATTCTTCCAAACAAGTTCAAAGTTTGTCATTTTCTAATTTAAGATTACAGTCATCTGAATTTCTTTGAATTTTAAATCTTTTTTTTTATTTATTATTTTGCCAATCAAATCTAAAAATGCTGCATTCATGATACTAAATTCAAGATCCAATGCGATGACCAAAGGCACACAAAAACAGAAAACAGCACAGATGGAACTCGCCCATCGCCCCACCCCAAACTAATTTGATTTATCTCTTGCATATTGAAAGACACAACACTAGTAGATGTCTAGTTGTTGACAGCAAGCAGACCCAGTGAGACAGACAGCACCAGTGGATCAATAACAGTGTCTATTGTCCACTCATTGTGGAGAGCATTAGGACTGCTCATGCTGTATCATGCATCCTTCACTGATGCAGGTCAGAGGTCAGGAACTCTAACCCTACAACACATGAGTCGAACTCGATCGCCAGAGGCTGTAGCTCTGAGCTGCGCTGAGCAACTGCCCCTTCCTCCAGTCCAGAGTAGAAGTGCAAACAACCCACCGCTTCATAATCCACACGACAAGATCAACCTCAGACATGCAGGACGACCTTTGGCCTCTGACCTCCATCCAGTGTCTCCAAGTTCAAGACTAGGTTAGGGTGAGATACAGATAGATTTGAAGAAGGACTTGAAGAGCAGCCATATGGCCAGTAAAGACTCCCGGACCAACATCGGTTTACAAATGAAGAGACTGTTAGTCTGTGTGTGTGGTTTGCTAGAAAACATGTTGCCAAAACACTTTCACTCTCCATCTGGCTCCCCTTTGAGAGCGCAGGCCTGTTGGTTTACAAGTCTACCACTTCAGAGCCATAAAACTACACTTGAGTGGATTAATAAATTAAAAAAATAATAACAGAATGCCACTTCATTGGTGCTGATTAGCAAAACCACATAATGTCGATATCCAATTATGCGAGATTGCCTCAACATCTGTTTTTTACACTGAAAGTGTCTTTAAATTTCTCATAAAAGAGAGGCTGATATTTATATGGTAATTACTTGCTTGCGTTTAAAACAGTGGGACTTTAATATAAAAAGTATTACAAAGCAGCACTCGTCTTAGCATCATGTGTCTTAAAGGCAAGTATGAAACCAGAGAGATGTTTTCAAGCGTCAATAAAACAGTAGAGCGCTTTTTCGCCTTCTCGACTTGAAGGAAATTAACTAAATGCCTTTAAAACCCTCAAAAAATATTTCAAATTATTTCAAGTAAGTTTAAATGATAACTGATCATTTAAAAGGGAATATTAATGTGTAATAACACATTAATTACATGTTATTACAAACATTTGTGCTTATTTTATACATAAAGCACAATGCTGTAATTTATCAACACATAAATGTTCTCTGTTCCTACTTTCCCTTTACTTGTTTGCAAAGACGTGACATTTTTGTCATGTAGTGGCATCCCATTTTTTACCCATAATTCTCAGAGAGTGACAGAGGCCAGGAATAGCACATGGCAAACGTCTCCAGTGTGAGAGATCAATATTGTAGTGAGCTCCTTTAGATATACTGTCACATCTAAACCTGCAAAAACGTCTCTGCCACAGTGATAATTCACTCTCCCAGCTAAATGCACTTCGGATGCTGTGGAAAAAGAGACTGAACAATTGCCCACGGGGCAGGTTACAGATGGCACATTCGGAAATTACACGCAGTATGACGACAAACTTCTTTTAATGATTTTGTGCACTCAGACTCACCAACAGTCGATGAAGAGCAGCTGCAAAATCCCTTTCCTCGTTTCCTCGCAGACCTAAAAAGGACACACAAAGAAATAATCATAATCAAACAGCCTTCAATCAAATCTGAAATTCAATTTTCCTCATCCACTTCAATCAGCCGTCTCAAAGAAAACACCAAGGTCTCTAATCTCCAAGCTAACTGATCAACATTCTTGCTCGAACACTTTCTGACTGGTCCCAATCATTTCTGGCCCCAAGGCCGTACTTAACACTATATAAAATCAGCTTGTGAATAAACCTTGTTATGGACAAGCCAGGGAAAAGAACAAACCTACATCCATGACAATAGGAGACATATTGTACGAAATAAAAAAAGGTGCACATCTTGACAACAATAGCACGAGGCCCTTGCGCTTGCAGACACAAACACGCATTGGGATGACCACACCGATATCCCACACTGTACCACTTCACAGCCATCTGCTGCGCTCTTTATATTAAAACAATAAATACAAGAGCAACTAAAAATGTAATTGTGAAATGTACAGATGACACATTCAGTACAGCGAGACAAGCATACATTTGACTGAGAATTCATTCGATCTAGTAGCCTTTGAGACCTTAAGGACTGCATTGACTGGGTTGACACAGTTACTGTACAAGGACTTGTGGGAAATCATACAGAAAAGAAAATCCTTCTGTCCTTCTACTACTTTATTCTTAAAAACAAAGCACTCTGAAAACACACTTTGAAATTGCAAGTTATTTTGTGCTAGTTATTTTTGCCAATAATTAGCAAAGAAAGGTCAAGTAACACATTGAATTAAATAGAAGAAAGACTCCTGTAAAACACTCCAATAATCTTTGTTTTATGTATAACTTTGAATTGTTTTTACAGTGCCCACTATGACATATTTTAGCACAATAGCTTTACATGAGGTTGTATTTTCCTGTCGGTGCATTAAAGCAGCTTTGGGCCAATGTGCTAATTACTGGTTCTTTTTAATAAGAGGGCATTGGCTCACATATACATCCAGACACAGCGACAGATTTATGGTGCCCCGTGGAGGCCGTAGAGAGGACCCCTGCCTCCAATGGCCCACCACAGCCGAGTGAGATATAGTGAGGTATTGATCCCAATGCCACTTCATTTCGCAATAACTATTACACAATATACGCTTGCCCGCTCCTGGCCACTGATTTATACTGCCCTGTTATTTGCATTAGCAGTAAGTGTTTTTCTATACCGCGGCTATGGAAGGTCTTCTCAACAGATGAAGAAACACACCCACAATTCATCAATGCATATTGTGCGCACATGTATACTCAGCCATACACCATTCACTCTGAATGCATGTGCATCTCTCTGGTTCAGATCTGAAGCATCATGAAATATCATGAAATATCATGGCATGGATCCAGGGTTATTATAGTTAACTGAAAATAAGATCATAAAAAAAATGAGTTGAAATAAATTTAACCTTAAACAAAATAAAATAATTTAGCTAAAATAAAATCATCAAACTGAAATAACCCTGGATCGTATTAGAGATGTAACGATACGTGTATTTGCATTGAACCGTTTGGTACGAGGCTTTCGGTTCGGTACGCATTACAAACCGAACGATTCGTTGGACTAATTCTATTACGTTTGGAGAACAAACGCTTAAAGTGTGTGAAATATCAGAGCCACTGCGCTCAACGCAGTCCAAACGATGGAACAAACCCCGTGCTGTCTGCCCCGCGACCTCCCCTTGCTGGGGTGCTTCGAAAGACGATGATCTTGTATCGACGATAACCAGAGATATTGTCAAAAACATAAATTATTGGCATTATTAAGAGGATTTGGCATTTCCAATTAATGTAGGCCTGTTACATTCTTATTTTTAGTAGGCCTGTTATTATGAAGTTACTTTTATTATTAAATTAAACACAGGCTACAATTAATTTTCCCCCGCAATAAGACATGCTGCGAGGATACGATTAGGCTATATTTACTCTTCAATTAAAATGTTTTTAAAACAGGTCTATTAGGCTACCTACAATGAATTATAGTCCTATAATTAAATTATTAACAATGCAGTCATCAATAAAAAATCTATGAAATAAAAAGCTTTTATTTCAAGCACTGCCTTTCAAAAACAACCTGTTTAACACAAAATATGTGACTCTCTCTGCGAAAACCCAACTAAAGTCATTTTTTTAGATTGACTATTTTCTGCATAAAATCATCTTACATATTGTAAAGAACATTCTGTGAAAATAATTATTGGTATCTTTAATAATGACGGAGTAAGGCCAAGTCAAAGATTGAAATCATGGTGAAATTAATGCTTGTAATCAAACATTGATGCTCGTTATCTCCGAATTAGATTTTTAGACTTTAGCCTGGTTTTTATAGAGAGGGTCACATAAGTTTTTTTTCTCAGTATGAACGGGCCACAAGAGAAATATAATGGAAATAAATGAAAACAGCTATAGGCTAAACCCTTATCAGCATATGTTGAAGTAGATTCGTCTCTCTTTGTCTCTGAGAGAATAAGCGGCGTCAGATGCCGAAAGCTATCTACTTATAGTGAAATGACTGAGATTAAGACATTCACCAGCACGTGTGCAAACCCTGGTGCAAACGCCTGCTTGTGTGATAAGGCTTACCTTCATGGTTTAAAACAGAAATATTTCCAACATTGTGACGTAACCAATTGCCCCGCCCCCTGTATCGAAAACATACCGAACCGTGACACCACTGTGTCGTATCGAACCGAACCGTGAATTTTGTGAACCGTTGCACCCCTAATACATATACACACATATATATATATATATATTAAATTCATTACAAGTAGAATTCAACTAATTCAAAAATAATGTTATCATAATGATTCCTAAAATAAATAAATATATAAATAAATATCCAATAAATCACTGGACATCAAATCCTATAATAATAATAATGCACAGTCACATGCAAGATTATACAATAATAAAATATTGGCATGTACGATTACTCAATTATTATATTTTATTTGAGGTGGGTCACCTTATGAAGGCTGCCATTTTGAGATCAAATGACCAGATGGATATTTATTTCATTTCAATAATTCCTCATTACATTAGTGATTACTTTTGCTCAGGGAATAAACGAATCATGACTGACGGCGAATTCCACAATATCATTATTAACGAACTGAAAACTCATTGATGCACGACACTGCATCCAGGCCACTAAGTGTCAGTATAAAAACGACCGCTACATCGGCCAGCGCAGCATGAAACTGAGAATAAGCCTGAATATGCAGGCTGTTGCAGTTGTTTGTGATCCATGTAATCAGCGACTAGCGCTTGAAAGCAGCTCACAGTACAAGGCCTAAGTCAGCAGACCACCTAGCGACAGAGGTGCGCATGTTCAAGCCAAACGCGTGCCGAGCTACGAAACGGGAGGGGTGTTTGAGCCACGTGCCAAGCTGAAATTCTTATACACATCCCCTCTGGAGGCATCTAAGCGATGCCCGCTCCACCGCACTAAACAAAAGGACTAAACAGCCTTAATTGCTACTGGGCTGTTTTGCATCTGGAGGGTGTCAACTCGGCGGTGATATGTAAATCAGCAGCCCCGCCTCCTGCTCCCCCACCCACTGCCCGGGCATAATAAGCTCTTTATCTGCATACGGGGGCGGGCAAACGGGCAGGCTGGCTGCCAAGTTTAAGTGTGGCAATGCGGAAAAAGACACTTGTTGCCATAACGCCAGCCTGTTATGCCAAGTAGAGCGGCACGCAGGCAGATGGCTGGGCTCCGCTGGCAAGCAGACAATCAGACGCTGCCACTTTAATACCAGCAGGAGAGAAAAGGCACGTGGCGCCCAGGTCCACCCCGACTCTCATTCACTTCATTCATGAATAGAGCCCATTCATATGCACAGCCTAGGCTAATTTTATGCTAATATCGCCAGGGGGAGGAGGCAACGGAGTTAAGTGGGTGTTTGTGTGTATTAAGAGTGGGCCGTTGGGTGGGTAAAAGGTCTGAAATGGTGTACTAAATAAACGCAGACTTAACTAGAGGTCATGGCAGAAGAGATTTGTGTGTGCTACCGTAAAAAAAAGGACAGTTTTTTTTATGAGAACTTTAATAGAGCTTTAATGATTCCGTTTTATTAAAGAATATCATAAGTGACATCGATATAGATAAAAGATTAACAGCAATTAAGGGCTTTTTGCTGGCGGGCCAATATATTCATGCATTTTTTTTGTAGATGGAGAGGAAATTAAATTTTGGGGCTATTGAAATTTAGTGACTTGATACAAAATGCATATTCATTTTTGATTAACCTTCAGCGGAACAACGCTTGGCAGTCAGAAAAGTCATTTGGTTGAAAGATATCAATATTAAATGAAATCTCACAGAGCTACGATGTCCAAATACATCACCGCAAAGACTCCCATCAACATCTTCACATTTATCACGCTCAGATTTACAGGGTTTAACCTACATGTGTGTGCTGGTCAATTTTCTTTTTCTCGAAAAACCCTAGTTAAAGTTATCGCATTGGGCTCAAATGTACTGACTTTGCTCACACAGGGTACAAAAAATATACCAGAAAGGAAGAGCGAGGCCTCATTGATCCGAGCACCTCAGTTTTTAAGTGAATATTGCCAGAATTATCCACAAACAATTTTTGTTTCACTCAAAAACGGAAATGCATTACAAGCATTACAGAGATTTACAAGCACTTTTAAAAAAAGCCAGTAATATTTGACTGGGAACACTAAATTAGGTAAAGGATTTTCAGCACAGCATAAGGTTTAAAGGTAAAGGGTGATGAGCTGAAATGCTGAGTTATTACTCCAGTGTGTGTGTGTGTCGCAGCACAGGGCATGCTAAAGTCACATCCCCTGGAGCTTTAAGTGTCCCCACGCTCACACCACTCCCATCAACATCTCTCCTTAATGCATTTTCTATACCTGCTTGTGTCTCAGCTCTATGGACTCTCCAATGATTTAGAGGCAGCAACAAACCTGTCCCATTTTCAGACGGACATTATTGATAGACTGTCACTTCGGATTGTAGCTAACTGCTAATGGTTATTTTATAGTGCATATGTCAAATCTGACGTTGAGTGTGTTTGTTTATGTTGTTTTTACATTTCTTCATTCTTCATTTTACACCATGATGTTTCCAAGATGGTGTACTGTAAGCTACAGCTTATAAGTATCCTACTTTTTTGAGTGTAAAAAACACATCTGTCAAGAAGTGGACAGAATTCAAGAATGTTATTGCACATTTTAATTATTTTTATTTAAACCTATATTTATATATATTATCTTGTGTTATGTTTCATTGTTTTGCACTGTCCATTGAGCAGACCTGTCCTGATTTACATTTCACTACTGATTATATCCTGTATAACTGAGTATGTGACGAATAAAAGAACCTTGAACCTTGAGCATAATATGCAGTGTCTTGCATGTAATAAAATATTAATAGACCTTGATAATACAAAATATCACTTCAAATGACAAAATGAGAAGCAGTGAACATATCATTCACTCTGCTTATCAAGATATAACATATCCAGAAACTATATCTAACCCCGGCAGATACGACCAATATTAAATCCAATATTATCTTGATCATAGAAAAATACTGAACATACAACATTTTCACAACATGAGATCAGTTTTATGACACTAGGGCAGATTCATTTTATATTAATAGTGCTTGTGTCTGATTAACTTATCTTATCTATGTTTTATTTATGCTTTGACACAATTTTGAATATAAACATGCATAAATATTAGCATACAACAAAAAAACATGCATTAGTTTGAATAAGAACAACATTAAAACGTAATATTATTTTAATAATAACATAATATTATTAATAATAATGACATTATATTTATCCCAAGTTGCTTTTTAAACAAGGCACAAATGGTCTCATGTATTTATTTATTTAATTTACAATTAATCTAATCCTGGTTTTTGAGACCATGTCTAATCCAAAGTTACAAATATATATTATGTTATATCATAAAGAATATGGCTGCATTTTTTGTGAATCATTATTATATTAGCGTACAAAGTAGCCTAGTAACATATAAAGTAGCAACAAATAAATAAATAATAAATACAAATACAATTGTAAGTAAAATAAAGATTGTTGGAGTACATTTTACAAGAAAATATTATTTTTGATTTTCAGCTTTGAAAATTAATGTTTAATTCAAAGTGTTTTTTGGCATTTCTTTGTAATTACTCATGAAAATTTACAAGCAATTTCTAGGTGATTTTTTTTCACCTCCATTTTTAGTGTATATAAAACAAGAAGAATGAAATATAAACCTGAAATCTAAACTTGAACTCCTCTCTGAGACATGCACCAGTGTTAACCCATGAGACATCCTGAACAAAGTGCGGACCGGCATGTGTGTGTGTGTGCAGCGACTACACGTCCCACTTATGCCTGCATCTCGAAAGACCCCAATTTTGTGGGTGTTAATGAGAGCACCTGCTCAGGGAGAGGCTTCGGTGTCGCTGGATCACTTTGTGTATCAAAGCCTGGCTGACTGCATGGCTTTTTGTTTCACCACTTGAATCATCAGAGTCGTTTGAAATCAATTTAACAATCGTTCCTGAGAATGATTTGAGTATGTAAATGTGGCCCGGCGGTGAAAAACAGGGTAAGCAGGCTGAGAGAGAGAGAGAGATGCAGAAGTGGCAGAGAGCATCTATTACTGCATTAAAGAGTCGAATCCTTTAATTCCGCTCCCAGCAGGACACTGTGAAAGCAGCGAGAGGGACACGGACAGACAGAGACATAACCATCATCAGCAGGAAAGAAAAGAACAAAGTCATAATAAGTATTTCACTGTTTTCCAGTCTTTGAAGATTTTCTTTATAATCTACATATTTATCTATGGTGATTTTTCCCTCAATCAGAGGAACCATTAACTGAACAGACACCGTAGCCAATCAGATTCAAATACTGAACAAAAACACAATTCTATTCTATTTTTTCTATTGTTTTTAAGTACTATTTATCATTATAGCATTACTTAACTATACATTTCTAAAAGAGTGTTGTAAGCGGTTTTCTTTTCTGTGTGGATCTATTTCCCCTTAAATGTATATATCTACAAAACTACTGTTTCTGAAGAATACAGAATAAAATAAATAGAATAAAAAATAAAATAAATAAAAAAGGTAATTGTGATGTGTTATCTTCACAGTTCAGACTTTCTTACTTTGCAATTTTGAGTTTATATATCACAATTCTGTCTTTATTTACAAGACATAAACTCAGAATTGCACTTCTGAGGGAAAATGTCAGAATTGCGAGAATCTAAACGTTTAAAATGTTGAATTTATTTCTTGTAATGCTGACTTTTTTCTCAAAATTGCAATTCTGAGTTTATATCTTGTAAAAAGGAAAAAAGACAGAATTTTGAGATATTAACTCATCATGAATCTGTTTACAACTCCCAATTCTGACTTTTTTTAAATCGCAAATCTGACTTTTTTAAAATCACAAATCTGACTTTTTTTAAAATCGCAAATCTGACTTTTTTTTAAATCGCAAATCTGACTTTTTTTAAAATCGCAAATCTGACTTTTTTTAAATTGCAAATCTGACTTTTTTAAAATCACAAATCTGACTTTTTTTTAAATCGCAAATCTGACTTTTTTTAAATTGCAAATCTGACTTTTTTTAAAATCACAAATCTGACTTTTTTTAAAATCGCAAATCTGACTTTTTTTAAATTGCAAATCTGACTTTTTTAAAATCACAAATCTGATTTTTTTTTAAATCGCAAATCTGACTTTTTTTAAATTGCAAATCTGACTTTTTTTAAATCCCAATTCTGACTTTTTTTTTTAAATCGCAAATCTGACTTTTTTAAATCCCAATTCTGACTTTTTAAAATCCCAATTCTGACTTTTTAAAATCCCAATTCTGACTTTTTTTTTTATCGCAAATCTGACTTTTTAAATCCCAATTCTGACTTTTTTAAAATCACAAATCTGACTTTTTTTTAAATCGCAAATCTGACTTTTTTTAAATTGCAAATCTGACTTTTTTTAAAAATCACAAATCTGACTTTTTTTTAAATCGCAAATCTGACTTTTTTTAGAATCGCAAATCTGACTTTTTTTAAATTGCAAATCTGACTTTTTTAAAATCGCAAATCTGATTTTTTTTTAAATCGCTAATCTGACTTTTTTTAAATTGCAAATCTGACTTTTTTTAAATCCCAATTCTGACTTTTTTTTTTAAATCGCAAATCTGACTTTTTTAAATCCCAATTCTGACTTTTTAAAATCCCAATTCTGACTTTTTTTTTTATCGCAAATCTGACTTTTTAAATCCCAATTCTGACTTTTTTAAATCGCAAATCTGACTTTTTAAAATCCCAATTTGGTTTTATTTTTGTTTCCGCCACAAAAAAAATGCTATTGCGACTTATTCTCTCACAATTCAGACTTTAGTTAGTATTTTAGTTTGTTTCAGATGTAAATTTTGTGTTTACATCTTGCAATTCTGAAAAGAAAGTCATAATTGTGAGACGTAAACTTGAAGTTACATGAAAAAAGTCAGACAGTCCGGCTCCACATTCTCAGGAGTTGTGAGGCAACTAGTGCAATGACACTTCAGACACTTTATTTTTCAGATATAAACCATTGTAATGTTCACCAATATTCACTGTTAAATTTTACATCACCAGCAAAAGTGTTGCAAATACATTGTGGATATTTGATATTTACATTTACATTTATGCATTTAGCAGACGCTTTTATCCAAAGCGACTTACAGTGCATTCAGGCTATACATTTTTTTGTCAGTATGTGTGTTCCCTAGGAATCGAACCCACAACCTTTGCGCTGCTAACGCAATGCTCTAACCACTGAGCCACAGGAACACGATATGCTGTACAGATCTCTTCCAGACATGCATTCATAACTCCATTCTGAGACTAAATGCATAAGCATACACAAAATGAAGCACAAGTGCTGAGAGAAAGACTAAAATAAGCAGAAGATTTCTGGTGTTCGCACACAAGAGGTGAACACAAAAGCTCGGAAAGATTCAATTAAGCATCATATCCACTGACCTCATTGCCATGGTTACCAAACAGAAGAAAATATTAATCAAGTCTGCACTAGAGAGAAAGAGGAGAAAAGATGGAGATAGTGGAGAAAGACAGACTTTTATACAGATGCAATGTTTTCAAGTATAAGTGCAGTTTAATAAGGTCCAAAACTACAGTCTGTTGCTTCTATCCTCTCTCTGTGCCCTCTCAGTCCTCCTCAACATCATCATCTTTATGTTGACATCGAACCCTGGCAGCAGGTGACCTTATGGAACAATATCTCGCTCGTAATAAAGCACTTTTCATTATGCAACTACGCATTCTGTTCTATGCCTAATAAAGACAAAGGGAATGGAAAAGGAGATAGACACTCAATTTTCTTCATTCACTGGGAGAGACTGAAGTAAGCTATGCCACTCTTTATTTACATTGTCATCTTGAAAAGGAGAAATAAGGTAAATGCAAAATACATCTAAAAAAGTAGCTGTTATCAGCTACTACCTACACTCTTCAAAATAAAGGTGCTTTAAACGGTTCTTCAAGCGATGCCGTAGAACCATTTTGGTTCCACAAAGAAACATTCAGTCAAAGGTTCTTTAAAGAACCATCTCTTCCTTACATTTATGCATTTAGCAGACGCTTTTATCCAAAGCATTCAGGCTATACATTTGTATTATCAGTATGTGTGTTTCCTGGGAATCAAACCCTCAACCTTTGTGCTGTTAACGCAATGCTCTAACCACTGAACCACAGGAACACCTACCTTTTTATAACCTGAAGAACCTTCTTTCACCACAAATAAGATTTTGTGAAACCATTTAGACAAAAGGTTCTTCTATGGACTCTATTTTTAAGAGTGTAAAATTATATATACGTTCTATTAACTAAAAGCTATCAACTAAGATTATATGTAAGTGACACAAATTAATATTAAGAGGTAAGTTGTGCCATGTCATGGTATATTAAAAATAGAAATATCAATTAAAAAACTACATTAAAAGTTTTTTGTTAACATACTAAAAGCACAATTATGCCAATTATTATTCTTCTGAACATTATTGTTTTATAAACTATCCACACACATACAGTCAGACAACAAATTAATAAACACATGCAGTATGTATTTAATCAGAACATTATAATAAAGTGAAACTTTAACATTTTGTTTTATATGGGTTTAAAAGCTTGCTTTCAATATGTTTAAAAATAACCTGTGATGGAGAAAAAAAACATTAAAAATTGTTTCTCAAGTGTATTTCTGAATCTGACAGTTGAATGTTGTTCCTTTCAAAATATGGGTAAGCCTTTATTCTCACTCTTAACTAGTTGCTTATTAGCTTGCACGTTACTAGCATATTGACTGTTTATTAGTACTTATATTAATGCCTTATTCTGCATGACTGTATGTTAGATCCCTTAATCCTACTCAATACCTAAACTACCTTACTTACTATTAATAAGCAGTAAATTAAGAGTTTACTGATGCAAAAGGCATTGTTAATACAGTTAATAGTGAGAATTGGTCCCTAAATTAAAATGTGACCTAAATATGCAACTGCAAAAATGATGCACTGCTTTAGGGGTCGACACATCTTACCCCATTCTTCCCTGCAGCTTCGTGTCAATGGCAAGCCAGTTTTACAGAACGAAACACGAAACACGTCTGAGCATAGATACACATCTGCAATAAATGCACGGTCTATGTATGTATGCATGCATGTGTATTTTATTTGCATGCCATGAGAGCTCTTCCTCTGTGCGTTTGTCTCCTTGAAGGGGTACACACCTATGTTTGTGATCCCGAAAAAGCAGGGGAAGGGAACAAATTTCACATGCATATTGCTACAGACTCTAAAATATTTTGACAATCATTTTCAATCATCCTGAGCCGTGGTGCACTGCTTTGGCGTATTTGGCTGCACGGCGCTGAGGGGGGAAAGTTGAGCATTGTTCTGTTTGATGAAACTGTGGAGTGTTTGCTCGCTGTCTGCAGGGACTGTCTTGAAAACAAGCTATCTGAAAACTCCCCCCGCTGTGCAAAATGTTAAATAAACAAAGGCACGGATAAACAAAATCCCTCCATTTTAATGTCACCGAGAAGAAAGACCAAGTTTTAATGCTAAGATTGCTGCTGGAAGCCAAAGTGCTGCCAACACAATTTTATATGGAGTTTACACATCGGTGGGACCCGGATTATAATCACCTTTAATAATTATAAGGTTATGAGAAAATAGAATGACAAAAGGAGAAAAAGGCACTTCACAAAAAGCATCCATTGAGTTCAGTGCAGAGAGACACTTATCAGAGAAAAGATTCATTGCGATGAACTTACATGAGATATTCAAGGAGAATGTTCAAATATACTCTCGTGAAATGTTTTAGATGTTTCAAATACCTTCTGAAAAAAGGCATAAGCAGTTTTTATAAAGCAGCGTGATGGTTGTTTAGCAGAAGGACGGCTCAGAGGAAAATTTCATTGCTCAGAGGTTGCTTTTTCACAGCTCTGGGGATTTAATGGAGATGTCAGTTATGTTTTATTCAGGTGTCAACTTTGTTTCTCAGATGTTTCTTCCAAAAATTCCTAAATTAGGAGAAATAAAGATGTAAACAAATGAGACAGTAGCTGACACGCTGTAATATCGGCTCAGAGATCATTCGGTTTTTAAACAATTGAAATCTCGCAGACTTTAGTATTTTGGCAAACATGATCCCAGTTTGAGACGCGATTGAGATCTCTTAAAGACACATATATTACGTATTTCCCCCTAAAATATATAGTTTTGAGTTGTTTTATTTAAATGTCAACTTTTCAGAGGTTTCTTCTAAACTCCTAAATTATGAGTCACAGAGATGTAAACAAATGAGACGAATGCTGGCATGCAGTAAGAGTACAACGCAATCAAGTGAATGTGGAAATCAGCTCAGATCTTTTGTTATTTAAGAATAAGTTCATATTGAAATCTCACAGACTTGAATATCTTGGCAAATATGAGCTCAGTTTGAGATGCTACCGAGATCTCATGAAGTCACATAATGTGTGTGAGGTCTCTTTCCCCAAAGAGTTGTGTTTTATTTAAAAGTCAACTTTCTTTTCTTTGCTTCTTCCAAATTCCTAAAATATGAGAAAAATAAAAAAAACTAGACATTTGTTGACATGCAGTAAGAGTACAAAGCACAGAAAAGTGATTGTGGATATCAGATCAGAGATCGTTAGATCATATCCTCATAATAAAATCTCACAGACTTTGATATCTTGGCAAATATGAGAGTAGATAGAGATAATATTGTACACGTATGTGAGATTACCAAGGTATTTCCCCCCCAAAAGATATCGTTTTGAGTTCTGCTTTAGGAATCAACTTTTTCTCAGAGACTTCAAAAAAAAAAAATCCTAAAGTATGATAAATAAAGATGTAAACAAAAGACAATTGTCCCAAACTGAGAACAGTTTGAGACACTACTGAGAACTTCAACACACATGTGAAAATATATTTTCCCCATAAAAAAGTATTAAAACATGAAAGTGTGTAAGAAACATCTCCATTTTATTTCATCTCCGTCTAAGAGAGCAACAGAAACCATAAGAGATTTGATTTCTTTCCTGTGGGGAGGATAATGAATCTTCAGCGTGCCATAATATGAAGGATATCCTGCTCAATGCTTTATACAAACGTTTCGCTGTCATACTGATCTTTTTCCAGGTTCTTTCACCTCAACGCATACTTAAACTAAACCAATCTCCTCCTATGGTACAGTATGTCGAGAACGAGCCAGAAGCAGTCTGTTTGGTACACACAGTGCAAGACGGGCCCTTTGCAGAACCACGTGATCAGATACAATTTAATTCCCCAGCATCAGCTATCTCCACCTGATATGCTCCTGCAAGGTCATTAAGCTCGCCCCAGAAGGTCATGTGATTAATGAGCGGCAGAACCTCTGCGCAATAACGTGTATGAGCTCGGCTCATATTCATTGGACAGCGGGGCCTGAGAGAATGAATAGCCAGAGACAACCAAGGTCCTCCAGAGCATCTTCACACTGCTCAAACACACATTAACGAAGCATCTCATTTCCTAATTACTTTCAATTAGCTCAAATCTGCTTCTGTTTATACAATTAAAACAGTTAAAGTCGTATGAGCATGTCTGCGGATCCTGGAATCAAAATCAGTGCTAAAAGTTAGTGTTAGTATGTACAAACCCAACTAAATGTGTCAATAGAATTACTGAATTGACCAATTTAGTCTAATTTTCTTAGTGCACTTCATGTTTAGTGTTTGTTTTGTAGCAAATAAATGATATTTTTACCATACTTTTCTTAGAATGTCAGAATTTGGAAGTCTGATTCATTTTAGAGAGTCTTTGCCATCAGATAATTAATTTAAAGTTAATTTGACTCAGAAAACACTGTTCTGTGTTTCAATGTCTATTTTTTGTAGTACTTACTAATATTAGTTAATTGCTGCTCATCACTTTTATAAGAAATATCAAATTTTAAATATGTTTAATTAATTTGTCACTAATTGAAATCCATTTTTTTATACTGATAATACTGATTGTAAAACTTAATTCTAAGATCTGATATTTATATACTTTTCACCCTTTTAAACAGTTTCAATGCAGCTAGGTTTTTGTTCTTTTTTTCCAAAAGCGTAGCTTAGTTTAACCTGCTTTAAATTATGAATATTTACTTTAAATTATGAGTAGCTGTAAAGCTACAACATGCATTACGGATCCTCACATCACAGTTTAATTGATGCTGACGGTGTAGATTCACACAGACTTCACAGCGCATCGTAAACACTGATTACTCTCAGTCTCTGCCTATCAATGCAGTCCAGGTCAAACGAGTGATTTAATCACAGGATCCCAAATTGGGTGAAAACATGAAGCACGGCTGAATATGGCAAGAATACAACAAATATGCTTTCTGACTAAATGGAAGTCAAACCAAAATTCATTCAGACACCGTCAACATTTCTCACATTATCACAGTTTCTTTGCTATAGTTTAGAAAATGGTAATAAAATACGACGAAGTCAGAGTTAAACTGTCAGAACAAATTAATCTTGATAATGTCAGATAGCTTTGATAGAAAGGTATGTAATGAAATAGGTTGAATAGCTGTCAGCTGTTAAATTTGAGTACATAATTAGATAATACCAATTAACCGATTACCAAGCAATGCTTATTTTTTTCAGTCTGTGGTGTACAAAGCTAGCATTCGCAATTAAAGAAAAAAACCTTCAGCAAAACACGATCAGATCAAAGTGTCTGAATAATTTTTGGTCACAAATTTTTATCAGTTTTACTGGAAGTCCACTGTATGAACATTTTTGGGTATAATATTTCACAGATTACTTTATTTTGTTATCCTTACACACACTTACATAAATGAACTATAATGGCCTGCACCCATGAGTGAAAACAATATCAAACATTATATCTGGTGTCTGAATAATGTGTTTATATTAGAGGTGGGCATAGATTAATTTTTTTAATCTAGATTCATCTAGATTAATTTTGGAATTAATCTAGATTAATCTAGATTAAAATGGCTCATTTGAATTCTGCCGAAGGCATTCAGAATGTGTGCTACCCAAATAATGACTAAAAGTAAGTCTTTGAGAACGGGTTTCTCAAGCCAGGTGGCGCATTAGACCAGGGGCTCATCTCCTGTTTCCAAAATGCATCACAAACTTTAATCTCTTCCCGTCCCAATCCCACGAAAAAACTGGAGGAAAATCCCGTTCCACTCCCGGAAGAATGACTCCCATTCCCTCCCACTCCCGTGTTGTTGTTGTTTTTTTTTTTTTTGCCGATAACTGTCAATTACAGTAAAAATATAGTACAGATCACAGCGTGCCCACCTTATTAGTTGAATAAAAACCCAAAATGTCGTTTTTTGTTATTATATTGAACAGAAAGCCATCTTATGCACAGTGTTGCACAGATTAAATTTCATGTAAATCATCCATGCTAACACACACGTCTTCTATTTTTATTTTTTAGACATTTCACTCTCTATAGATATATTTTTCAAAGACGGATTTTCTCGCTCAAGTTCACATGAGACCTAAAGCGCATCCTGTTTGCTTAAAAGCGCAACGTTTCGTTGTTATTCTGAGTGCACACAAATAAACGTAGAGTCTTTACAGATTCGAAAGATGTATTAGGCTACTTTTATCTGTATGACCAAGAATGACGGAGATTTTAAGAGCAAGTGAGCGCACCGGAGCCTGTCCTGCAGCAAACGCGCTTCCACACAAACACTTCAATAGCGCACATTTCTCTAGGTTAACATCATATTGAGCGGCCATGTAAAGTTGCTACTACATACATCTTTCAGATGAAAAGCCATATTTGAGGTTGATGAATGATAGGTGAGCGTTTGGATGTCCTGCCTGATTGTATTACCACATAGACCAGCCGTTAACAATCTGTCCATCACGGACTGCGAGCCTCTAGTTCGAAGACTCGTTCTCGCCCCCTACAGTGCAATTCGGCTAGGTATACATCCGCGCTAAAATATCAGGGTGAAAGTCATCATAGCTTGCGTAGTATAGACCCAGCTCCCAACCCAACTTTGAGAATAGATTAACGGCGATATTTTTTTTATCGCCCGATAAGAGTCTCACGTTAACGCAGCACGTTAACGCCGATAACGGCCCACCACTAGTTTATATACATATACACATATATAAACTGTAGTTTCTTCAGGTCTAGAAGTACTCCTGGTTCGGAATCACTTTCATGAAGCACAATGCCAGAAAATATGTAAGGCAAAAATTATTGTCAAGCTGCCAAAGATGATGCAATGCATCTTAAAACGGAAAGTTCCTGAAAAATACACAAGAGTAAAACAGCAAATTCTTATTTCACACTTACTTAAGAGCAAGTGAATGGAGAGAGAAAAAAAATAAGAGAAAGAGTGTTAGAGGAATAAACTCCAGCTCTGAGGTTGAGTGCAATAATGGTTCTGCTCTTCAGGCTCCTCAAACCCACTGCATCAGGAAGTGAAGGAATAAAATCACGTCCTTCTCACACACCATGAACAAGCCCACCATGTCACAATCTCACCTTCAATTTAGTGTGAAAGAAACCGCTGGTGTTGTCCTTGCAACATACTGTATGATTCAGATGAACAGTGTCAATTCTAATTGATGCACATATATCAGAAAATAAACAAAGACTACAGTTTACTGTTCTCATAATTCATATAGAGTGAAATGAATTCACAATAAAAAAATGTAAATGCATTTGTCTGTCTTTGTCAGAAATGTCAGAGCTTCAGAACCTTTCTTGAGCCTCAGTGTTGAGAAACTCCCTCCAGATTCAAGAGCTCATGAACACATCAAATAGACAGCAGATTTTACATATCATATGAAATAAACCTATTTTCAATAACAGAGATATATTATGTATTTATAAATATATACACACACACGCACACACACTCACTATTTTTTCAGAATTATTATACACAATACTGTATATACTGTAGGTGTAACCTATATGTAAGGCGGATTAAATATAGCAAATATTAAATTAGTGTCCATTTTAAAATACCTCAAGCCTAACTTTAAATGAAACAATTTACTTCAGTATTATCTAGCATTTTTTTTTTTTAAATCAGGATTATCACAATAGTCATAATTAAACTGATTTAAAAAAATAGCCCTTGACTGAACTAAATGGATTTACAGAGGGGGAAAAGACAAAGATGCTTTAAATGTTCAGTGTGTTATGGCTTTTTTGGAGCACGATCATGTGTGTGTAATACGTGCAGGGGCGGAGAGAGCAAAAGAGGAAGTGAGGCCATGCTGAGAGAGGGAAATGGGCTAGAGGACATTTCACGCTCATAGTGGCCAGTGAATTGGAATGACTGCAGCGCGGCATGATTTGAAGGTCAGGAGATAGTGGATTATATTCCAGAGGTAGAGAGAAGAGGCAGATGATGGGGAGGGGGTGGAGGAATAAACACACTCCCCTCCCCTCCTGCGTTTGGGCTTTCTTTCTCTTTCTTTCACCGTTATTTCTTTGTTTTTCCTCCCTTGTCTCTTTTTTTTAGATTACAGGACAGGAAGGCAGAATGAAAATGCCAAGGCACCAAACCGACAGCCATTAGTCTCACACATCACGTCCCATGCGCGCACACACACACACACACACACACACACACACACACACACACGACACGCTGAGAAATCTCATTTTAGTCTTCTCTGACGTACTACCTCCCCATACTGGCCACTAACATCTACCCCCAGCCCAAAAGAGAGAGAGGCAGAAAAAGAAAATGTGTTTTACACAAACAATAACAGCGCTATCAGGCAGAGCGCAGCATTCCGAGAGCGTGATTTAATAAAAACAGAGCACGATTGAATTATCATATTTTAACTGGATGTGTGTTTCAGTTAGAATGTGTGATTCAGGCCTACAAATGATCCGAACGCTTTTCCGAGGTGCAAGACAGCCCTCTCTCTTCGTCTCGGTGCTTCTCAAAAATGGAAAAGAGGGGGACGAGTGGAAGACAAAGAAGGTAAACTAATAAGCCCCTCGGATATCGGTGACACAGAAAATAAACCGAGATGGCTGGAAAGCCAAAGCTCTAGTTTGATCTGGCTCCACGTACAGTATGAGTGTACAACAGAAGCACAGACACGAGAGCTTGATGAGGATTATCCACATGATTGCGGTAATCAGATGGAATGAGATGCGAGATGACCATCTGTATTTGCCCCAGACGGCGCGATCGCTCCTCAGACCCTCTGAGGGATTTGACACGTTTGACTAACATGGAACAGCACGGCACAGCCGAGAAACAACAAGGAGACACAACAAACGTCAGGAGAAGACGTGCAAATCAAGCAAACTCGTGTAATTAAATTAATTCCAGAAACACGGCAACTTTTTTATCTGCCTTGTGCATTCTGTGTCTCTTTGGTAATGATGTCCTAACACAAAGCAAACAGCAGACAAAACATGTTCCTTTTTCCCCCACCTATCCGACTCTCACATTCCAGCTCTGAATAAAAAAAATTATAATTGTGCACTGGTGTAAATGAAATGCAGGAGTCCACTTTTAGCAGACGTCACAATGGGGTTAAAAGGATTGTTGTGCCTGTGCTGATGCATGTAAACATGCACATCAGAAGCAAGCGACCAATCCACGGCTCCCGGATGCTCGGTCAACACGGACTGAGATGTCTAATAGGCAGAGAACAGGTGTCAATCATCACGCGCAGCCAATGGGCTCGTCTCCCGCGGATGCAGCACGCCGGACTCGCACATTTCCTTGTGTGCAGCAACCATACAACAGATACAGATAGGTTTTGAAATGGACACACATTATGCCTACGTTTTAAAATTCTCTAATTCATGCTACAGAATAGTAGCATGCTGATTTCATTTTGAAATACCGCCTGTTATCGCAAAATCCTTTCAAAAGGAAAGGGTCCCTCAGAAAAGCAGTCCTGCAGTACCGTGCTGCACGTCTCCAACCAGAACATGCACATGTCCTCAGGGCAGCACACAACAGACGAGAGAAATGAACACGCTTCACATGCACAACCGTAAATACAAACCTCTCCTTCATTGCTTTAAAACATTCATTCAGAAACACAACTAATGATATCCTCACATAAAATACCAACCCAACAAATGCAATTCAATTGATTTTTAATATGATATTTAAAAATGTAACAATATGTTAATTACATTTTTTTTGAAGAATTTTAAAAGCTACAATAGAATCTAATTAGCATGTTTAGGTTTGCATAAGAGATTATTATAAATTGATTATACATATATTAAAATCACCATTTACGTCTACAAAAATAGATCTACAAAGATAATACATTTTTGTCCAATTATATTTGAATATAGGAAATTACATTAGTGTCTAACATGTTACACAGCAAATTAATATTGTAGGTAACTTCATTAAATCAAGAGGCTTATTAATTTAGACTTAAAAATACAAATATTGGTTATAATTGGTGTTAATTAGTATTGAAATATGGTGAATTATTTAAATATAATAATTTTTAGATGAGAAAATATGGGTTGTTAATGTACATTAAATAGCCAAAACTGAGCTAAATTTGTAATTGCTCTATAAGAATATCTATGTTGCCATGATGGCCACAATCTCTTCACAACAACTACAGGCTAAAATGACAAAGCAACTCTCAATGTGATGTTTACAGTGAACACATGTTACATTAGCAGGTCAAACTTCAGTTCACAGTTCAATAGGGTTAGCATCTGAAGCTACAGCACACGCGTACAGCATCTCCGGCCTTTCCCAGACGATAAGACGGGATAGAGGCCGGCCACGCTGTCCTCGTCCATATGAATGACCGCCCGTGTTAAGCCCTAAAAGCTGTCATTAATCCTGGATTTGAGGTGCAGAGCCGAATTTTGGTCATGTTATCAGAGCGGAGACCAAAACCGCCATATTCAGCAGCACAGCTGCGCCACAGCGAACCGGCTAAATCACCAAGACAGTGATTTAGATACTACTATATTTAATCTAAATATTACAGTTCACATCAAATTGAAAAGTAATCCATAAAATAAAAATAAGCCAAGTCTTGAATAAAACAACATATCAGCATTAGCTACAAGTTTAGGCTAATACTACAAAGCAATAATTGCTTCCCAATATTAAAAATGATACTCAAATTCTGTACAAATATGCAATGCTTTGTGGCGTAATGAACCTAAAATGATATTTGAATGCACATTCTGAACAGAAATACAGATATATAGTAAATGTACGTGATATTTCACACACAATTGTAGCATTTTTAAAAGCCACAACCGTGTGTATATGCATTTCCGATTAAATTGTGTATTCAGATGTGAATTCAGGGTTATTATTACACCACAAAATATTGTATAATATAAATAATTTGACAGTATTGTGATGCAAGCATGAGACCCTCATTCTTTCTCTCTCGCTCTCTTTTCTGACACAAGCAGGCCAGGCTGAGATCACAGCCACCCAGTGTAACAAATATAGAGACCTGGACCACCACACAATCACCTAAACCACGCAGTTATACACTCCGTCAGTGCACGTGCCAAAAAATGCACATAAATGCCCACATTTACACATCTAATACACATGTAAACATAAAGCTGGGCCCTAAAATAGGCACACATTGATAATGACACATACACACGTTCTTTGATCAAAATCAAAAGCTGAACAGTACAAACACACACAGCGATGACAAAATATATATAGATCCATTTAGGTGCCTTAAATATGAAGTGCTTGCGTTTGTGTGTATGAACATGTGCATGATCATTATTATGAATCTGCCTGTAGAATAAAAGACCTGAAGTCAGACTTATCATCTTAAAATGGCCAGATGAGAATGCACACATTCAAACACTCGAGGAAAATTAAACCTCGCCCGCAAAACATCATGCTACACACACACACACACAAAACACATGCTGTGAAATCCAAATCACGCTCTCCACTCACTGGTAAAACTGCCACTGTTTCAGTGTGTTTGGGAGAGTGAGTGAGTGTGTGTGTGTGTGTGTGTGTGTGTGTGTGTGTGTGTGTGTGTGTGTGTGTGTGTGTGTGTGTGTGAATGCACTTGTCCTCTGAGTATCTCCGTACAGAATTTACTGTCTAGAGGAGAGCAGATTCAGCACAGCACACCGTGTGGCTTGGAAGCAGAATTATTTCCTTTTTACATCTCACATATGTAGCTTATGTTTGCAATTTTACAGTACAGCTGGTGTTAACATCTAATCTAAATAAGATAAAATGTAACAATGTAATTGATACTGCTTCCACACATTCGCTGATACTTAAAAACATTAATGTAGACACATTTCGGACATGTTCTGTAGTGTTTAGCACGAGGTGAATGTGAAGTCGTGTCACGGTGTGTCTTATGGTCAGAGGGTGTTTGTGAGCATTCAGTCCTCCAGCCAGACTGGGTGCTGCTTATTTCTCCATCACAGCTCAATTGGGCTCCCACACGGGAATAAATCACTGTCGCCACGGAAATGCAGCGACAGCCATGATAGATGGCTAAAATGTGTGTGTTGATGTATTTAGTGTTGCCGACAATTTGGTAAATCTCGGCTTTTTCTGTTTCTCACAGCACTGCGTGTGGGGCGCGAGGCATCTGAACGTTGACACGACCCACGAGAAGGGGTCCGTACTGCGACCACCTCTATGACATCAGCATGACGCAACATATTGCTAAAGTCCATTTAGACATCTTTCTGTCAAAAAGTCCCGTGTATGTATTTACAAGTTACAATTACTATTGTAAGTAATGTGATAAACATACCTGTATAAAATAGGTTAATAATAATCCAAAAATATTCAAATCAAAAATGTTTTAAAAATGTTCATTAGCCTGTAGTTGATGGTAAAAGAAATTCATGTTCAAGGGTTATATGGTGCATTCAAGTCCTTCATGTAATTTCGTATTTATGAGTTGGCAAGTTGTAATTACAGTACAACGTCAGGTTCATTCAAGTCACTTTGGTTGGAAACAAGATGGCGACACCTTTTCTACATAAAATCGAACAGGATTTTTTAACTCTACATGAAAAAAGAAAAATGAATGCACATTGGGTGTGTTTTGCTCTTTTAATTGGCCTTTTTTTATGTTTGTATTAATTTATGAAGGTGCTATAAATTGAGTCATTGTACTTTCTATGCAATTGTACTATACTTTGGTATTTTGCACATGTAACAATTTTATTGTAAATATGAAAAACAGTAATTACACTTTTTTTAACAAATGTAACATTACTACAGAAGGTGAATCCGTTGCATCCAACACGTTTTCTGCTTGACACGCCCCCAACTCGGAAACTCTGGCTTTAAAGAAAATTCACAGTTTCACTTTGTGCTGATGTGCTCGGTGTTCAACTCGTAAACATACGATATTTTTCGGACATGACTTGAGCGCACCAAAAGTGTTCCTCAAGGACACGGGGATCGCCCTCACGTGCATTCGGGTCACGAGTGCATTGACCCCCGTGTGTAATATGTCAACGCGACGTGCGTAAGGCAAGGCTGTCCGTCACGCAGACGCATCACTATGACAAAGCGACTTATTATAATTTTGCTGAAATCCCCCTCCCACACAACCACCCCCCCATCCAACCCCAAATCTTTTTATCTGACCGGTGAGCCAGCCCACCCAATGCCTAAATATAGACCCTGACACCCCCGTCACACAGCAATTGAGACACATGAATGACCGTTTCCGTTTCAATCAGATCTATACCGGTGCAAACAGTTTCGCACACATAGAACCTGCAACACGGCACCTGTGAACTCGCAGACATTAGTCAAGGCAGTTGGCCTGCTCCTGAATCCAGAGCCCCCCAACAAGCCAACGCTCACACCTGGCAGGATCAAACAAGCGTGCACTCCCCACAAACTCACTTACAATCAATACTTTCAGCCAACATCACGCAGCAGTCCCAGCTCCAATGCACACACACACACACACACACACACACACACACACACACACACACACACACACACACAGGGAGTGAGAGTGCAACTGCACTCCAAAGAGCAGAAAGCAGTGTACTGACCTTTCTGTCTCTCTTTTTTGCCTCCTTCCTTTCTTTCTTGCCCTCCTTGACGTCCAATCCACACTTGTCTTCTGGCTACTGGTGCTGGGGCTACAGTAGTAGAGGAACGGTAGTGTGTGAGTGAGAGAGAGTGAGTGATCCTGCTCAACCTGACTAGAGCGGGCGCATTAGTGTGATTTCACACCCAGGCTGCAGCCCTGCCTACTCTCCTGATGGGGTTTCTGAATGTGCTGCTTATTTAGAGAGCCGGCACGCTGTACCTGGGCTTGCAGGCAGGCTGCTTAAAGCAAGAGCCAACATCTAGAGTGCATAATACCCCCACTCTCTCCCTCTCTCCGTGTCTCTCTCTCTCTCTTTCTCTCCCTCCCGCACACACACATACACAAACACTAGTATGCTCTCCTAGTCGCTGGCTGGCTGGAGACGTAGACGCTGGCTCGGGCGTTCACGCGACCATGGTGCGCCGAGACCTCCACACCTTTGGCGGAGCCGGTAGCCGGTGCGAGAACACACAAAGCAGAGCTCTCTTTTCTGAGTGTTTAGAAGACCATTTCAAAAAGGGATTGCACCCAATCTACTAGGATGATCCAGATGGATGAGTTATAATATGCTTTCCAGTCTCTTGCTCTTTTTGTCTGTCTGATTCTAGTTGTCTTAGCCTATTATCGAGCTGCCACATGTTTCTGCTGGGGGAATGCCTCGTGCTTTTGGATTCGGTCCCTCGGCCGCTCGTCTCGGTGGGGGGCGGACGGGTGCGCTAAATTGTGACTCCGGCTGAATGTGTATTAGTCAAATGTATTATTTATTGCCAAGCCGCATTCGGTTTCCCCCCTCCGCACACGCGGATAGATGGAAAAGGGGGGTGGAGAATCAGAGCTGGAGTTGCGGGGGGGTGCGGGGTCAAGGGTGCGAGGGTTTTATTGTGGGTGGGGGGTTTGAGATATAGCCAGTGGTCATGATTTGGTGAGCGAGGCCTAGAGGGAGGTGAAAAGAATATATAAGATATTAATTTAATTTATTTATTTATTCAGCCAGTCCGCATGCCTTATCAGACCGGTGTCTCTTAATGACATCACTGGCAGCTTCTCCAAGCTGTCCAAAATCACCCTGCCTCTCATTTTTCTTCAAAATGACTTAAATTCATTGTGTGTGTGTGTGTGTGTGTGTGTGTGTGTGTGTGTGTGTGTGTGTGTTACTGCCTATATCTAAAATTGAGAATAATGCTATCCAATGGGTCCACACTTTCATGCAAGATAGCTTGAGATCCAAAAGCTGGAAGTATAAAACAGAAAAATAAATGATAATTCAACATAAAAGGACAATACAAATATGCACCAATATAATTAAATGTTATTATCAGAAAATATCAAGCTTTTTAAGGTCTCCTACAACTTCATTAGTGATTTTTGGAAATTTTGGATGTAAAATTCAATACAGCATTTCTCAACTCTGCTCCTGGAGGTAAACCAAAAGTACTGTATTTTCCAGATTACAAGTCAATTTTACAAGTCAGACTTTTATTCCATAGCAAATCATATAAATGCAATTAATATCAAGTGTGCAAAACACCTTTAAATTTGTGCCAAACGATAGTGCATAGTGCATTTTCCACACACTAGTATTTTCAGTTTCACTTTAAATCAATTTGTTTAGGCTTGCCATTTATCAACAAAAGTTGTGATTTTGTTTTATACTTATTTTACATTATTTAAATTTTTTGTTGTGAATACACAGTTAGATTTAAATGATTTATTGTGGTGTGAGGTGAACTAAACTGCATTATTTACTGGTATTTTACATTATTTCTAAATAATAATCTTTACATTATTTTATTCTATTTCTTGTAATAGAAATTGTGACAAACATTGATGTGTCTTCTTTATTTATTTTTCAATACACAATGCAATTTTAACCTGGTGTGACTTATTTTACGTGAAATATGGTACACATTTCCAAACTCTTCCTAATCAAACAAATCTGAATCAGCTCATTAGTAGAGACTTCAAGACCTGACAATGGATAGGTCAGATATGAGAGAATGTGTGCCTAAATAAAAATAAAAAAACATTGTTATTATATATACACAGAACTGCTCATATCTATACTGTATATATAAGCGGTTTTATTAAAAAAGCGTGGACAGCTGTTTACTGATTATTTGCAAGAGCAATCTTAATGGTCAAAACCTAGAAAACTGTGTAAAATACAGAAAAAAAGAGTTTGAGTCTTCGTTATTGGCACTCTAGACATCAAGTTGTGACCCCACATAGTAACAAAATCATAGAAAAGTCAACACAAATATACATTTTACAATCTACATACAACGTATCATTTAGTCATTTTCAATGAAATTTTGAATTAGGTAAAGTTAAGTTTTTATTAACTTGTCGGGAACCATTAGTTTAAGCTATTCTAACCAAGTTAGGCCACACGTCTCTGTAGACCTCAGGCCAAAAACAGCAGTCCAAGAAAACACAAAACCACGCACTGAACCAATGATTCACATTTCATCCAAGCTTGGACATAACCACACGCCCCATACCCAGACGTCAGACGTCAGACCGGCCACAGAGCACACCTCACATAAGAAGGCGTATTGAAGTTAAAACATGAAACCCACTTTGGTTTCTCCCTTTCCCCAAATCATCGGAACGGCTCATTCTGGTGAAGTTCAGAAAGCCATTGTGTGCAGGTAAGATGAGCGTGTGGAGGAAATAGTCACGGCCATTTCAGCACGAACAGGTACTATTACAACTCAATCACTCTAATACACTCATAATCATCCACATTTATATACATCAGTCTTAATAGCCATGCTTAAAAAAGAACTCATGTCTCTTTCAGAGATAATTTAACAGAAAGAAAGAAAGAAAGAAAGAAAGCAAGAAAGAAAAGAATGACAAGGTGCAGGAAAGAGGGAAAAAGACAGAACGAGGAGGAGGGGGAGGATATTCGTGAATTGCTCAGTAGTCCTGTCATCTTCAGCATTTTACAAGCCCACAGAGATATGGATTGGCTCAAATTAACACGAAGGATAATTAATATTAATAAGGGTGCTCGTGTTGGCAGGGACTTTTAAATGGGTTAAGTACAACTGGCCGAGCTGACGAGGTGGGGGGGGGGGGGGTTAACGCTCATTCTCAATTAGCTTTCTCTGAGGATAGCTCGTCTGGCACACTATAAATGACTAAGCAACCCTCCCTCCACACAATCACCTGCTCCAAACCTCAACCGGTCCAACATCACACTCACACGGACCCGGCAAAACACTTACCATGACAACTCCAGTCAGGACCCTCTCTGCCGCCGTGTCTCCGCCTGTCTCTGCTTCTGTTCTTTCCTGCTGTTTTTGAACTTTCAATTCTCTCGAACAGCATTATGATTATGTATTATTCATATTTCTGAATTATTACTCATTTTCTCCCTAAAAATGGAGTGCTTTAATTCACATTTGAAGTACTCATCAAGGCGGTGTGGTGAAATGAATGTGGACGGATACATTATATTTGCAAAAATGCAAAGAGCACATAAAATATATATATGGAAATAATAAAATATTAAGTATTAATTTAAAAAAGATAATTTGCTCAGGCCAAAATGGCCTTTTCATTAATCCCACCTTAGGTTTTTTTCGCCTCTTTTTAACTAAAGAGATATAACTTTCACAGAGTTATTAAAGATATTCTCTTTTCTATTAAACATATTCTATTTTCTTTTACAAAACTGTGTGAGAATCTGAAAATGGGTTATATTTGCATATGGGGGCTAATGGTCTCATATTCAGTGGTTATGACCCTAAAATCAAACATAATTACAAATATCTCAAACAATAATTATAGTATAAACTCATATGATAGAGGTGGATATCAGTCTGGGGTCATGCTGTTTATCTAAACAGCACTGTTGTGCTTCTGGAAAACTCAGTTTCTCATCCTCATCCTCTGCCCATGCTCAGTGGTGGCGGTCATTCATAACATTACAGCCATTTTAAACGGCAGACTGGTGGCCGGTGACAGTGCTTATGTGATGGTGTCAGTTCAGGTCTAAGGCATAGACGATATGTGAAGGGAGACTCACTATGTAACTGTGTGTGTGTGTGTGTGTGTCTGTGTGTGTGTCTGTGTGTGTGTGTGTGTGTGTGTGTGTGTCTGTGTGTATGTGTGTGTCTGTCTGTATGTGTGTGTGTGTGTGTGTGTGTGTGTGTGTGTGTCTGTGTGTGTGTGCATGTGTGTCTGTGTGTGTGTGCGTGTGTGTCTGTGTAGGTTGTGATACAGAATGACACAATAGTCCAGCCCATGAGAACACACACACACACTACACGCTGACTGTGAGTGAATGACTCATGTGCCTTACTGTGACCCCATTAGGACAGTAAGGTTATGGGTCACAGAGTGAAGTATTTTCTGACATAGATACAAGGAGAGAAAGACAGATGAGACCGAGATCATAGACAGAGCAGGACTCTCAGCCGTTCACATTAGTCAGATTTAGAGGTTCATAAAAGAATCATTCTTTTGAAACGTTAGTTGGATTCATTCAAAAACTGGACTTGTAGAAGCTTTCCATGTCAACAATTCAGAACTATTAATTGTATTAATTAATAAAACAATATAAAAAAAAAATAATAATAATATGTCAATACGGAGACATAAACAAAAATAAAATGTCTTCCCATCAAGGGGAAAAATATATATTTAAATACAATTAGATCTCCTAGACAGAAATGAGATTAAATGGAGAGCAAATACATTTTAAGTCTTGTGCTTCTCAGACATTTATCCTGTAAACAAATACACAATGAATACAAATAAACAGTCTATCAGAGTTGATATTAACTGAAATTAAAACTATTAAACAAAATACAATGTAAATATTACATTAATATTTTTAATTATCGAAAATTAGAATTACTAGAACGTATTAAAATTACTAAAAAAAATTTAAACCAATACAGAAACAAAATTTAAAGGGATGGTTCCCCCAAAAACGAAAATGTTGTCATCATTTACTCACCCTTAAGTATTTCCAAACCTGTATGAATTTCTTTGTTCTGAACACAAATGAGGATATTTTGGAGAAAGTAAAACATAAAACTAAAATTGAAAATATCTTTCTACATGAACTCAAATATCACATGCTTCCAAGACCAAATTATGCATGCTGTGTTATTGATATTAATTGTAAAGCTCTTTGTATCAGTTGTCTACGTATCAGATATTTCTCTTAAAATTCCTAAGGAAAATGAAAATAAATAAAGTCTAACTGAGAACCCCAGGCTTCCTGAGCCTCTGTGCAAAACAATTTTGAACCGGTTAATAAAACAAAATGAATAAACAAATGAATGAAATGAAAAGTCAGAAAGAACCAATTTGCAGAGTCAAGCCATCAGTCATCAGACCACAATGGCTTTGTGAAGAGCTTTCCATTGTCTGGTGTGATGAACTTGAGCTTCAAGCGTTCAAGCCCAGGGGTGTGTCTGTCTAATCCTGACCCCCTGCAGCCCGTCGTTCCCCCGCCCCACACACACACACACACACACTCCAGCTGACGCCTGCCCGATGACCAGCACTTCACTGCACCACTGAATAAAACACCCCATAATGAGACAGGCCACAAAATGGATCCTCCACCAGCACATATAACTGGTGTTGGATGAGAGAGAGAGAGAGAGAGAGAGACAGAGAGAGAGAGAGACAGAGAGAGAGACACAGAGGGGGGGCAGAGTGGAGAGCAACAGACTGAAAAACAGAAAAAAGGTCACATCTCTGCTTTCAATACTTCCTCTTTTCAATCATTTCCTCTCTTCCATCCGTTTTTTCCTGTGCATTTCACTTTCACACCTATTTTCCTCTGCAGTCATTTTATTCTTCCCCCTCCCCACTCCACACAAAGATACTTATTATTGAGGAGACTAAGGAAGGTATTGTAGGGAAGAGACAGGTGGCTGTGTCTGAGGGATGAGAGAATCACAGGAGTGAAATCCAGTCTTCCCTCTTCATTGAGCATAAGGTGAAAAAAATGGCTGCGTTCGGTTTTCTTCTACATTTGAGATAGCAACACACGGAAGACAGAACAACCTCTGTTGCATCTCAATGTATTTTGTTCCTCCTGGAAGACCTCAAATCCCCTAAAAGAAGCAGTGTCCACTCCTTCCCATCCATCTAGTCACACTTATGTCATTTTCTCACATTGTTTCAGGCCCTAATATGCACAGAATGCTCCAAATGCATATCAACTGCTTTATTTCTATTTTCATAATAGCAAACATCAGCTTAAAGAATATAAATGTATTGTATCGGATTGGGTTTCGGTCAGACTCCAGAGACACACGGTCCTGGATAAATCTGTAAATCATTCCATCTGGAAGATGGACGGTGCGTTTCAGACTTCATTGGGTCTGGTTTCGGACGAACGCGCAGTGCGGGACCCCCAGCGTCCCCATCGGGGAAGACATGGTGGACGGGGTTTTGCTTGGTTAAAAACACGCATATGAAGTGGAGTGCACTGACCTCTACTCTCTCGCATATGCACATTCAGACTGCAGCTGTCTAAAGACTCAAATTTAAACAAACAAGCAACAAACATTTTCTTAATGCATTACATGATCATACAAATAATTGTAATATTTAAGTTGTACACCTTTAGAAAAAGTATAATGCATTCAAACACGTGATCTGCAAATTTTATAATGCATTTAATTTTTTTTTTTACAATTATTTATGAAAGCAAGATGCAATATACATAAAGGCTTCAAGTGAAGTGTTACAAAAAAAAAACCCAAATCTAAAAATTGCTTAAAAGTCTATATGGATGCAACAACAGGATACGTGACAGATTCACAGTCATCAGCCCTAAGAGGGATGCTAGATGCTATTATCCATGTGATAAGTGTTGTGCACGATTTAGAGCATTTAAGTCATTAGCTGCTGTTTTCCACAGCAATTCACACACTTCAGGCTTTTCTGTCTGGGTCACGGGTTCAAGAGTTCATTATGACATGCATGATCACCCGTACACACACACACACACACACACACACACACACACTCCAATTTCATTTCATAGCCACACACAATCACATAACACTTGTTTTTAAACTAGAATGTGATACAAACATTTTAAAGTTTAACGAAATGACAGGCAATTAAAGCCAGCTTAACATTGGGCCACCATGCTTAATTAGAGTGATTTGTGTGGTGTGGTCAAACATTCTTGAGAAGAGGAAGTGACACAAATATGTGCCATTCTTCTCTCAGATCAGAATTAAAATATCAGCATCCTATTACACTAAACAGCCCCCTGAGCTCGCTCTCAAACCACAGAAAAAGGACATTAAACTCATGCAATCATACAGTTAATCAATTATGCATGGATTGGGCTGTATTTTCTGTGCGGGTGTGAAGTACAAAATGTTAAGGGTTTATTAAACGGTAGCAGTTTACATTTTAGACACATCTGCTAATTTCTTATTCCTATCGTACATATTTTAGAACAATTATATAATCTAAACCATGAAATAACACAAATGGAATTAAGGGAATCATGTAGTGAACTTATAACAAATAAAAATGTTCAACCAATACTATTATATTTGAGCTTCTTCAAAGCCCCATTATGTGAAAAAATTGGAGTGCTTGAAGACAAAACTGGTCAGGTTAACATATCTGTCTTGATATCATAATGCAGAAAAATATAATTACAACAATGAAAGTCTCTGTAAAACTAAAAAATAGCCAAAGTTGTAAATAAGACAAAGATAATTGAATTATATTTGACAAGAAAACACATCTTTCTACTTCAAAATCTTGGCATTTCTGTGTAATTATTTGTGAAATTTCCAAGCAAATCTTCAGACATTTCATTATTTCAATCATTCAAAGTAATTCAGCAGTTAGTAGTTTAGAAAAACATATTTTAACACATTTTTGAATGCCAAGTCATGTGGTGCAACCCAAATGCAGAAAAAAAATCATACTGTAGACATACTGTGTCACACCCCAAAACTTCAAATCTCCATTAAAACAAAACGAATGCAAAGAATATGTCTGAAATTAATGTGTGATTTGTCTTTACTACCCAACGAAAAACAATATTTACTTTTTGGTTATATAAAGCATTTCAGAAATGGGCACAATTAACAATTGCCTTCAAGAATGAGCACAAATCTGTAGTTTAAATGGCCTTTAAGATTACTATAGTACTATATGTTACGCTTGCATGGAAATATTAAATACTGCCTTTTTTCTATCACACACTACATATTATGTTTTATATACTATCATAAAGAAACTGAACTGAGAAAGACAGAAAGAGGAGAAAAACCTAATATTACAGCCCAAAAAAGTGTGGAACTTCACTAGTGGGATTCTTCACACTCGTCTCGGGTGTTAATCTGTCATTTGCGTGGAGGCATGTTTGGACTTGAGAGGCTGCTGACATATGCTGAGGAGTGTGAGTGTGTGAGAGAAGAGAGGCGGTCGTACCGGCCGGAGGACCATTGACCTGAGCGGCCAGGGGTCGGCCAGCGTTACTGCTCAATCCCAGAGGTCTGTGTCACAGCCTGATAATGACCTCGGTCAATAGCTGATGGAAATGGACAGGTATCGGCATGCCCGCTGACCACCATCAATGAGGTACCAACAAGTGCCAAGTCTGTTAATAACAGGTGACCCATTGGCCTCGTGACACAACTAGACCCTCGACTGCAAGAGACTATGAGTGTGTACGAGTAAATGCACTGGAACTCGCACGAATGAGCGTGGAAATAGGTGTGACAAAGACAAATAAAAAAACAGTCTTCCTGTAATCCATGTGGTCACACACGCAATAGTAGCCACAGCGCACACACTTCCACCGAGCCTTTGTGTCTGGTTCTTAGTAACTTAAAGGACACTTCCTATAATGCTAACCAATGGCCCTCCTCTAAGATTACATGCAACTTAATCCACCCTCACACACTAATTTGTTTTTCTTCTTGTCCTTCTTTTCCTCTAGTTGGGTGTAACTGAGCCCTTGAATATATACAAATTTAATAGAGCAAATAGAATCATTATCAAATTCAAATCAATACAAATCTAGCCCCAGCGCCCTTAAAAGGCAGCAATGTTGAAATACAACACTCTCTACACCCCCCTCTTGCCTCGTACATCTGACGTTTATATCAGACATGGACAAGCATACAGGCATATTACAGCTAATCATGCTGGCACAAAAAAAAACGTTATTAATGTACAGGAGTGGTACTTTGATCAGTGGCAAAATCCCAAACCCACAACGACGATACGGCACTATATAGGGTGCAGACAACTACCTTACAGCGAGTACACGGCATTACTGTAAGAAAGCAATATGCTGTCTTTTTTTGGGGGGGGGGGGGGGGGGGGGGGGGGGACAGATGAGAAGGAGGTCCTGATTGAGACCAGGTTTGGTTAGTCGAAAGTGAGCTCAGTACAAACTCCTGGCTTTTCACTACTACGATTTTTCATCAGTCGCCTAATTTTTGTTGATTTACTGAAAAACATTCTTGGTAAACAATTATTGACATCTGCAAATATAGACCGACTAGTCGCAGCCTACAATTTTGTGTACAGTGTGTCATAAGGGTGATTGATGCGTTCAGACACAAAAGACAGCATATTGCTGGAGCACTTTTTGATGTTAACAATCTTTTTATGTGACAAAATGACAACATTTATACACTGGTGAATTACAGGAGGGGAAGCCATTTGCATTATCCTTTGAGTACATTTTGGGGGGAAAGAATCGTTTCTTATGCGGTTTTATTTCTGATGATTTTGTTTAAAGCAATAATGTTGTATTTAATGTTTTGCTTCTTCTTACTTAGGCGTACTTGCACATATAAAAATAATGCCCTCAACATTATTTTAAAAACAGTTTTCCTTAGATTTTTTTTTAAATCTACTAACATTACAGAGTCCTATATTATTATAATATAAAGGACAGGTTCAAGACTTCTGACACCTGTCAAACTGTCTATAATACAGCACCCTGCATACAACATGCCTTCATAACTTTTTTTCTTCTTCTAATATTTCAGATGCTTGTTCACAATAAAACTAAATAGGATATGTAAAAATAGGACAGGCTGACAAAAAAATGGTACACTTGACATTGCATAGCCTATATATTATTGAATAATTTCAACATTTACATGTTTAGGGGGGCATTTTAAAAGCAATTACTATTAAATATTACGTTACATTAGCTGTCCCCCTTAAAGTCTTATAGTAAAGATGACTGGTAACCGAGTTTTTTTTATTTTCAGTGTATATTAACAAAACAAAACTGAAGCACAAAATTACTTTTTACCTCACAAATGCCTTTCTCACTTCCCGCGCTATATGCAAATATAACTTTTGAGGTAATGCTGATCCAGCCGGCAACATTTTGCTACACTTTACGTGTCTCATTAAAACTAAATATCTAAAGCTGATTAGTCCACTGCTGGACGAAATACAATTGATGTAACTGTATATAGCCTACTGCATTGTGTTTGTCACCCGCGCGACATTTTAAAAACAACGACTTAAATGCTGTTAAGGATGTTTGGGAGAATATTACACGTGTTTAGTACTCTGACTGAACCTAACGTTCGTTTGGAGTACTGGCTTGATGGAAACAGACACTCACGTGAGCATTGCGGGGATCCAAACTTCCGTATGTCGATGTAATTTCATTTGGGCTGAGTAACGTTTACCGTGCTTTGAACAACGCGATGCATTTACTTCATCGAGTCGCGTCTAGTAGGCCTGTATGCGTCTCAAAGCTCCACCCGTCTCCAATGCCTGGTTGAGAGCATGCATAGCCTGTGATCTCTTTTATAATTAGATCTAAAATGCATGAAGTGAATAATCCCAAATACAGTTTAAAAAGTTCGGTGAAAATGAGGAAACAATAACAATATTCATGTAACCTTTTTATCACTCAATTTAGCCAAATAAATCATTTGGAAACAATGTAATATATTAATGTATGCCTATATATTAAATATCATACTGCATACATTATGTTTAAAGCAAATAAAAGGTTTGTATAATTTTTTGAATTATAAACAAGCAGACTGTTAATTCTAAAACATGCCGTTTGCATCAGTTTATTCATATTCTTAAATAATTTGTTGCCTAGAACAAAACAATGCCTGCGATCATTTAGCATAATTAAGATCTCATAATAAAAAAACATATTAAAGGCAATTTCACAGGAGAAAATCTCTGTGTTGCACTATCCACATCAAAAAACTAAGAAAGATGTCTATATTCTGCAACTCTGAACCCACATAGAAAAGTTTCAAACGTCCTTTATAATTCACTCTCTTCTCTGGCTTTCCAGTGAGTCTGGACAGAACATGTGTGCAGTTGCCTTGACCTTCTCTGTGACAGTGCTTGGCTGAAAGCTGGGGGTCAGAGGTCAAAGCTAGCCAGGGCAAGGGACCACACTCACCCATACAAATGCAGAGAAGCATCTGCTGTGCACACTTGCCATTTCTCTGGCTCACACACACAAACAGATGTCTCTTAAATCTGTGCAGTCTTCCCAAAATCAAGTGCACGGTTTGAAACAGATCTAAAATAAAATTACCAATATCACAGATAAAATATAGACTTAATCATTTTGAGAAACAGAAAGACATAGCCTCACTAAAATCCAAGTTCTCTTGCAAAAAAAGTGCAAATACAAGCTTGCATTAATAAAACTAAAGAGTACAGATTGTTTCAAAGCGTACGCTTGAGTAAAACAGAGAAAACTAATATTTGAGGGATCTTACAAATAACATTTGAGCACATTATAAATTGCATTAGGCTTAACAAAAACATGAGCTTGTGTGCTGTGAGCTCAGAGATGAGACTGTGACTAGAAACAGAATCACAGTAATACTGAGAAGCTGCATGATCACAGAAGAGCCTAAGTTCACTCGTTGCTGCCGTCTCTCTGTCTCTCTCCTCTCTCTCTCTCTCGCGCGCGCTCGTCACGCGCGCGCGGCGCGCATCGCGCGAGCGCGCGCCCACAAACCTCGCTCGCCGCGCGCAGTCGCGCGCTCGCGCCCTCTCGCCTCGCTCTCACACACACCTCTCGCTCGTCTCTCTCGCTCTCGCCTCGCACACACACACACACTGCACTCTCTCTCTCTCTCACGTCTCTCTCTCTCTCTCTCCCATCTCACATCTCCTCCTCTCTCTCTCACTCTCTCTCTCTCTCTCTCTCTCACTCTCTCTCTAGCTCTCTCTCTCTCTCTCTCTCTCTCTCTCTCTCCTCTCTCTCTCTCTCTCTCTCTCTCTCTCTCTCTCTCACACACGCATTCAAGACCGAAAGAAGCTTTAGAAAGATTAGAAAGCAGGCTTTTCTAGGGTTAGGTTGCAATAATGCACAACATGTGTCAATGGGAAATTATTTTACATATAGGTTTAATACTACAGCCATCAAAAATTGTGTTTGCAAAAGTGTTTATTCAAGTTATAGATATCAAAAGATATCAAAGTTAAAAACCTATTTTTCTTATCTCAAGACATTAACTGTATCATTTTTGAGGTCTTATCTTGTATCTTTGTTATACTAAATTTTTTGTATTATCATAGTTTAAGTGTCTTAAAAATGCCATGTAAGACATGAGGTCAACTTTTTCCATTTTATATCTTGTTTGAGCTGTAAAATAAGCTTGTATATGTAAACTGTTAGTAATACTTTGCATTTTTAAAGACTGAAATAGTATTTTCATACTAACACTTTACATCAAATCAATAGCAAAATACATTCCACATCCTTATTCTTTCTTTCTTTCTTTCTTTCTTTCTTTCTTTCTTTCTTTCTTTCTTTCTTTCTTTCTTTCTTTCTTTGTCTTTCTCTCTCTCTCTCTCTCTCTCTCTCTCTCTCTCTTTCTTTCTTTCTCCTTTCTTTTCCTCTCTCCCATCTCCTTCCCCACATGCATTTAACATTTCCCTCTGCCTAATGTGCTGGTGATGTGGGTCCGATGAGGGCCTGCTGGGGGCAGGACTGCATAGGTGTGTGTGCCCATAAATGTCATCAATCTCCCAGCATGCTCCATCCCTGTCATCTGAAAGACATTTAAGCCTGCTCCACGTACCATTAAAGAAGTCCCCTCCACTGCCCAACCACATTTCACACTGGAAATAATACTTTCCCTGAGTGATGGGCTGACTGTTTAGGAGGAAGCGGAGAAGAGAGTGAATATGTGGAGTTTTTTTCGTCTTTCTCTTCTGTATTGCATTCACTTAGGCCATGTAAAACAAGAGAACGTGTTTTTGATAGCATACATTTATTTTCACATCTCAAGCACCAACCTGATCCTGTAATTGTACGCTTCATTTGTATTTAGAGATATTTATATTGAGTTTCAAGGGCGACTTGCAATTATCTACAAAAGACATCTAGAAAAATCAGAGAATAAGCACTATTAACCACACACACACACACACACACACACACACACACACCTCAGTTCCCTCGGTCCTTTTACTAAAGCCTCTCCGAACAGAAGATGTTTTTCACAGGGCACAGCCGAAATCCCGAGAGTGCGAGACAGTCTTGCACAGTGGCTTCACTTTAGAGTATCTAATAGACAGAGTCATTCTCATTCCCCTTCAATTCACACCTAAAAGACTGAGCTGCCCTTCCAAGCCTTAATTATATACTCCCCAATCACTGTTTAAATGTAACCTTCTCCTCTGTTCCTCCTGGCCAGAGAGAGGGGTGCAAACAAAAGAACATTGCTCCTGAGGTAAATTCATATATCACCCAGCGGCCAAACCGAAGCTTGGGGGGGGGGGGGGGGCGAGCAACGCAATGGATTTATTATGTATATGGGAAGCAGGCATATGGTTTAAAGAGCAGGCTGCTTGGTCAGCAGCGTGTAAACTAGAAATGCAGGCAGATAGAGAACACACGGGATTATGGATCTCTTCTTGCATGTAACTGAGCAAGGTCTATTGAGCAAAATTGAATTATTTTACTTTCTCCCCAACCAAAACCATCCCTGCTTTATGGTTTTCCCTCTCCTCTCGAGAATACGGTGCTCTTTCTTGACACAATCATAGCGATATGAAACGAATGCTGACGTCTGTGGTGTAGAAACTTTAGATATTTATTCAAACACGTTTTTAGTAGCAGTCATGGGAACCGTGCAGTAATATTCAGAATTGCTATTCACAAACATACTAATAATATCATTTCAAATCAGCGGTGTCTGGAGGACATTTGAAATGTGGAGGCGTCTCTGCGTTATTTTAGATCAGTGGAATTTCATGGTTCATATTCAGGTCATAAGCTAATGGAAAACCATTTACTTTCTATAATCAACATGAAAAGATTTTACTTGACATTATAAACAAGCAAACAACACTAAAATATTTACTTTATCCACAAGCAAGCTTACTTTAACAATCATACATTACACTATAAACAAGCAAACAACACTAAAACATATACTTTATCCACAAGCAAGCTTACTTTAGCAATCATAAATTACACTATCAACAAGCAAACAACACTTAAATATATACTTTATCCACAAGCAAGCTTACTTTAACAATCATAAATTACACTATCAACAAGCAAACAACACTTAAATATATACTTTATCCACAAGCAAGCTTACTTTAACAATCATAAATTACACTATCAACAAGCAAACAACACTTAAATATATACTTTATCCACAAGCAAACTTACATCAACAATCATATTTTACACTATAAACAAGCAAACAACACTAAAATATTTACTTTATCCACAAGCAAGCTTACTTTAACAATCATACATTACACTATAAACAAGCAAACAACACTAAAATATTTACTTTATCCACAAGCAAGCTTACTTTAACAATCATACATTACACTATAAACAAGCAAACAACACTAAAATATTTACTTTATCCACAAGCAAGCTTACTTTAACAATCATACATTACACTATAAACAAGCAAACAACACTAAAATATTTACTTTATCCACAAGCAAGCTTACTTTAACAATCATACATTACACTATAAACAAGCAAACAACACTAAAATATTTACTTTATCCACAAGCAAGCTTACTTTAACAATCATACATTACACTATAAACAAGCAAACAACACTAAAATATTTACTTTATCCACAAGCAAGCTTACTTTAACAATCATACATTACACTATAAACAAGCAAACAACACTAAAATATTTACTTTATCCACAAGCAAGCTTACTTTAACAATCATACATTACACTATAAACAAGCAAACAACACTAAAATATTTACTTTATCCACAAGCAAGCTTACTTTAACAATCATAAATTACACTATCAACAAGCAAACAACACTAAAGTATTTACTTTATCCACAAGCAAGCTTACTTTAACAATCATAAATTACACTATCAACAAGCAAACAACACTAAAATATTTACTTTATCCACAAGCAAGCTTACTTTAACAATCATAAATTACACTATCAACAAGCAAACAACACTAAAATATTTACTTTATCCACAAGCAAGCTTACTTTAACAATCATAAATTACACTATCAACAAGCAAACAACACTAAAATATTTACTTTATCCACAAGCAAGCTTACTTTAACAATCAAACATTACACTATCAACAAGCAAACAACACTAAAGTATTTATGTTGCACTATAAACAAGCAAAATACCATATTTAATTTACATTGACATGCTAAATTTACCCTATCAACAAGAATGTAACATTATTTTTTACACTACCAACAAGAAACAATGCTATATTTAGATCAACAAACAATATGAAAATATTCCCTTGACACTATCAACAAACAAAAAAACAATAATATAATTTACATTTATGCATTTAGCAGATGCTTTTATCCAAAGCGACTTACAAAGAGATTCAGGCTGTACAGTTTTTATCAGTACAATTACTTTACACAATCAACAAAAAAGTATTACTATAGTCTAACCTTGATTTGTTGTTTTGTTGTTGGTCAGTCTATTTAGTTCATTGTGATCTATGAAATGGTCAATCACAGTGACGTAGAGCCAGTTCCTCTTACGTAACCTTTTGTGCTATTTTCCTCTTCACATTCATGTCATGCTTTAGGACCTTCTAAAAAAATAGAGTTTTAAATATCATTTTATATGATATTTTTGTGTTTCAATTATGCATCGTTTTACTCAGATTGTTTTTGAAGGATGCACTACGTTCCTCACCTCCATCGGGAAAACATTCCCATTTCAAATACAACAGCAAAAATATTCACCAGTGTCAAGAAAAAACTAAATCAAAAATAGGTTGCTGAATGAACAGCAGATATGATAAAATCCTGTGGAGCAATCTTTCACTGGAGCAGCACTCAGAACAGGAAGGTGTTTCGGTATAAGACGGCTCCGGCATCACACTATACATCTCCATTGCATGCTCACGTCACGTGACTGGAGTGCAGGCTCTGCAGACCAGCGGGTGGGAGATGACTGGCCGCCATTTTGTGTGAGTACCTGCCTCATTTGTTTACCTGCAGATAGTGTGCGTGGCCCCCTGTCTAATAATTCGACTGGGGTCCGGCGGTGTTGTTATTGAGGCAGTAAATTTGGGATTCAGAGGTACGGGAGGTATGATGGACTGATGTAACGGGGTGGTCGGCGGCGAGCGAATGAATCAGGGGTTATCACAAGCGTGGAGAAGCTGTGAAAACACCCCACCCCACACCCAACGCCTCGGTCCAATTCCGGCTTCATGTGTCTTATACGGTCCTTCCTATCTCCCCTAAGCTGATACTGTGTTTCAGAGCTTCTACCAGGGCTCCTCTCCTCTTGTCCCCCCGCGAGGCCAGACGTGCGAGCCGCATATGGTGAGCTGAAATTGCTGTCTGTGAGAGCATGCCTCTGCCTGTCCAGACTTCATCAGAGGGATTAAAGAAAGAGGGGGAGAAATCAAAATATAATGATTGTAGCAGGGCTAGGGTACCGCCTCTGCTCTCTCTCTCGATGGCCCGCTGCAGTGTGTGCTGGGGAAACGCTGCTGGCAGAAACAAGCAGGGCTCGACTATAAGGACTGCTCCATGGCCTGAAGCCAGCATGAAAGACGTTTGGGACAGTTCATGGAATATAGAAATGTGGCACATGAAAATGTGTTATTTGCACGCTTTCTTAAGTTTTGCAAATTTAACCTTTCAAGTGATTTGCACGAGGTCTTAGGGGCATTTACACAACACTGTTTTCAACTAAAACCAGAAAACTTATATGTGTTTTGGCCATTCATTTACACAACAACGGTGTTCTGGAGGTTTGAAGATGGACATTTTTGAATTTTTTTAAATGATATCATTTAATCTACATGTAAACTACAAAAAAAGCAAACTTGTGAAAATGGTGACATCCTGGGCATTCGTGTTACATGTTCACGTGGTGTTTCTCGGCGGCCTGGTATGCTTAAAATAGCATTTTAAGGTATTGTTTTTGCAAATCTGTGTAAACTAGCATTGTACGGCAATGTTGTCTTCTATACGTGAAAAACACAAAGAAAAAAAAACGCTTTCAGTTTTTAGCACATCGTTGTCGTACCTTCAAAGTGAAGCCTAAAAGCTGCTGCTGCCTTGATCATTAATGTTAATCACTAGAAAAAAGCGAGACAATCACTCATGGCTTTTGACTGAATAACTTTAATAAGGTTTAATCTATATCTATTTACAGTGAAGACTATGCAGTGTTATTTAATATTTCATTATTACATATCAGTTGTATTTCTTGAATACTACTGTTAGAGATACTCGAAAAACTGTGTATTTCATTTCTATCTTTGTTCTGTTGCATTCGGTCATGTTTTGCTTGTCATTTGTTCTTGACTGTTTACTTGCCTTTAATAATGCTCGAATTGTATATTAGTTTGTTTAGTAGTTTTTGCTGTGGGATCAAAACTGGTAAAATTCACTCGTATCTAAAATGTTGGTAGAGTAACAACCTTATTTATAAGAACACAAGGTTACATGAGTCAGAAACAATGGAAACTAACTATTGTACCGGGCCACTGGAAAAAATCCTTTCCGTGAGCCCTGCCTACTGTATTTACTCCAAACAAACTCGAAATCAGTTCAAAGGAGTGCAAGTGCATACTCTCTCTGGCCAGTAATTCACTAGAAACAGGCTTCTCAATTAAGCACAACTCTCTTCCGTATGACGTACTCGACTTGTTTGACCTCAGATGTTTTATTTAAAAGACAAGCAACAAGCACCGACACAGAGTCAGGTGAGTCGGGTTGTTGCATTGTCAGAGACTGAAATGGCAAGTCAGACACAAACCCTCGATGAGGCTAATACATAATCGTGTGTGCTTTCATCTTAGCCCCTTGTGAGACTGATCAAGGGACAAAATGATTATTGAGGCCCAAGCACTGTTATTATGAGACACACAGTTATTGCAGTCATCATCGTAATTGGCTTCAAATGCACATGGTACACAACACAACTAAGGGTGCACAACATCCTCTCCTTTTATCTTCCAAGATGCTGAGCATGAATGCATGGTTTATATAAGATCGAATTAGCTACAAATGAATGTAATAATGTGAATCAACAATACACGCTGATGTTAGGCACAAGATGAATAGATTTCATGAAACAAACTAGTCTAATGTAAATATACAAGAATGACTTCCAATTTTCAAACTGCATCGGTTATATTGCATTAGCTTACGGTGTTACTGTGTACATAAGTAACGAATGTAAATCAGAAGATTGCAATTTAATTTTATTTCAATCATATGGTTGGATGTATTGATGTCATCAACGGAATAAGAGATATGACAGGCCATGCAATGCGACAGGACAAAAACTCTATTCATATGTTTTTATTTAAGCTATATAAAAGCTAGAGGTGAAGTGACATCTGTTTATCAAAAAAGAGGTAAACTGACTAATTTGTCTCTATGCATTGCACGCAAATGGGGCAAAGCAGCCGTACAGTTCCGGCCAAATAAACAGCAATAAATCAAGTTTTATTCTGGGATTTGACAAACACCAGCCTTGCTCCTACATTCGAGACTACAAAAATGCAATCTTGACATCTTGCCCCGGCAGCAGATAATATTTGCTGTTCTGAGACCCATTTTCTTTTGTTGCAGGTTTCTCTAAGCCCAAGACACTTGAAATTTAAACCCAGTTCAAGAAATATTATTTGCCACAGGGCGAGGTAAATCTCTTGGCAAGCCCTTTCAAAGGGTTGGCCTGGATTTGTTTACTATTTATCTTATTTAAAAGCGAGGTTCAGTTTTACTTTTCAAAGGCGCGTTGGCTGCTGTGATCTCCCAGGTCAACAGAATGATGAATGCCCTTTTTCTCCATTTGAAGAGAAAAAGCAAAATAATAAGAGGATCATTACAGAGAGAAGCCAGCCGCACCTCCGGCCCTCCCCGATGAACAACTTCAGCCTCCAACACAAAACACATGCACGATAACGTCTGCAGCTTCCCGCTGGCTTCGCTGCTATGCGCAATTCTCACAATCAAAGTCATCTGAACACGACCGCTGCATGCAAATATACGTGAATTATTTTTAATAATAAAAATGCAATATACTGATTTGAATGCACTTTTATTTATTTGCAGTATGATTGTATATACTGAAAGTCTCATTCATATTGACCTGTGGTTTAATTAACTAAATAAAACACACACAAAGTGATAAGTGTGCATGGGTGTGTGTTGCTGGGTGATGTTACATTTCTGCTATGGAATTGTATTTATTTTTATTCAACATTGTACATTGTGTACTCTCAAATTCACTCAAATAATTCAGTTTCAGTGAAAGCTAAATTGCATGTTTTGGATCACACACCTGACGTCTGGTCTAACATCATTTTTTTCTCGTGGGATTCAGTCGGAAGGTCTGTTTAAACTTTCTTTAAATGGATATTTGATAGAGCAACATTTGGCCTTATGTTTCTGCAGTTTAGTCTAATTTTGAGGACACTTAGCAATAGTTACTAACGATACTGTCAAGAATGATCTCTAAATCACTTTTAGTGGTTAACTAGCTTTGTAATTTCATTAGCAATAGCTAATATTGACAATTTTAGAAGTTTTCTATTTTAGAAGCACTATTATGTTGACAAGTTAACACATTTTCCTGCTCGGTTTGTTGCAAAAACATATATTTAGACTCTTCTGCATGTCTTTCACTCCAGTACTTTTATGTATCTATAACATGTTGCTTAACTAGCTAGCATTTATCCATGCAGAAATAATCCAGAACTGAGAACCCAAAATATAAGAAATCAGTTTCAACCTTAGCCACTGAAAATGCTGAAAATATCGCTAGATATAAAACTGCCTTAAGAATGGAAAAGGAAAGAAAAAATAACAATCTGAAGAGCAGCCGGCAGAGGCATTCGGCACATACAGACATCCCCCCCCCCCCCCACACACACACACACACACAGGTGTGGCGGTGTGTTTCAGGTTAAAAGAGGAAGTGTGAAGCCCAGAGCTGAGTGACCCTCTCGCTGGCTGTGTTCACAGACAAGGTCAATGGCACCGGAGCCATTCTAAATGGCCAGGTTCCTGGAGCACGCCCGGGAGGAGGACTGGCCAGGCTCTAGAGGAAACAGTAGAGATGCTCCATTAAGAGAGCCTGCAGCTAGACAGCGCCTGAGGGGAGAGCCGTACTGACCCACTGGTGAAGACTGGGATCCCAAACCTCCACACACACACACACACACACACACACACACACACACACACACACACACACACACACACACACACACACGTGCACACACACACACACACACACACACACACACACACACACACACACACACACACAGACCCACACACACACACACACACACCACACACACACACACATACAGACCCACACACACACACACACACACAAGAAAGCAAAGCTAAAGTCCTGCTAAAGCACAGTTGACCGGTGCTCGGCCCGTGAGAAACACAAGGGCATCATTTTAATAGCTATAACCACTGTTAGGCAAAATAAAATTATATGTTTTGTGAGAAGCCGTGACTATATACTTATAGCGGAGATCCCTACAAAGGCAAAATAATGTCAGTACAGCAACATTGAAACTGAGAAAAAAATTGCTTCAGATATTTTGATTGAATTTCGACTAATTTGATATCAATTTTCACCCTATTTTTCTGAATCTGACACAGCTGAGTCACAGAACAGGACATTGTGTAGCAGATTCGATTTTGGTGGTGACTTATAAAAACTAATATAAAAATAAAAACTAAAAATTATAATACACAAAAAGTACTACTTCAAATATTTAACCAGACAATTCAGTATAATTTTACGCTACTATATCTTTTTTTTCTTGTAATATTTTAGGAAATTGTATCAAATTAAATATTCAATTATTTTATTTATATTATTTACAATTATTTTAGGAAAATAACAATGTTACAGATCACAGTGCATGTGTTATACTTTACTTTTTGCTCATGATACGTTCATTTTAGTTAGTGCATGTACTAATGTTAACAAATCAATTGTTACTGTTATGACAGGTGCATCATGCTCTGAAAATTATGCTACTGAATATTTCTCACTTTAGCTCAGTATCAAAACCTTCTGTAGTATGCAGGCTTTCTGCCTGTTGTCTACTTAGGCTGCTGTCTTCTAAGGTGGAACACTACATAGGCAGCAACTCCACATGGCACACAAATAGTGCGGTACGAGTGAAACTAGTCTAAAATGCAGCAATCTAAAAAACATAAAAATGACACAAATATTAGGTAAAATACTAAAAATAAAAATAATCATGCATAACTATTTGTAATCAATACAGTTTGAATGAGCAAATTATACATTTATTTGGATATTTTTTTCAAGGAGATCATCACAGTGCATTCTGGGACGGGTGGCATTAAGTTCATTAGTTTCATTAGTTGCATTAACTTTCTTATCTTTTGGATCATTCTTCGTGTCAGGAGCACACATACAGTATGATGCCTTAAAATGCTCCCTCCGTAGGCAGCTCATAGTTATGAGAGCAGTCCTGGGAGTCTGTGGCATCTGGCACTTTGCGTTAGCATGGACTGAGTAATGAAAGGGGTTTGAGCAATGCCTGCATTTTAAAAATACATCTCTGTCTATTGTGTCTCACTAAGATCACTTTCCACTGATAAGGGGGTCCCTGGGGCACCTCCACTTACCCACAAACTGCCTCCAAGGCTCTTAAGGTTAACGCTCACAGTTTCACTATCAGATCAATAGTTGTAAATGACTTCATCACACCAAAGAGGAAACTTTCCAGCTAGAATTGGTCCCTCAGTTACCCCTGACAGAGTACTGCTTGAGGAACATCGTGTTATTTTGGCTCCCTGATCTTTATCATAGACGAGATGCTTCAAAAGGAACACAGATTTACTTTAACTGCATTTTATGCCATTTCACTGCGCATGCTAAGAGAGTCAGATCGCAATTCCCGTACAAAGACTTGTATTTAAATATCTGAAAAGACAGGCAAGACTTTGTTTTTACATCTTTAAAGCCTGACATATGAAATAATAGTCAGAAAAAGTTTTTGAAACTTTCATGGTTCATAGTATGATAGAGCAGAATATGGAGCTCAAAACTGGGCTAAAATATGAAATGTAGTGTATATGCTGATATTAATTCTGATAGCTTGTAATGTAAATCAAAGACTATAGCAAACTACGTACATAAAATGCATAATAATATCACTTGTCATGCTATATCTCCCAATTTAAATACTTTTTTATTTATCAAATAAATACTTAGTTTTATAATAAAAACACTGTAGTTTTTATTTAAGGGGCAAAACAATGCAATGTAATATAAGAGATGAACCAATAAATGTTCTTCAAAAGCCTTATGGATCATATTTGATGCCTTTAACCTTTTTTAAATAAAAAAATCCATTAAGTGTTTATCTCCAAACATTAATAACATTACAAAAGCTGTTTGTGTGTTTACTTCATAAAACGTAAATATTTTACTGCAAAAAACGAAAATATTACATTTTTATAATTACTTAATAAAATGAATAATAAATTAATTAGGGGACGGATGGCATGAAGTAAATTTTGTACAACAGGTTAGTCATGTTTCATCATGTTGCTAATTAGATGGCTAAATGTGCATAATAGTTATGAAAGTAGTCTTTATAGGGTTAATTACATCTATAAGTGCATTTCTCAAACGTTTGAGCTTCATAAGCATTTACTGTTCTGTGTATAGTAAAAAATCTATCATTCTGAATTAACATGCAAAATACGAACCGCATTAAATGCACAAGCTTTCATTAAGGCAAGATTATGCACATTATTCAGCAGAAGCCTTGAATGTGTCGTGGGCAGTTTAAGGCACACGGAGAGGTGCGTGTTCACAGTCGGAAACACAAGACATTCGCCTTCACTCTTTTGTCCTTGCATAGAAGCGGTAGTGTCAGACTTCCCCCCAAAACCTTCCCCGATGTCCACAAACCTGCCTGCTGTCCGGGTGCCAGTGCGTAATGAGTGCTGGCAGAGCACTGGTTAATAGGGGAGAAGAGAGGAGCATCAAGCTATAGATGTATTCATGCGCGTGGCGTTACACTCCAACCCAAGGTGACAAGACTTCATCCTCGCAGCCCGAGGCCAGGATTAGGCCTGGGACCGGGGAGAGAGCGCGGCTAGCCACACAAAGCCGATGGTATTGCAAAATCTTTTTCATATTAACCTCACCTCCTTTCCCTCGGCCTGACAGTGGACAGGCCTGCTCTCTATGGGCGCTCAAATTATCCTCAATTACTGCGGAAAGGCCAGGCGAGGGGACGTCACCTAACCTTCTCCATCTGTTAGGTTCAAAGCCGGTCCGCCTGTCTCCTGCCTCCTCCTGACCTTTCAGGCCCAGCCCCTCGACCCTCCCTCCTCACTCCGACACCCCCCTTTCTCCGGACACAGCTGGGAGGTCCGTGCACGCTCATCACATCACGCCAGAAAAGGTTACCGAGATTGACTGTTTTTCACACTTTTGCATATGAGAGCGGGATATTCAGCACCAAAACACCGTGCAGTGATTTTTTTATAAATAGGACATTATTCCATCAGATTTGTTTTTTGCAGATTTTTTGTGATTTACTGTTTTCTACATAAAATCATCCTTCAAAATCGTTATTCATAAGAACATTCTGTGAAAATGTAACCTTCATATCTTTCAAATTGACTGAGTAAGGCCATATCAAAGATTGAAATTAATGGTAGAAATCAAATTTGAGGCTTGTTATCTCATAATTCGATTTTGAGACTTTAGCCTGGATTTCACAGAGAGGGTCACATATGTGACCTTGGACCACAAAACCAGTCTTAAGTGTCAGTTTTTCCAAATTGAGATTTCTAGATAATCTGAAAGCTGAATAAATAACCTTGAAAAACATTGAAATAAAATCGCCTTTAAATTTGTCCAAATGAAGTTCTTAGGAATACATATTACTAATCAGATATTAAGTTTTATATATTTGCAGTAAGACATTTTCAAAATATCTTCATGGAACATGATCTTTACTGAATATCCGAATGATTTTTGGCATAAAAGAAAACAATAATTTTGACACCCATACAATGTATTTTTGGCTATTGCTACAAATATTCCTGAACTACTTAAGACTGGTTTTGTGCTCTAGGGTCACATATTCAAATGAATGTTAAAAAATGATTAGTTAATATATAATTAGCAATGACCAAAATGAATTAATGTACTAAAAGTATACTGTATTGTAATAACTGATTTAAAACCTATTCATGATTTTGTAAGCATAATTAAAAGCAATTTAAAACTTGTCAGTGAAAAATATTAACTTAACAATTTTCACTCGGAAATTTCACTAATGGCAATATCACATAAAACAATACATTGTGTATATTTCAGTATAACGACTGAAATAGTATTTTATTGTAAAATGTACTCCAATACTCCAATACTTAAATTATTTTTAAGAGTTTGAATCTAAAGAATTACATTTGTACATATACATAATAAATAAATCAATAATCATATATGCCAAACACATATTTTACCTCTAAATGAAACTAAAAATGTTGTTTTAACAGAACAAATATTCTCAATGATCATGGCTGGAAATTGTATAAAGTCTTTCCTTTCAGATCCAATTCCTCGAAACCACATCTTTATTTTCTACATCCTAATCGAACGCTAACTTCCTCCTCAGCAGGTTTCCACCAACAGCACCTGGCTGTAATTAAACATTCCTCTGCTTTTGGCATTGTTCTTGTACAATATTGAGTCGTTCTGATGCCTCTATAGCACATGCTGCACTGAATAATTGAAGGAGTATTTTCTGTTTGTTTTATCAAGTCCAGTAAGTCCACCGCTCCCCATCAGTAAAGCTGGACACTCCAGAGACCTCCTTTCACAGGTCATCTGACTAGACCTGACGGCTCAGAAATAACTTTTAATAAGACGGATAAATAATAGATGGAGTATACGCTAAAGCCAAGCTGAGAGACTCGTACACACACACTCCTCCCTCTCCAGACAGAGCGCTCTCAGGGGTCAGGGGTCATGGACTTGACCTTGGAGCCGCTAGGAAAGGGTTCACTCAGTGTTTTATCATCTAGGATTATTCAACGCTTCTCTCGGCATTACCCTTCATTACCCCCACCTCCAGACCACAGCCATCAGGAGCCCAAATATCCCCAAATCAATATTTCATAGTGACATAATTGTCCATTTAAATAGATTTATTTGAAATCCGATTGATACCTTCCTCTGAAATGAATGTCTGTATTTGTGGGATATTCCGCTGCTTGGTGAATAATAATGCATCTCTTGTTTTCTTTTTTTCTATTTCATAATCACTGGGATTCATTTATGTCTACAGAAATACCACAAACAACTGCAAAAAAAACTAACGTTATGAGCTAAAAAGTAAACTGCTTTTCCCTGTGCATTGACTTCACATCCATATGTTTCCAAACATAAAGTTGAAGATTTATTTTTTGTTGTTATTGTTATTTTGTTATATTAATTGTTTCTGAATTAAGACATTTTCTTAAGGATATTTAATTTGACCTAATATATATAAATAAATATATATATATATACTGTTTTTACTATTTTTGTATTCTTTACTACCACACAAACACACACACATACACACACACACACACACACAGAGAGAGAGAGAGAGAGAGAGAGAGAGAGATTATGGTATAAACTGGGATCCTCTCTGTTTAGGTTTTTTTTCTTGTCACATGACAGCAAAATGGCTTCTTGTCTGTTGGTGCATCACTGACTTTGATTTGCTGACATAAGTTTTTCAAAAGCATTATTATTTTACAACCAAATTGTTATAAATTAAAAACAGTTTGGGGGAAATAATATTAAAGCGTTATGCAAAATCAAGGCAAACGAAACATTATAATGTGACTGCTTTATTAGTATCTCTGTACAGTTACACCACCTATACACACACACACACACACACACATATATATATATATATATAAATACATTTTTTTTAGAGACCACAAAATAAAAATCAAAAGCAGCCAAATTTAGATATTTAAAACGTTCATGATAGAACAGTTAGATAGATATATATATATAATAGAATAGTAAATATATTATGAAGATGCTTTTAAAATGCATGACATTTTAATGTGTTTTTGAATAACAAAAGACTGTCAGGTCATCCACACACACACACACACACACACACACACACACACACACACTCCGGCGCGCGCACTCTCGATTTCATACATTTAAACAACACTCCTTGTCTCTTATTGTGTCGTTTTTGAATCGCGTACGTCCGCCTGTCAAGACAATAAAATGCTTTTTTAGGTCAAATATCGCAGAGCGCAGATGAGTGCCGCGGGAGAGGCGTGGGGGGGTCACAGATATGCCACGCATCGCTAATCATGACCAGCAGATCTGCGTCTCCAACACTGAGACGATCTCACAGACAGCTGGAACAGCACTCTTTCCTGTGTGTTCGGTTTGGAAACACATATTATAATAGCATTTATTAATGCATACATCTCGAATCTAGATTTTGTAAATAACGTTACAATATGACAAAAAAAGAGTAAAGTATTTGTTACTACGATTATTTATTTATTTAGGATTTTAAAGGGAGAATAAACAGGGGCATTGTGCGTGTGTGTGTGTGTGTGTGTGTGTGTGTTAGTGCGTGCGTGTGTGTGTGTGTTAGTGCGTGCGTGCGTGCGTGTGTGTGTGGTGTGTGTGTGTGTGTGTTGTCCCCGATCGTAGACGGGCTTTCTCCCCTCTTCTGGGCACTGTGCCATCAACAGAATTAAGCAAATCAGCTCAGCACACGTCAGGTTAATACAGCAGTGACTAACACTAATAGCAGGGCTGCTTGTTTCAGGCTCATTTGAATGTGAATAGTGTTTACACTGAGAGCAGCTTGTAAGGGCCGGCTGCTGTGAATACACAACAACCTGCCACATAAAGGCTTTCAATTAGCCTGTAATAATTAGCCACATTCTCTCCAAAGCAATTAGGGGCCAATTAGTCTCCATCGTTGTTTAATTGACCGGATTAATTACCCACTGGCAGCCTGTTCAGGAATGTGAAGAGAGGCATGCAACAGAAAACCACTAGTTTGCATATTATTTATGAAGAGAGAAGGGAAAGGGAGAACAATGTGATTAAATAATAATCGCTAAAGAGGGTGGTTTTGCTGGTTTATACTAAATATTTGAATTGATTTTAATTGATTTAGTATAGTATATGTAATCATATAATCTATTTAATATGCTTATTTTGTGTCATTTTTCCCGGCACAATTATGATATTTTTTCTTCTATCATGAAAATATATTTCCATTAATAATAATCGTGCATACAGATTATTATTTTTTCACATTTAAATATGCAATAATATAGGTGTTAGCAATAAAACACCCATTTAAAAGAAATAGTAAAATAAATCCTCTTCTAATAATCAGCATTTATCAAACCAAATCCACTGAAATGCGCAGAAGTGCACGTGATCTACGCGTGGCTCTGCAACACCACAAGGACACAGAGGACAAACTAAAACAATAAATATATTTCGATTTATATACAGCAGGTAATAGTATTGCTGTGTGTTATCTACTGAAGGTGACAATAAATCTAGTGCTGTGGACGACTGACATTGTGTAAAACTCATATTGTGTGGAGCGACTACAGCACTGTTTTTCGGCTTTCTTTTTGCCAAACACGTATTTTATGATTTCTCAGAAGCTCGGTGGTGTGCGTGGACCCCAAAATATTAAAACAAATATGAATGAACTGGACGCAATTGCACAGTAGACTGTCCTGTGGTAATCAGCATGCTTTGGCTTTTATTTACGTCCAAATGTTTCACGTGAAGGGGCAGCAGTGTAATTATTGTGGAGGAAATAGGTCAGACTGGACCTCAGCGGTGTCCATTTGTCACAATGCATTGAGTGAGGTGAATGACTCAGACTCAGAGGCACATGCTTTCATCTCAGCACACTGAACAGATGATTTCTTCAGAACGCTTCTGTTAAGTTCAAGGTCCCGGGGCCCGGGGTCCGGCTTCACCGGAGACGCTCGTCGTCGCGCCGCACGCGCTTCACGCACAAATGTGCTGAAAGTTGGCAAAAGAAAAAAATCACATTGTGCTATCCACGAAAAAAGCGGTTTATTTAAATATGATGTATACTATGTTTTATTAACGGTTGTTTATAATCAAAATTGAGACAGGTTTACAATCATTCCAAACAACTGAACATAAAACAATAATACAACAGATATTTAAGGAATATATAATATTAATGCGAATAATAATTTAGTCTATCTATTAGCCTTTACGAGCCAAGTTAGAAAAACATACTCGGGATGTTAAAAATTAAGCATGGTCGATCAAATTCACTCCATTATGTATTTATTATAAATATTTAAAGAGACGAAAAACAAATTACGTTTATTTTATCAGCAAAATAGCATTAAGTACAACATGTCTATAATTAAATACTTTATAAAAATAGCCTAATAAAGCAGGGATTTCCGTTGATGAAAAACATTGTCTAATTATTAATAATAATATGACGAAATGCAGCTTTTATGATAAACACTTAACGAATCGAAAGCTAATCGAAATGAGCGTTTGTCGTTCATTTTCCTTTAACATACATACAGCTATATTTATCCTCTTAACATGTCAAATTAAATATATGCATGCTAACATATTTAAAACATCATATGATTTTAATAAAACTATACTAAACAATACATATGCAATCGTTTACATTTACTCATAAGTCAGTCCGCGTTACTGAGATGACACGACGAGTGTTCAGGTAAATGATACATAACAAATGAATACAATTAAAATAATGCATACAGAAAATTATCTATATAAATTACACACATTAATAGCCTATAAATACAAAAATAATAATGCGATTAACAGGTGGGCCCCGTATTATTACACTCAAATATGATTAATGCATAATATTTTTTAACTTAAACGTGCGAGTGTATTTGTAAGAAATGCCGAAATGGATTTAAATAAACGGACTAGCAATTATAATGATATAAAATAATAATAACGAATAACGAATCTGAGCTTATCATGCAAATTATTTTCCACAGCGTAGACAGAGCAACTCTTAAAAACTAGAAGTCAATCACAATTCCCAAAGCTGTTGGACAAGTCGCGGTTAAAACTATACGCAAAACACAGACGAATGATTCAGTCATTTAAGAGAATAATGCTCGTGGCCAGACTGCACGAGTCACGTGAACCCTGAACCCACTGCAGTGAAGGTGACGCATGTATGCTCAGTGGAGATGTTCAATCCACATGCTGTTCATCTCTGATATACCAGGTTTCCGGAAGGGATCTACATTTATTCACTGCTATTGTTTGATGTCCTTCACCTGCATGGCCAGCATCTCAGTCGCTGATGAACTGATTCTTGAAATAAGCTGTCCAGATTTACAAAGATCACCAGCTTTAAACTTGCTTTTTATTATTATTTTTAATGGCAGAAAAATATAAAGCTTTCAAAACTATACAGACTTTTGTGAATGCTAAACTGGCCTAATTGCATGTTTCATTGCACAGAAATGAATGATTAACCTGGAAGGAAGGAAGGAAGGAAGGAAGGAAAGGAAGGAAGGAAGATGAAGGAAGGAAGGAATGAAGGAAGGAAGAAGAAGGAGAAGGAGGAAGAAGAAGAAGGAAGGAAGAAAGAAGGAAGAGGACAGGAAGGAGGAAGAAAGGAGGGGAAGGAAGGAAAGGAAGGAACGGGAAGAAAGAAAAAAGGAGGAAGGAAAGAGGAAGAAGGAGGAGGAAGGAAAGGAGGACAGGAAAAGGAAAGGAAGAAGGAAGGGAAAAAGGATAGAAGGAAGGAAGGAGGAGGATGAAGAGGAAGGATGATAGGAAGGAAGAAGGAGGAATGAAAGAAGGAAGGAAGGAAGGATAGAAGGAATGATAGAAGGAAGGAAGGAAGGAAGGAAGAAAGGAAAAGAAGGAAGGAAGGAAGGAAGGAGGAAGGAAGGAAGGAAAGGAAGGAAAAGAATGAAAGGACGGAAGGAAGGAAGAAGGAAAAGAAGGAAGGAAGGAAGGGGAAGAAAAGAAGAAAAAGAAGGAAGGAAAGGAAGGAAGGAGAAAGAAGGAAAAGAAAAGAAAGAAAAAGAAAAAGAAGGAGAAGAAAGAAGGGAAAAAAAGGAAGGAGCCGGGAAAAGGGAGGAAAGGAAAAGAGGAAGAAAGAAGGGGGAAAGAAGGAAGGAAAGAAGGAAGAAAAAAAGGAGGAAGGAAGGAAGGAGGAAGGGAAGGGAGGAAGGAAGAAAAGAAGGAAAGGAGGAAGGAAGGAAGGAAGAAAAAAAAGAAAAGAAAAGACGGAAGAAAAGAAGAAAGAAAAGAAGGAAGGAAGGAAGAAAGAAAGAAGGAAGGGAAGAAGGAAGAAGAAAAAAGGAAGAAGGAAGGAAGGAAGGAAGGAGGAAGGAAGGAAGAAAAGAGGAAAGGAAGAGGAAGGAAGGAAAGGGGAAGAAGGGAAAGAAGGAAGGAAGGAAGGAAGGAAGGAAAGAAGGAAGGAAGGAAAAAAAAGAAGGAGGAAGGAAAGAAAATAAAGTAGAAGAGGGAAAGGAAAAGAAGGAAGGAAGGAAGGAAGAAAGGAAGGA
>QVTF01018617.1:0-99925 GCA_003573665.1 Oxygymnocypris stewartii | reverse complement strand
TTTTCAGTATTGGACAATGATGATAATGCACCGATTTCTTATCGCAGACTTTAAGTGTACGTTTGTATAAGAACTCTAATGGTTTTAGTCCCCGAACTCGCCTGAGACCAGGTGGTTAAACAGTAAGTCATGTGAGAAATAACCATAGAATACATATACTGTACATCTTAGCTGCCTATAATGACAAGTAATCTCCAATAAACTTAAACTTGACCTTGCTTACAAAGCTTTTTAACTTGAGCTTTAATGTATGTTTAGAATCAATCAGTATTCCCAGATATTTATATTGAGGCACTACCTGCAGCCTCACCCCTGACACGTAAACATACACAATATACACAAACATCCGGCTCTTTAATAGTTCTGTTAGACTTAGAGGAAAAACTTTTCTGGTACAATCTAATTCATCTATTGACACATTTAAAAAATACATTTCATTTAATATTTTACTTGTATAAAAGGCATTAAAAGGCTGCTGTTGGGCAAAGTTTAGTTTAAGTTAATTTTAAGTTTTTCCAACACTCGATCAGGTCTATGGACAGGTAGAAACTTACAAGGGCACAATATATTTGTCAGACTTCAATCATTTATTAGGCATTATGCACATAAATCATCTTCTGATGCATTTGATAAATGTTTTTTTTTAACTGAAGTATTTTCACCTTTCCTAATTTTAGTTTTGAACCACCTGGTTGGGTATTTCAGTTGCATCACATAAATCGGTTATATTTTATGGCTGTAATTAATGGCAAGCACCCCTCTGGAAACCACCTCCTGGTAGTAACGTTTAGGTTATCCTTTAAACAATCTTTGTAATAGCATCTATCACGGCTTTTGCCTGACTGAACACGGGTCAAGTCTTGATCATATAACAACAATTCACAAGATACGTTCAGTGCTGTTTAACTTTTCTGTTTACATGATTTATGAATGATTTAATAATTGGGCTTAATAATTCCGTACTCTTCTGATATGTTTAGGTTAGCAGCAGTGTTTGATTCTTCATGTAAATATATCCCTCACAGAATGAAAAACAGGAACTGAATTGGAGTAAAGGTCACTTCCTTGCCCGCATTCTCTAGTATTTTTATTTTAGTCGCATACAGGGATCACATCCAACAGTGGAAAAGGTTATATAACAGTAGTTCCTATGCAAAAATGTTTTAAATTTACTCACCCTCAGGCCATCCAAAATGTAGATGAGTTTGTTTCTTGATCAAAGCAGATTTGAGGAAATTTAGCATTATATGACTTGCTCACCAATGATCCTTTTGCAGTGAATGGGTGCCGTCAGAGAGAAAGCTGATAAAAACATTGCAATAATCCACAAGTAATAATCACGACTCAGTCCATCCGTTATTGTCTTATGAATGTGAAGCTGTGTGTTTTTAAGAAACAAATCCATCATTAAGGCACTTTACCTTTTTTGCTTTCATTTTTGGTGAAAATATTAGTCAAATATAATGTAAAATGTGTTGGATTTGTTTCTTACCAATGTGCAGCTTTTTGTTTCACAAGACGTTAACTGATGGACTGGAGTCGAGTAGATCATTGTGATGTTTTATCAGCTGTTTGGACTCTCATTCTGACGGCACCCATTCACTGCAGAGGATCCATTGGTGAACAAGTAATGTTATGCTAAATTTCTCCAAATCTGTTCCAATGAAGAAACAAACTCATCTACATCTTGGATGGCCTGAGGGTGAGAACGTTTTCAGTAAGTTTTCATTTTTGATTGGACTATACCTCTAAATCAGTTGACATAGATGAGCTTAAGGTTCAGTTCATTGTGTATGTGATTTATTTTCTCTGCTCTTGTGTTTTCACAGGCTGCTATGTGTAATGTTCATGTTGCTGCATTGGTGGCAGAGTATTTGCACAGGAAAAGTAAGTTTGCAAAGGTTTCTTTACTTTCAACAAAGGGTTCATGCTCATTTATTTGTCTAAAATCCTTCTTTCTTAGTTTGTGTCCTAAAAGTCAGACCTGACTCTATTTTACACTGACTGAAAATTAAAAGAATGCATGTCTGGCCTCATATTACAATGATATATTTTTTTATATCTATAAATAAATAGCACAAAAAAACAATAAATACCTGTGGCTGGTGTAATTTCCCTCATTTTCCTCATGCAAATACTGGTCCTGCTCAGGACAAACACTTTCCTATCTTAGTCCTAATTTGTGGTGCACAATGCAAATGGCAATGCAAAGTCTCAGACAATGTGTCTGAAGTATTGTGAATGTTACTGTAAACCTGTTTCTTTCTTTTCCATTTTTATTTAAAATAAAGCATGCATTAACACAACATGTCTATTTTACAAAAAGGTTTTTGCCAATTAAAAAAAACAGATTTTGTTAACTGCTAGCAGTTTAGAGGTTTGTGCCACCCTAAACTTCTACAATATAAAACTAAAAGGATGTCACAGGTCCCTCAAATTTGTATAACTAGAAACCAAAGATAAAAATGGCATTGTTTAAAGGACTGCTGTATGTTTCTCAGAAGTCATGGGTTGGTAACAGTGATGCAGTTATTTTATAATCCTAATCATCAGATTTTCATGAGTAATCGTTAAGAATGCAATAGCTTATGTACTGTGGCCCCAAACTGTATTTGGACACAAAATAAAAAGCGTGTTCAGATAAAAATGTAATTACGATATCATTGCACATCTTTGTTGTAATGAAGCATGGAACAAGCTCACTTTTCAAGCAAAAAAATAAATACAAATTATAGTCTAGTCTCAAGATAGTGGCATACATTCAGTTATTTTATTGTTTCAGAGCTGTTCCCGAGTGGACTGGCAGCTTTTAAGAAAATCACCCTGAACATTGATGAAGAAGGAGCTATGAAAGAAGATGTAGGGATGCAAGATGTGTACTACACTGAGGTAAACAACGGCGACAGATCGAACCCATAAGAGACCGTATCAGTAATCTGTTTGACAAACAAGTCAAAGATGCATTTGTGAAACAGATGTACTTGTTTGACAGGATGTCCTGGTTGAGCAGTTGGAGGTGTGTGTGGAGGGTCTATGGAAATCTGAGAGGTTTGAACTCATAACACACATTGCGAGACTCATCATTCCAGTTTACGAGAAGCGACACGAGTTTGAGGTGAGAAACAATGATATGCAGATTTAAGAAATGTGCTCATTTTCTTTTGAGGGCTAGTTGCCCAATCATTTTCTTTCACAATGCTGTGACTTTGTGGTATCTGTGTTTTATTTTACCAGACTGAAGCTCCTTACTCAATAACCAAACTCTTAGAAAGCATAAGCACACATTGACCAGGCGTGAAAGGAATAAAGCAGCTCAGTCTGGCACCTAGGGCATTATCATTATGAACACAACCTCAAAAGTACAAACAGTACAACTACAGACAGTGCATGTCTTGGTTTATCATTTAAACCTAATATAATTGCGAATTGGTTTGCTTGAAAAGTTTGCTTGTATTGCAACTTAAACAGATTAAGGTGGGCTGTAAAGGCAGCATTTGTAAAAAAAATTTGTTTTAGTTTAGTTTTAGTTGTATTTAATGATACCAGCACTGCATGCTAGTAATCACAACACAGCAGCCACACAGCAGTGACTTGGCAAACCCTTGTTAGCATACACACACACTTTGTAACTGTAAGAATCCTTCTGTGAAGTGATTAAGAGAAATCATCCTCTCTCTTCTATCTCACATTTGGAAAGCCATGCATAAACAAACTCTTCTACATGGAAACTTAACCACAGTGCCAGCGCTATTGTGGGAATTTTGATCCTTCCAGAAGTCTGTCCTTTGTTTAAAACCGTTTCTACCAACAGACACGCATGCAAATCATAGACTTAGATACAGCATCTTGAGTTGATTCACTCCATTAAATAACAATAAACGTGTGTGATAGTTATTGCATGGCTTTTTATGGAATTTATTTAAATTAAAATAAATCAAATATTTTAAAATTAAAGCATGTTCTGTAAATGGTGTTAGTAAATGTAAAAATAAAGTAATTTGATTTTCCATATACATTTTTTTCAGTGATCTAACCCATAAATGATGTATATCGGCACCAGAGTCCGACAGGATGATTTATTCAAAAATATGTCATAAAAGAATCCTCATGTTTTTTTTTAACCAAATCCAGTTTACTCTACACTAATAAAGAGTCAGTTCTGAGGAAGGAAAACTGTTTGCAAGAGACTTTATGATATGTACCTCTGCTAAAAGAGCAGACATCCTTATTAAAGTTAGGCATACTTATTGAAGGCATACAGTTGCAGACTTTGTCTAGTTGTTAGGTCACTATCAATCATATCTGACTTGTCATTTCCTGCTCTTGTTCCTAGTCCTTTTTTATTCATCTCTATTATGTTGTTAAAAATTGGTTAAATTTGACACTTTTGGCAATTGATATTAAGCAAGCCAAATATGATAGATTCAAGAAATGAAAACTTTGACAGCACATTTTACGGCACAGATGTAAACCTCAGTGCATGACAGTGACATGCTAGCAGTTTAACATCTCACACACGCTCTTAGATAACTGTCTCTCTTTCTCCTGTAGAAACTGAGACGACTCTATGACACACTGCAGCGAGCTTATGCGAAGATATTAGAGGTGATGCAGTCTGGTCGGCGTCTGCTGGGGACTTACTTAGAGTCGCCTTTTATGGGCAGGTGAGTTCAAATGATAACACATATGATAACAATAGCACATGCTCAGCTTTGACTTGCTTTTAGCTACCACTTCCCAAAATGACTTATCTGTGTTAGCCATCAATATCATGTATATGTTGCATGACTGATAATTGTACACAGGAGTGTCTATACATTGATGGGCTTTGAGATGAATCTATTTGGGTTCATAAAGTGATGGCAAAAATAGGTTTTGAGAAGAAAGCAAGTGTCACATCAAGCATAATTTTACACTCCTGTTCAAAAAATTGTGGTAGTGGACATTTTGTATGTTTTTTGAAAGATGTCCGCATTTATTTGATAAAAAAATACAGTATAAACAGTATTATGAAGTATTATTACAATTTAAAAGAACTGTTTCTATTGTAATATATTCAGCATCATTACTCCAGTCTTCAGTGTCACATGATCCTTCAGAAATCATTATAATATGCTGATTTGCTGCTCAAGAAACATTTCTTATCAGTCTTGAAAACAGTTTTGCTGCTTAACATTTTTGTGGAAATCGAGATACATTTTGCAGGATTCATTGATGAATATAAATATTAAATAAGACTTTTTCATTTTGTATTTTATTTATTTTTGGATCTCAGGGCTTCTTTGAAGAAGAGGATGGAAAACAGTACATCTACAAAGAGCCAAAGCTCACTGGTCTGCCTGAAATTTCCCATCGTCTCATAAGTCTCTACGGAGAAAAGTTTGGAGCAGAGAATGTCAAAATCATCCAAGACTCCAACAAAGTAAGAAATCATAACATTTCTGTTGAACTGTCCAGCTTCCTGTGTTGTGCTGAAATGAACGTGAAGAGCAGCTCATCTGAGTCATCATCCAGGAAAGACTTGTTTATGTTAAGAACAAACAAACATCTAGCTTGCAGTCTTTGCATGCTTTTGAGTTATTAAATTCAAAACTACTAAGCATTATCATTATATAAAATATGTTTTTCTTGTCCATGTTTCATAGTGAACTCTTTCATCTCACTTTCCTTAAATAAAAGAAACCACACACAAACTTGCTTATCTTACCCACAGGTTAACCCGAAAGATCTAGACCCAAAGTTTGCCTACATTCAGGTCACATTTGTCAAGCCCTACTTCGATGAGAAAGAACGGGCAGAGAGGAAGACAGACTTTGAGAAGTGCCACAACATCCAGCGTTTTGTCTTCGAGACTCCGTTCACACTAACAGGAAAGAAACAAGGAGGGATTGAGGAACAGTGCAAGCGCCGAACGATACTTACCAGTAAGTATGCAGACAGCAGGAGATCTGGCATTGCTCCCAGTACATCATCTGAGATATGAATCATTTGTGTAACTCGTACAACAATTCTGTTTTGTGTCCACTTCCCCTTTTAATGCTTAAAGGAATAATTCACCAAAAAATTGAACTTTGCTGAAAATGTACTTATCTTCAGGCCATCCAAGATATAGATGTGTTTGTTTCTTCATCGGAACATATTTGGAGAAATGTAGCATTACATCTCTTGCTCACCAATGGATCCTTTGCAGTGAATGGGTGCCGTAAGAATAAGAGTCCAAACGGCTGATGAAAACATCACAATAATCCACAAGTAATCCACATGACTCCAGTCCATCAATTAACGCATTGTAAACTGAAAAGATGCATGTTTGTAGAAAACAAATCCATCATTAAGGTGTTTTTAACTTCAAACCAAACAGGAGTCCATAATCCATAATAAGACTTCCTTCAGTGAAAGACTTCATCCTCTGTTGTCCTCTCATATCAAAATCCACCAACATATTTGTTTAGAACAGTTATAGTTTGGTATAGCTTGACCTGTACCTATTTCTCTCCTGATTCAAATGAGATTACTTTCCAGTGGAGAAAGCAATATTATGGGTACAGGACTTGTATTTTAGCCGGAAGCAACTGTTTAAACCAAAAAAAAGGTGTCAGTGATGGATTTGTATGTTACAAACAAGCAGCTTTTTGCTTCACAAGACATTAATTGATGGACTTGATTACTCTTTGTAATGTTTTTATCAGCTGTTTAAACTCATTCTGATTCTTTAACTGAACAACTAGTCGTTAATGACGTATTTAAACACATATCAGCCTTCGAAGCAGAAAAAAAACCATGCATCTGTGCGTGGTGGTTTAAGCATTGCTATGGTTACCATTGTTTCAATCATCACAATTTCAGAAGTGACTTATGTTTCATACACGCACGGAATGAGCATTTATGGGATTCACTCTCACTTTTAAATGTGGTTGTTGATCCTGAAAACTTGCGGTGTGTACGTTATCATGTGAACAGGTGAATGCTTTTAAACATTTACATGCTAGTTGCAGCATCCATCTTCATAATCCCCAAAAATGTAATGTGTTTAATACTGTATAACATTGGTTTAATAATTGAGGAGACTAAGAAAAAGCATTTTCCACCTTCAATGACAATGATATGTTCCCCTTGGGCCAAAACGTGCCGGTTCTGCAAACTGGCACGCACATGTGTGACAACTTTTGTGAGCGATCTCAAAATATCACTTAGATAATGACTCTTTTCAGACGGCTTCTTTAAACAGTCAATATTGACAACAGCAGGTGTGTGGCTAACTGTGAACTCGCTGACTATAATTGACAGTCAGTCATAGCTGAAAAATGAGATCTGCCACTATCACGATCAGATGTTGTTTGTGTTCCGGATCAAAAGAATATTGTATTGTTGACTGTGTGTGTGTTTGCATGTTGTTTGTGTCTACAGCGGCCAACACATTTCCCTATGTAAAGAAGCGCATCGAGGTAGTGGGAGAAAAGCACTTGGAGCTGAAGCCGATTGATGTTGCAATAGATGAGATGAACGAGAGGAGCGCTGAACTTGCTAAGCTCTGCTCTAATCAGGAGGTTAACATGATCACACTTCAACTCAAACTCCAAGGCTGTGTTAGTGTGCAGGTACTAGTATGCATTACACACGCGGGACCTTTTAGCACACTGCTGATCAAAATTGTGGGGTTTTTAAAGAAATTAATACTTTCATATAGTGACAGTAAAGAGATGGAGATATTACAAAAGATTTCTATTTCAAATAAATGTCTTTTGAGCTTTTTACTCAAAGAATCCTGAAAAGTATTTAAAATATTAAACAACTGTTTACAACTTTGATAATAATAATAAGAGATGTTTTGAGCAGCAGATCAGTATATTAGACATCATGTGACACTGAAGACTGGAAGAAGGATGCTGACAATTCAGCATTGCATCACAGGAATAAATTATATTTTAAAATATATTAACATAGCAACAGTTATTGAAATTTGTAATATTATTATCAAATAACGCAATAAATGCATCAATACCATGATCTACAGAATAATGTTTAGTGACTCAGAATAAAAATAACAAGCAAAGTATAATTTTAGGAATATCAAGATTTTTGTGTGTGACATTTTCATGACCACATTTCTCCTTACTGTAATGAAATCTCATTCTCATAAATGTACTTTGAAAAACTATTAATATACGTTGAAAAACTATTAATAATAATGATTTATCATCTACAATATATTTCTAAATAAGGGTAGTATTTTTTATGCTTTCAGTTTAAACTGGTTTAAATGAAAATATAAATATATAAATAAACATTTCATTACAGTTTTTCTTTAATTACCCTTGTTTACAATTTGATTATCAAATGATTGTAATGCCATGGGCCTATTTTTCAATTGAATCAGCCTTTCCCCAACATTATAGTAAACAAAAAGAGTTGTTTTATGTCATGTCTCTACAATGAACGGGTTATTTTGAAATGTTTTTTTCTTCAGTCTTGGCTCCGGTGATTTAAAGACACACATGTTGATTGACACGATGTCAATAAAGGCAATTACATGCAAGCCAAATTTTCCCTCATGCAAAACTAAATTCCTGTTTACCTGAAAAACAGTTTTTTTAATTTATTTTTTAATATAACATTTACAGTACATTCTAAACACAGTACATTCTAATCACAGTACATTTTGAGTGTATCACAATATACTTGTGCATTCTAAACACCGTCGCTGAGAAGTCTTTTCATTGATAGTGATTTACAGCCAATCATTTCATGCATCTTATACTGTTTTTGGGCTTCTAGGTGAATGCGGGACCTATGGCCTATGCCCGAGCTTTTCTGGATGAATCCAAATCTGGTCAATCCAGTAAAAAGGTTAAGGAGCTCAAGGACATATTCAGGTATGTGGTGTTCGGGTATTGCTTTAGCTGTTTGTTGAACTTAGAAAGGGAACAGATCCTATGTGTGGCTACATAACCGTGAAAGTGATGTGACATACGACCAAGTATGGTGACCCATACTCGGAATTTGTGCTCTGCATTTAACCATCCTAAGTGCACACACACACACAGCAGTGAACACACACACCCGGAGCTGTGGGCAGCCATTTATGCTGCGGTGCCTGCAGAGAAGTTGGGGTTTCGTTGCCTTGCTCAAGAGCACCTCAGTCGTGGTATTGAGGGTAGAGAGAGCACTGTACATTCCCCCCCACAGACAATACTGTCGGACCGAGACTCGAACTTACAACCTTTGGATTAAGAGTCCAACTCTCTAACCAGTAGGCCATGACTTCCCCAAAGGCATGAAAGGCATGGTTTGGAAAAATAACAGTTACAAGAAACCTTGCCAACACACATAGATACATGGTTTCTAAAGTAGGATATATATGTGAACGATCGATACAAATAATATCTGTAATTCTCAGTTATCAATTCTCAATATCAGTGAGCTTAATATTATTTTGGATTCTTTTCTGTGAGATTTTCTAAATGTTTTGGTAAATTAAAACAGTTGGCTCATCTGGTAAAGTCTTGAAGCTTTCTTTTTGAGAACATTAATTTCAAGAGAATAGTAATTCTACTAAAAAGAGCTGAAGTGAGCCATGTTCAGGAAGCAACCAACTGCAGTCCCTGTTTATTCAACAGCATGTATCAACGTGCCACGCTGCAGGAATGTATTGGTTATCATACCAATGCATCTTATTCTTCTAAATGGTACTTGCGTTTATAGCACTCGCAATGACATTTAAATGACAGTTTTACTTTGTTTTTTTAATAAGTACATGTGCATTTTCCACCCTGTAAAATTGTCAGCTTAAAACAAACTAATCTTTTGCATTTAGCTAAAAGCTACACATAACATGTCAGCAATGCTAAAACTAATTATATGAACACACACTATACCATTATGTTGTTTTGCTACTTTTTATTGTTTATATTATTACATTGTTTCTGTTATGCTCAATTGTTTGGTTATTTGTGTTGCAGACAATTTGTGAATGCATGCAGCATAGCTCTGGACATTAACGAGAGGCTCATTAAGGAGGATCAGTATGAGTATCATGAGGGACTAAAGACTAACTTCAAAAGCATGGTGAAAGAACTTTCTGATATCATCCACGAGCAGGTATGTTTAAATAGTTCTTAGTTCTTCTTTCTACTTCTATAAAAGAAATGTCTGCGATTAATTCAGCCCCAGGGTTATTATAGTGAATTAAAACTAAAAGCGTAAAATAATATTTTTTAATTGAAATAAACTCGAACTATTTTTTTCAGCAACATTTAGTTTTCATTATTCTTGATGTTCTAAACTAACTAAAATAAAAATAAGAATATGTAGTTAAAAACAAAAAAGCCAAAAACACAACAAACTCAATTGAAAAGAAAACAGAAAAACTAGAAATAAACAATGATTCAAAAAAAGCAATAAACAAGTACCTAAAATGCTACTACAATAATCCTGAAATAACGAACTAAAGCTAATCTGACTGAAATAACCCTGTTCAGCCCAAACGGCTCAACATACAGACTGCATTCAACTGCTTTCTAGATCGTTTGGTGTTTTATCTGTTTTTCGTGTTTGTTGAAACTTTAGATTCACTTTGATTTAAAAGCCTACATTGATCGGTGCTATCTATCTGGCAGCGGTAACATCTATGTAATATTAGCCGCTTCTCTTTTGATTTGCAGACTGAAGTGCATGTCAGTGTGCCACTTCTCATGAAAATGTTGACCCATCATGATCTTGTTCCTCATTTTTTGCTTCCGGGCCTTCGGTAAACCTCAGAAATGTATTGCCACACTAAGTTAAGAAAGTATTTGACAAAAAAGACTAAAACACTTTTGCTTCCTGGTAATGTGTGAAAATCTGAAAGATTGTCCTTTCTCTTTGATTGGTTTCACTCTTTTATTTATGTCCGATTTCATCTGCACTGGGATTCACATCTTAATGGCAGTTTTTGCTAACATTTGTTTGCTTGCCGAGTTTTGACTTTGGACCCTGTTTAGTGGTTTTGATGAATTTTGCAGTAAGTTTGCAGCAATTACAGAGTGAATTGGGATAACTCTGTCTATTCTCTTGTCCACACAGACTCCAGGAAATGGGCTAACTGGTCATTTCCCTCAGTAAACAAACCACATTCTCTGTGTGTGTCCACTGGTTAAGAAAATGTTATTTAAAGCCTTCATGGTTTTGAGCTTGAAGGCAGTGATTGGCAGACATGTTTGTTAGGCTGGTAGAGTGAAAGGGAAACAGGTTTGTTCTGGTTTGTCTTGTCCGAGAGAGATTGTGTTCTGGGATGACACTTGACTGAAGTGTGTGAGAGTGAAAGATTCAAAATACTTCTCACTTTCGTGTTGTTTTTGTGTACGACAAATAACTGTTTTCTGTATTTTACCCTTGCGATTTGACTTGTCTTAAGACTGGTCTTAAACATTCAAAATGAATGTTAATTTAGTGTGAATAATTGACATCTTTAGCAAAGGCATTTGTTATTATGACTATTTAATGATTAACTCAATTGTCACAGTGGTATTTTAAAATTATTTGGGGCCTTGGAATAATATGCTTTGATTTATTAATCATTTTGTAGAGTTGATTTATAGAACTTATTTAATAAAATTGAATTAATTATTGACAACTCCATTCCATTTAAATGTAAATGTTTTGAGCACATCATGGATGTTGCACAAAACATCAATGCACTTTGCTGGTTTTCTTTAGAAGCACAACAGCTCAGTTCTTTGCTTTCAGAAACTTGACTAAGGACCGGTTTCACAAGTTCCAATTAATTATTTGCCATCACATTTTTTAAGTCTCCTTTTACAGTTTAATCCAAAGAACAGTAATATTATGTCTAAAACACAAAAAACATGTAATGTAAATCGTAATCATGGTTCTTGAGCATCGATGAAAGCATTACATTTTCAGACATTTTTATTCAAATTTACTGTAGGGTTTAAGACATTGATTATAGTTATGAAGTGTACACTGTAGAAACTAGGTTAGCTGCATACTAGCTTAGTTAAAAAAACTAGCTGAACACTAGTTTAGTTCAAAAACTAAGGTGACAATGGCACACACAAAGTTTGGTGTCAATATGCCAAAGCATTGCAGAGATATGGTCTCAAGTGTAATTTTGGCATCATGTCTCAAATTCGTTGTTGTGGTATGCGAAAACTGTTTAGTCTATCATCAAAAAATCCATAACTTTTTGTCAGCATGGTCTGAAGATGATATGATTCGATTTTGGTGAAAATCGGACCAACGGTCTAGAAGGAGTTCGAAAAAGTAGGTTTTTAAAGAAAGTCAAAAGGGCAGAGAGGAAGTTTGGCTGACTATGGCAACATTACTATCACTGTTCTCAGCATAACCCAAGGGATTTATTAATACCAGTCTCATTACAATAGGCAAAATTCACAGAAAGCTAATAGCATTTTTTTGACATTTCCTTGTAACTTTTGACCACAAGGTGGCACTGTCTCAAAACCTTTTGAGGACTTTTAGGTCATGGTCTCCATGGTAAACAAAGTTTTGTAATGCTAAAATTCAACGTAGCACAAACCATAAGGAAAAACCCGGCAAGTTTGGTTGCACTGGACTTGACAAGGATTCAGGAGTCTAAAAAGGTTATTCCAGTGAAAATGTCAACTCCACTCAAAGTTATAAGCATGTGAAATTTAGATTTTACCACTAGGTGGCGCTGCTTCGAAACTTCTCATGCTCCTTCAGCGCATTGTGCTGATGACCCATACCAAGTTTAGTAACGATATGTCAATGCGTTTGTAAAATATGGCTTTTTACTACAAAATTCAACATTGCCGACGCCCAAAATGGCTGATATGGGAAAATTGGATATGGTTCGGCTCGGTATGATGCACCAAATCTAAAGAGTGTTTTGTGATTTGTGTTTTGTGATTTTTGGCCAAACCATTCACAAGTTATTAAGCAAAAATATGCATTTTTCATATCTCCTGACCACTAGGTGGCACAGCACCGAAACACTGCAGGTAGCCTCAGGTCATGCGTGTTATAGCACTCACCGAGTTTCGTCTCAATACGCCAAACCCTTGCAGAGATATAGCCTCAGATCAATTTTTGCGTGCTTTTTGGTGAATTCGTTAGTGTGGTATTCGAGAACGCTTGGACGAATCGACTTGAATTCCATGCAAATTTTGGTGAGAATCGGACGAACCGTCTAGGACGAGTTTGTCAAAGTATGTTTTCCGAACAATTGAAGATAGCGAAAAAACTAAACCTTATATCTATAAGTGTGCCAAATTGTACAACTTAACAGCAAGTGGTTCTATGGGCTGCCATGGACTTTCGAGTGAAAGAAACGTAAGAAGAAGCAGAAGAATAATAATAAGAACGATAACGATACAATAGGTGTCTACACCTTCAGTGCTCGGCCCCTAATAATGTTCCATGAAGATATTTAGTAAATTTCCTACTGCAATTATATCAAAACTCAATTTTCGATTAGTAATATGCATTGCTAAGAACTATTTTCTCAATATTTAGATATTTTTTTGCACCCTAAGATTCCAGATTTTCAAATAGTTGATTCTCGGTGAAATATTATCCTATCATAACAAACCATACATCAATGGAAAGATTATTTATCCAGCTTTTAGTATAAAAATGCACAGTTCTTGTCTCCTGTATGTGAGTATACTTTCTCTCACACAAATCATCATCAAATTATTTTGAATTCATGTCAGAGCTCTTGGAAACCAGTCATCTTCTGTCAGGACAGGATATATTTCTATTAACACATTTGGTAATACAGTAGATTAGTTCCTCTATTCAACAAAATTACAGCAAGCGAGTGTTTTCCTGTGTAACTACAGCTTAATGTGTCATCGTGATTATTAAAAACTGAACTGCTACTGGAAGTGAGAATGTGGTAATTTGTTTCAAAATGTGTAGGTCACTGGTTAAAACAAGTACTCAGGTGTTTAATCTAACTGAATCATTTGAAAAGTGCTATTTTTCTTCTCTTTGTTTGAGGTGTTTTTTGTGAATATGCTGTTCTATTTCTTCTGCTTCTAATGTGTCTGTTTTTCTTCATTATGCTGCCATGTCCTATAGATTGAGTTCTAGGTAACCGCTTTTGTTGCAAAAAAATATTTGTCTCCTTTTAAATATGTGTGCATGGATAATAAATATTTATCCTATGAATATATCCCGTAATTGTACGTGTGTGAGTGAGGTTATGTTAGCAGCTAATAACATGACTCCAAATCTCCCCCCAGATCTTCGAGGAGGATATGATGCGTTCCCTGCTGCAGAACTCTCTCCATGTGTTCCGTGCTATCAGTGGAACCTCCACTGACCTGAGCTAGAACCTGATGGACAATCAGCTCTCCTCGCACCTGAATGCACAGATCAAGATTCTAGGCCTTCAGCGAGCATCTCTCCACGCTACAAGAATGTCAGCATTTTCCGTGCCATGTTTTTACTTGTTGTGTACAGAGAGTTTGTGTAAATATTGCTTTTACAATTCATCTTAACGAAGTCAAATTCGGCCCTGTTTACTTTAATGCACATTCCTGGTCTTATCATGTTTGCATCGACGTGCCGCCTTGTTTTTCAACTCTCTTAGACTCTTACCTTATGAAACCTGTTTCCACCACATAAGAAAAAATGTCACATAAAACATAAGTCAAAATTATAATATCTCATTATTATGAATAGTTAATTATGACATGTCAGAATTGACATGAAGTTGAAATTTTGACATAAAAAGTCATTATTATTAGATAAAAGTACAAATGGACTGATATCAGTTATGATGAAACTGACATAAAAAGTTAAAATTATGACAGTTGTAATTTGAAAGAAAAAGTCAAAATCATAACAGTCCTAATTTATGTGGTGAAAAGTCATACGTTTCGAGTTTTTGTCATAATTATGATTTTATCTCATAATTATGTCAGTGTTGTAATTTGACTTTTCTTTTGTTATAAATATCATCTTTCCATGTCATTTTTATGATTTACCAATGATTTTTCTTTATTTAGATGGAAATAGAATATATAGCTAGTCACCTCTATATGACCACTTTTCATGATCCAATCAATTATTGATGTATAAATTCAAGTCCAGTATTCTTTTTTTTACATATTGACTGTACATTTTCTCTGTTATACAATCCATTTTGCATCTCAGCCACTCTCTCACACTGCAGGGATGCCACTGGAAACAAAACATGCAGTGTACGTTGATCACGCAATACACCAAACATCAAATGGACCGTTTATACTATATGCCTATGATTCCATATTAAATAACTTTTACGGTGACGATTTTATTTTCTGAAAATGACAGGTGATCATTAAGCCTAATACTGAATCATTGTGCAGAATGATACAATTCTCAGTTGTAAAAATTAAATGTCCATGATCACAAGAAAACCCAACCGTGAACGGCCACATTTTCAGAGGCATTGGTTCTGAAAGTATTTTTGCTATTCATTTTCTCGATAGACCGTATCTTCTGAAAATGACTTGGTTTTAAGATATAAACCAAGCCAACTAACTTTCAAGATGAATCAGAACATTACTCACTTTCATTTGATTCCATAAAAAGTACATGAAAGGTATATTTTGTTTATTTTGATTACTTTTCAAATAAAAAAACAAAGGTACAATAAAAGTTTGACTTTTAAATATTTATACAATTATTGTTGTATTTTTTACTGCGCAAAATCATGATTACAATATTTTGTTGACTTTTCCCGTAATTCTATTTGATGCTTGGTGCAAACTGCATGTTGTGTAGTTTGGGGAAAACACAGCTGTTGAAAAGAAGAATTTAAACTAGCTACTACTGTGTGGTCAAATCACACGTTGCTCTTCCCTATTTGCAGCAGTACACATCAGTGCGGTGGTTACTGACTGGCTGCACATTTGTTAGACTGAACTAAGATCATTGCATAATTTCTGTCATGAAATTGAACCAACTCGTCTGGAGTTGCATTTATGTTATATAAATATGTATATGTAAAGATTTTTAAAATGAATGCATACCCCATGATGATAGAGAACAGCTGATTTATCATAAGGAATGATATAATGCAGAATGTAACAGCATATTTTAAGCAGATTGTTTGTGATTCCCACTGAGTGTGTTTTTCATTGGGCTGGTCCTTAGTAACTGCCATGGATACAGCCAGTACAGCATATCAAGTGCTGATTTATGTTCAAAAATGCTGTTAATACTTCTCAGACTTGCTGCACTGAATATGAAAATTGCAAAACAGGGGATATGTAGATTTTTATAGGACATTGTCCATTTGTAAATGTATGTGTGTGACTGAGTGTGTATGTGTGTGGGTGCACATTGAAACACACAGTATTGACAAAGCAGTATTTGCAAGCAGTTGTCTTTGTTAAAATGTCTGCATTGTCTGGTCGAGTAATAAAGTCATCAGCAATGGACACTGAATTTACTATTAAGAGGATCGTGTGAGACAAGCTGCCGATGATTAGTTTCATGGTTTCCTTCACGTTTTATCAGCATATAATGTGTGAATGTTTTTCTCCCTCTGTGGTCTGTAGTTCATAAGATAAAGTGAATATTTCTTTAAAAAATAGTCTTTGGTGATGTTTATTCTGAGCTCTTCTGAAAAGCACAGTTTTCCCAGAACACATCTCTATTCTTCAAACACACACACAAACTGTGGGAAAATACTTCTGTGTATTTATAAATCTAAATAAAAATAAATCAGTGACGTCTGTAAAACATTATTAGATACTTTTCTCCAATGATAATTTATAACCTTTTCATCAGAAACATTAAAGGTGCATTTTTAAAATCCATATCCTTTGTGTTGCCTGTGGGACACTGGAGATGATTAATATAATATGAATATAATGTCTGTAAGGCTTTATTGTGAGTATCTGATGTGACCATAAAACCGGGTTTGGGAGCTTATAACAGTTAATTCGTATTAACTGATTGAAAGGAATGCCAGTATTTTATTGTTGTCCACTTCCACTCTGTCCATGTCTTCTTACAGTTTCTCCTCTTGCTCTTTCCTCTACACCAGTACCCTCCTCTCTACTTATCTCCCTTTCCTTATCCTCTCCTCTTTTCTCCCATCTTCCTCTCTTCTCACCTCTTTCTATCTGTTCCTCTCTTCTTCTGTTCTCTCATTACACCCCTTTCTCTGCCACTCAACCCCTTGTAGACTTACATCTCTTTCTTTATTGTCTCCCCCACCCCGTTTTTTATAATTCTCTTTTTATTTATATTTTTTATTATTATAATTATGCAAATTTGTTTTTGTGCTTTGTATACTTTCCCTTTTATTATTACTCTAAACAAGCAATTGTGATAAATGTGTAAACGATTAGGAAAACTGCATTTCCAGTTTTAGTTTTCAGTTTAAGGCCAATCATTCATTTGATAGAATGACACATTGCAGTTGTGTTTGTTTAGTTTGGACAAATGGTAGCCTACATAAAGGTTTGTGAAAAACATATTTTTTTTACCCTTGGTTAGTTGTATTACAGTTTTTCTCAATTGTTTACACACAAATTCTGGTACTTGAGACACAATGACCACGATATGTAACTCATTCACCAAGCCCCTGAACCAATTCTGCTAAACTACAAGCACAGTTCCTGCTTTACACTCAAATTGCAGTTCTAAAACACACTTTTTTCAAAACACTACACACAATTCTCTGCTTTTGGCACAATTTTAATGCAGAAAATATCTTGTTTTCACAAGGAACACACTGCCATTCAAATATGCACACTGACTCATCACAAGGGCAAACACCCGTCACACAGTTTTACAATTAGCAATCAGAGCTTTAGCATAAAAGGGCAACAGGTGAGCTCTTCTGTTTTGGAGCAATGGATGCCAACATTGGAAACAGAGGCAGAGCCAGAGGAGTGAGAGGAGGAGGACGGGGAGGACGGGGACGAGGAAGGCCAAGGACCGTAATCTCTGATGAGATCCGAGCCACTTTGGTTGATCATGTGGTCAACCATGGTCTAACAATGAGGGAGGCTGGGCAAAGAGTACAGCCACATTTGAGCAGGTACACTGTAGCATCCATCATCCGGACTTTCCGAAATGAGAGTAGGTAAGAAATCTACTCTCACTAGAAAATTGCAGTACTGCATATCAATACAGTACTCAATGAGTACAGTAGTACAGTATTGCCTTGTGGACTGTTCTGTAGGACTGTAAAAATACTGTTTCAAGTATTTAGGAAATGTATGCCTACTTTGTATTTACAGTATTTTACTATTTGTTTGGCAGAACTGAAAGATTACCAACACAAGGTGGTCGGGAACGTGTTCTGTCTCCTGAACAGGAAACTGAAATCATGAACATGGTCCTAGAAAACAACGCCATAACATTACAGCAAATACAAAGAAAATAACAGAAAACAATTACATGTTTCAAAATATTGATAGGGTAAGCTTATCAACACTGGACCGTGTCTTGCGCAGAAATCATCTCAGGATGAAGCAGGTCTACAGGGTGCCATTGTTGAAGTCCCTGGCCAGCGCGGAGGGAACATCACAATGTGTGCAGCGATTACCCACCACGGCGTCATCCATCACCATGCTACCCTTGGCCCCTACAACACCGCCCATCTGATCACATTCCTTGACACCCTACACAAACCACTCATTCCACCAGATCAGGTAGATGGCCCAGAGCAGCTCAGGTACGTTGTCATTTGGGACAACGTAAGTTTCCACAGGGCTGCTCTGGTTTTGTAACTGGTTCACTGCCCACCCACGCTTTTTAGTTGTTTATCTCCCTCCATATTCTCCATTCCTCAATCCTATTGAGGAATTTTTTTCTGCCTGGAGATGGAAAGTGTATGACCGAAATCCACAAACGCGTATACCTCTTCTCCAAGCTATGGAGGACGCATGTGGAGATATAGCAGCTGATGCTTTTCATGGCTGGAATCGCCATGCTAGGCGATATTTCCCCCGCTGCTTGGCCAGAGAAACATTGCTTGTGATGTGGATGAGGTGCTGTGGCCAGACCGCAACAGAAGATGCAGCATAGTTTTTTTTTTGTTTTTGTTTTTTACTGTAACTGTATACAGTAAATTCTTCTGTTGTAGTGTATGTGCAACTTTGTGTTGGTTGGGAATGGGATGTACACTGTGTACATTGTTTTTGCGGGGAAAATAAAATTTTACCGTGTATTTGTGTGTTCTGAGTATAAAAACAATATTCTCAAATATTTTACAACACACTTATGTTTGTACTGTCTGTAGTAAGTGTAACACTGAACCAAAAAAAGGCCTAAGTCATTATGATGAATGGAGAAGAAGTGTTTTACATTCATCATAGTGTTTTACATTGAGCACATCAGTGTTCAGCTGGTTCTTATAAATGTCTATACATATGATGGTTTGTGTGTGTCATTTGAAAACAAAATCCCATTTTGAGAAGAAATAACATTGTTTTGAATGTAAAGTTTTTACATTTTGCAGGAGAATTGAGGGGTTTTGCCCATTGTGTGTGTTTTTTTGGATTTGTGTGTAGAGTTCTGAGAATATGAGGCATGCTTTCAGAAAATGTGTGTAAACAATTGAGAAAAACTGTAACTAGCCTATTGTGAAAACATGTGAGTTTTGTGCACAATGTTTTGAGAAAATGATTTGAATGATTTGTAATTTGTATGAAATTAATGAAAAGGTTCAATCTGTTTAGGAATATTACAAAGTATTCCAATCAATGTGTTAACTGTTTTGAGAACAGTGACCTGAGTTTGTAAAAATGTGACTCGATTGAGAAAAGCTGTAAGAGTTAACGGGTGTGGTCGTAAAATGAATCGATTCCTTAATGTATTAAGCGTCTAGTATTTGTTCTGTTAGGCTAAGTTTATTTCTTACAGTGAGTCTTTCCTCTATCATTTTCTACTAATTCGACTGGGACGATATCCATAATTGAACTCGAAATGTGGGCAGACTTTCAAATCTGTAGAAATATGACTCTGAGGCAATGCCATGAACTAGTTCCTTTAATCCATAGAGAGCATGTGAATGTGAGTTCACACACACTCCACCCACTACAGTCTTACAGAAAGTCCGACAAGCGCCAGTCGCACTTTTGCTTTGAGCGCGAGGCTGACAGACGCGTCGCTTGTAGGCTACATTTAACTGTTGATTTATTATCTCGAGCACGACTACGACCACTTAAAAAGAAAAGGGAAAAGGAAAAATATCGCGTTTTGAGTATATCAACGCAAGATTAAGGGACTTCACTTTGAATTTTACACGGAATTGGCTATCCGATAAAACCTTGAAGAGGATGTTTCGAGTTTGGGATATCTCCCTAATGATGTGCTTCTCTGTCTCACTCATGTTCGTCGGAATTGAAGGCATATCAGGTGGGTTTACTGTTTTTATGTTACGTGTTTGTTAGGAACGCGCTTCCCTTAAGTTTTCCTATGACAGCGCGTGCGGGATATCCTGTATAATTCCCGAAACTGTGACGTCAGAGACTTTCCACAGAAGACCCACCAGTGTTGTGACTAAACCTGCTTCTTGTCTCAACTTGCTTGCTCCCTGTATCAGTTTGTAACTACTACAAACAAACAGCAGAATGTTACTAGCGCTACTACTGTTACTTTCTTCTTGAACGTTGTTTTTGTTTGATATTTCTTCATAACATTGCTCCACTCCTCTTGAACCCCACAGAGCTTCCTCCACCAAGGAACCTGACTTTCAAATGGGAAACCCCTTTCACTCTTAATTTGACTTGGGAAAAGCCGAAGGATCTTGAGCCTGGCTGTAAGGTGAACTACACGGTAGAAGTGCGCCATTCTCCGGTGAGTCACCTTTCTATTTCAATGACCTGCATTTCCTCTCAGAAACGAGAAAGTCTGTGAACTTGTAAGAAGCGTTTTATATTTCTTCATGCATGTTTTTATCGATGATGTGATCTTTGAGATTTGTTATTTAAAAAAAACTTTTTTTTTTCAATGGAATAAATTGGCTGTGTGATTGTGAACCTTCGGGGTGAGTTTTATGATACATTTTAATGGCTAAATTTGAGTGAGTTCCTGCACTTTTGATAGAACATAAACCTGGGTCTTCTCAATCAAAGTCTGATCCTCGCCACATTTTGTGGGTTTAAGATCCAGCAGTCTAGTGTACAGCTGGATTGTCCAAAAAACAATTCCTCATGGTTTAATATGTTTGATCGTCTGAGGATATGATGTATAGTAAGTCTACTGTTAAATAGTTAAATCAGAAATGAATTTGAACTTCCAAAGTCAAATTCCCAAACTTCAATCCTATAAAAAGTCCTGAGGAGATAAATCCCAGCAAAACAGGACCACCGATGTAGCTGTTTAATCTGTGTTTAAGGAGGATTGGGCCAGAATTCCTCCAAGCTGATGCAAAGTAATGATCAACACTTACTGGAAATGTTTGGTTGTTGTTATTGGTGCTCAACTGGGGGGTCACTCCGAATACTAAGGGCAAAGGTTCACGAGTTCAGCCTTACATCTAATCTGATAGCAAATAATAAGCATATTTTGGCGTGCTGTCCTGGGAGAGGGCTCCGAGCACGGAATATAGCCTGAACTGAACTCCCCCTATCCCTAATACGGGATAAAAATAGATTAGGAGTGGGGGGTGGCTTAGGCGCAAACTTAGACAAAACACAAACTTAATCACACTGTTAATGCAACAGCATATGACTGAGTGCAATTGTTAAATCACCATTTACCAAGTGACATAATAATGAATCATTACTGCTTAAAAAAGTAAGATGACAGTTAAAGTGTAAAATAAGATACTAAATCAGTGAATTTGAGTTTAATGTGTATATTATCTGTAAGTAATCATTAAACATTTGTAATCATTCAAAAAAATAGTATCCATTTCTATTAACTTAATTCAGAGATAATTGTCCTTACGATTGAGCCACAGGATAGTAAATCCTTCAAGATAAAGACTGAAAATGGTTCAATAAAATAGACTTTTTATTTAAAAAACTAATCTCCTAGAGACGTACAGGCCATTATGTTTTTTTATCTTAATTTTAATGTTATTGACAATATATTATTCAAGTTGTCAGACATATATGTCAGACTGAATATGGGACACTGTATTATTTATATATTTGCATAAAAACCTTACATAAAAACAACCATTGTATAACTACATGACCTATACACGTGCTTGGATCTCGATGATCGGCTCAAGTTAAACTGCATTGTTCTAATTACCTTCCGTGTCATTGCCAACGCTTCGGTGACAGGACTTTGAAATAACAATCAGGAAAAACAATAAAAGGCATGACTTGCATACCATCCTGCTCACCAACTCCGTCCAAGATCTGCATTTGTATTATGCTTTTCTTCATTTGATTGGCTTGTGAAAGGATTTTTTTTGTCAAGTTAAAATCAAATGTACTTTCATCTCAGAAGAGAGATGGCGCCTATTTGACAGTCGAAAACGGTCCAATCACATGAGGCCAAAATATAAAAAAACAATATTGATTCGCTAAGATCTAAAGTAGGAGGGTCTTGGGCGCAATGATCTGCGCCCCCGAGGACAATCTGAAACGAGCCAATTAGAGCTCAGCCTCAAGTCACATGCGTTTCAAAAATGTACAGATAGACACCCATTAGTCCGGCGCCACGCACACACACACAAACGAAATAAAGTTTAAATGTTTTTATTTTTAATAGGTTCGAACATGATTACCAGTCGAATAGTACGACTAAACAATGCAATTTAGAGATTAATTAGCAATATATATTTAACTTATTTTAAACATGTTGGTGTCAGCTTCTTCCCTGGCTAACTTGATGGGGGCGGCGCCACAGGCGCCCCCTATTGACCAGCCGCCACTGTTTATATATATATATATATATATATATATAAATATACGTATTGTGCTAGTTAGGATGGTTAGCTAAACAAGTTAAACCTGTGCCAAATTGGTTTATTATTTGATAATGCCCTTCCTGAACTTTGTTAAAACAATAAAACATAATTTCACTTTTTTTTTTATTTATTGATAGATTTTTTCCAGCAAATATTTCAAGGGTTCAAAACTTTCTAACGCAGATGCATTTTCCTAATTTTAAAACCGCTTGGGCCAGAACCCAAGATGACAAATGTGGACAAGTCTCCAAGCACTAGTTTATTATATTCGATTATGAGTTATGCAAGCAGCTGTGACAGGTCTTTACTATATTTAGTGACATTTTTGCCTTATCTATCCAAAATGCCCAGATGTTTTACTAAGAATTTAAATGTACTAATACTCCATGTGGACTAGAAATTAATATTATGTTAATAAAACCAAATGCATACTAAATTTCATTGCACACAGAGTCTGAAATTTTTGCATTTAAAAAAATAAATACGACCTCCCGTTGTGTTAATCACATTTACACACTGCCTCCAAAACTTTCGTCCGTCATAAAAAAAAGCATATCAGGTTTTATATTCTGCGTTTTTGCATCTGTAGCAAGCATTTTGATAGGAAAGAGCGACGAATAAGAAAAAACGCATACGACAATTTCGAACTCGGTGTGCCATGACCATTAAAATAAAATATTTTACTCTATGTATGCTGTCATATAATGGTGAATACCATAAAAAAAAAGGCTTTATTGTCCCACATGTCACTCAGTTTTATGAAAATATGAGTCAAACCAGGACAGATCATAGTATAAGTGATATTGTAGTACAGGAGCATAGTTTTTCTCTGTAATCATGCACTTACACAGGTTTGAGAAGCCCTTAACAAACAATAAACAATGATTTTATAGTGTGTTTTCGTTCATCTGAAGTCAACGAAATGAAATTCGGTCAGTTGTACATTTTCCTTGACTCATATTTTATTGCTTTAGCTCTTCCCCATATAAGCCAAAGTCAAAGTCTACATTGGGTTGTTGTTTTCTCATCACATGTGTTTAGTTTCATTTATTTGTGTACTTATCTCACTTTGCCCTTTTCCATTTAAACAGCCCTTTCTTCGTGTGTTCCCCATTATGGTACAGGAAATGAAGTAGACATAAACATTTGATGTTCACACAAAGTAAATTAACTCTAATGGAAATGTGTACACGTTAGTTATTAATTATAAAAAAGTAAACTGAGGTTACAAATTGAGCCCTTGCAATCAATAAGCTTTTATCTGACATGTGTTTTAGGTTCTTGCGACACACTAGGGCTGGCTGGGCGATATGTCAAAAATATCTTATCAATAATCGCCTTAAATATCGTCTACCTAAGCCCCGCCTTAACCAAGCCCCGCCCGCGCTAAGAAAACATTGCCGAAATGCATCATAAACATGCAACATGTTCAATTCGGTCTTAATTATTGCCACGTTAAAGTTTGGTATTACTTTTCTTAGTTTGTGCTTATACTTACAGAAAACATAAGCTTTGCTGTTGTGTTGATGTTTCTGATAATTTCCACTCTGTTCTTATTTAATTTGTGTTTGAAATGAATTTTGTTTTGTGAGGAGGGAAAAATAATAGAGCCCAATTTTAAGTTCATCATGGTGAAGTTGGACATTCTGTCAGTGATTGTAAGAATGATAAATGCATGTTGATGTCATATAGTAATGTTTTGAATAAATATGCCTGTTTTCCGATGTTTCTCTTTCTTTTTGGCATTAGACCAATTTCATGATGTAAGTTTAATTTCCTTGATTATAATAAGTGTAGCGCAGTTTTTAAACTTGTAGTCAAGCTATAACGTATTTGATATTTATCATGTAAGACTAAAATCTCAGCAGCCTTATTTTATTCTGGTAGCCTTGTTCGGAGGTCTCTTTAAAAATAACTGGTTTATTTATTTAGAACCAGGGGTAATTGTAAATTGTATATTTGTATTTTGATTTTATAATTTTTATTGTATTAATCAAAATACCATGCCCAAAATATAATATTCAGTGTTGGGCTGCTGAATCTCCCAACGCGGGCATGTTGAGGGGCGAGCTGGAATATAGTGTTGTGGCAATTTTCTAACAAACATCATCACTGAGTAAGAGACAAACTCTGAGTCCAAATTATAATAATAAAAGTAATTTATTCCCTTGCAAGAGAAGATCTCCTCGTCACAATTAATACACATGAGCTAAGTCAGTGAGGGAAGACAGAGAGAGAGAGAGAGAGAGAGATAAGAAGAGAGCCAGAGAGACAGAGATAAGAAGTAGCAAGAGAGCAAGAGCGCCCTAAGGAGAAGAAGTAAGGAGAAGCAGTGCCGGTCTGTTTTATAGTCCTTTCCTTCCAAGGCCTCCTCCTTCCCTCCTCTAGAGGGAAAGATACCAGTTTGTTTACCGATGAATGGTTATACAGAAAAGGGAGGCAAATGCCCCCTTGACCCCCTGACCATCTGCGTTTCCTTACCTCTATCACTTCCCAATCATAGTACATCATCACACACAGAATGCTTTTCTAACTGCAAGCGAGAAAACATGTAATACATACATCTGAATCTATGTCTCACTGTTTGATTACTGTCCATAAGGAAAATTCCTTTACAATTCCTCTCTGTTTATCATTCTCTGATAACTGATTAATCAAACATTGTAATAATAATAGTAAAAATAATAATAAATACAAGTTCAAGCCATTACATCACACTTATACTCTTCATCTCTGATTTTCACATAAATGATCACTCTTCTTGAACCTGTGAAGTAAGTTTTTTGAATATTTGAAAAATGCTTAGGCTGTTTTTGTTGGGTCAGACCCTAATATTTGCAAGCGTAGAAAACTTTATCCAATGGCCGGGCTAAACGGATAGGCCCTGCTATCGCACTCTCGGCCTAGACCGAACCCTCAGTCACCATATTATAAACAAGAAATAGTATAGTTCAAGTAGGAAATAGACATATCAATTTATCACTGTTGAGTTACTTCTGTAATATAAAATGTAAATATTAAAAGTATGTAAAAATCCCTCAGTTTCACCCCTCTCCTTGTACGTCATCTCGTACACGGATAACTACTGCTTTTAACCTTCTTTACATATCAATCATTCTCAGGAAGAAAAATAAAAATAAAAACATCATAACTCAATTACTCCTTTCACTGTAACTTCCGCTACTTGCATCATATTGTTGGTCTGATCTCCTGTTGGTAACACCTTCAGACCTGTTGTGAAGTGTAGTATTACCAAGCAAATTGTTACTGACAACAAAGTCATTATACATGTGGTTTTATACAGGCCACACATTCCTGTTACTCTGAATGGGTGCCACGGTCTTGGACGCTCCATTCTCGCAGTTACTCTGTATCGAAAGATGTTGTTATGACCAAAGAATGTGAGAAAGTGCTATTTTCGAAGCACTAAAAGTCTTATCTGTTCTGTTGATTACAGTGTCCACCCAGATGCCGGTTGCGCAATCAAAGTCGTCTCCTCCTTGCTGCTGATTTTTTTTTTTTTCAAACTGGGTCTTAGCGTTTACTGACACTCCCGTTGAACCTCCTCCAGCACTTGCTCCGCCTCCGCAATGGGCGGCACCCTCCTTCATGGTCCACGTGAACCCACGTAGCCCTCTCTGCAACCTTCACTGCCGTGTGCGTCACCAGAAGCACCTGGAAAGGCTCTAGCCACCTTTTCGATCTCCAGCTCTTTCTCCTGTGATCACGAATCACCACGAAATCGCCAGGTCTGGCAGGAATGTCTCAGCAACCTTCCCCTGGGCAGCTTTTACCTGCACAGAAATATTTGACAACAGACAAGACACTTCTTTGCAGTAATTCAACATGTCATTCTCACACACATCCTTTGATGGCAGCCCTTGTTTACCCTCTTCCATGCCCATGAATGGTGGTCTGCCAAACAAAATTTCAAATGGGCTCAGGTTTGTTTTTACTCTTTTTCTCATTCTCATGTACATCAGTACAATTGGGAGAGCTTTAAGCCAAGTCAGACCCGTCTCTTCACAGCATTTCGCCAATTTGTTCTTAATTGTCTGGTTCTGCCTCTCTACTGCCCCCCCTGACGAGGGCGCGTAGCTGCAGTGTGTTCTCATGTCAATTCCCAAGAACTGACCCACCTGCTTTATTGCATCATTGACAAAGTGTCTGCCAGGTTGGGAAGGCCTCAACCCATTTTGACCACATGTCAACCATCACCAGACAGTGTTTCTGTTTCCCACAAGGGGTTAATTCGATGAAATCCATCATTAGATATTCAAATGGGCCTGCTGGTGCTGGTTGAGATGCCAGGGGTGTTTTTATTCCCCTAGCCACATTGTGTGTGTTTACAAGTGACACATTTTTTGCAAAAATTTTCAGCAACCACTGTAAACCCCTTTGTAAACCATAATTCCTTCATCTGCATTATCATACCCGCTTTTGACACATGATCCAACCCATGTGTCAACTTAGCATAATGCTGAAAGAAGTGTTTGGGCAAACAAGGAATGTCATCAACACTCATCCATACACCCCCCCCGAGACTGCAGCCAGACGACCTCCATCGTTGTTTTTCCGCTCCTGTGGAAAAAGTCTGCATACTTTGTAAACAAGGGGAAATATCAGGGTTAGTCACAGATACTAAAGCACAAGTCGTTTCTTTTGTCTCCTGTGCTGCCGCGGCCTTCGCTGCCGCGTCTGCTCTCACGTTTCCTGTGGAGATAAAACTTTTATCGTTAGTGTGCGCTGCGCATTTACAGATCGCGACCTTGTCTGGTAAAAGAATGGCCTCCAAAAGCTTAGACACAAGAGCTGCGTTTAATATCGGATGTCCATCCGACTTCAAAAAAAAATTACCAGTGCTTCCAAAGTGCCCCAAAGTCTATGCGTGACCCCAAAAGCATAACGCGAGTCTGTGTAAATTGTCACACACTTGTCTGCCATAAGATTACACGCTTCTGTCAGAGCAACCAATTCAGGCTGCCTGAGCTGAATAATTTGATGGCAATTTGCCAGACTTTACGACTTCAAATTCAGTGGTCACCGCGAAACCAACCTTATTCAAGCCTGTTTGTGGATCTTTGGACGCCGACCCATCCACAAAGAGGACATTGTCACAGTTCTCTAAAGGTGTGTCCAACAGGTCTGGACGTGGTGTACACACCTGTTCCAGCACTGATAGACAACAATGGTGTTCCTGTCCATCCTCCTCCGTCGGGAGGAGTGTGGCAGGATTCAAAGTTGTGCATCTTTTCACTGTTACATTTGGCATGTCAAGTAAAATCGTGTGATACCTCAGCCATCGGGCTGTTGATAAATGTGATGTTCTTTGCTCTTGCAAAATCATGGAGACCGCGTGTGGGACCATCAAAGTCAAATCAGAATACCCCACAAATTCCCTTGAAGCCAGCACAGCCAGCTCTGCAGCTGCCACAGCTCTCAGGCAGTGTGGCAAGCCTGCTGCAACTGCATCAAGCTTCGTTGAAAAATATGCGACTGGTCGTAATCTGTCCCCATGGGTTTGCAAAAGCACTGAACTCATAAATCCATGTTTTTCATCTACCATTTGGGTGAAAGGCTTTTCAAGCACAGGCAGGCCCAACGTTGGGGCCTGAGCCAGCTGCAGTTTCATATGTGCAAACGCATCCTGTGCTTCTGTGGACCAATTAATCTTGTCACATGACCTCAGCCCTTTCCCTGTTGTCAGGGCTCTCAAGGGCTTTTCAAGATGTGCATAATTTGGAATAAACGTTCGACAATATGCACACATTCCCAAGAATGATAACAATTGTCTTTTGTTAAGGTCTTCGGTACATCTTTGATAGCTTTTATCCGCTTTTCAGAGATTGCTTTACTGTTTGGTGTTATTGTGTGACCCAAAAAAATTTATCTCCTGCTTCACAAACTGTAGCTTTGTCAGACTGACCTTGTGACCCTCTCTCGCCAGATGGTTCAAGAGAGTTACAGTGTCAGCCACGCACGTAACCTCATCTCGTGCACAAATCAATAAGTCATCGACATATTGCAATAGCGCTGTTCCGCTCGATAGAGTTAATGGTTCAAGGCTCCGTCTGAGCGCTTCATTGTAAATCGTCGGAGACTCACAATAGCCCTGACACAACCTGGTAAATGTGTACCCTTTGTTGTCAAAATCAAACGCGAACCAAAACTGACTTTTTTCTTCCACTGGGACGCTAAAGAAAGCGTTGGCCAAATCAACCACAGTGAAATACATTGCATTTTGCGGAATTTGTGACAAAATTGTGTATGGATTTGGTACGCGGGCAGCTCTTGCAATAACGGCTGAGTTTACAGCCTGCAGATCCTGCACAAATCGCCACGTGACTGGTTCACTTGTGTTAGATGTTATTTTCTTTACGGGGAAAATAGGAGTTCGCACTGGAGAATCATGACAGGGAATTATTACTCTCTCCTTCAGGAGAGACTCAAAAACCGGCTGTATCCCTCGCAATGCCTCCTTCTTCAGGGGATATTGCGATTGACATGGCCTGTAATCAGACTTTGGAGTGATTACAACTGGTTCACAACCTTTAATCAACCCAACATCATATTTGTGTTTTGCCCACAATTTTGGAGGTATTTCTGCCAGGACAGGATGAATGTCTGTGGCAGAAATAGATCCATGCTCATGTTTCTCCATAAAAACACCTGCATTTCTACTGTGTTTCTGCCCGTTTGGCTTTTCAATCCAATCTGTGGCAGAAAGACATTTTCTCACACACAGGCCTATTTCTTCCCATTTCTGTTCGGTGGCCTTGATTACTGATAAGTGAGGCGCAGCCTGGCCTGTTATCAAATACAGCTGAATTTGTTTTTCTGACAGGCATGCCGAAAGCGCACACATATTTTCAGTCCAGAAAATCTTATTAAACCTTATTGTCTCATTTTCTGCCCCATTAAACCACTCTTCCTCATATTCTGGTTCACGCTCGCCCACAACGTATGATGTACAATGTAATCTGTCAGGCCTCATACTTTCTATGTTTGTGGACACTGTACGATCTTTTGCCAGTGTCAAAATCATTCGTGCCCAATCAGAATCTTTTGTCTGCCACTCGTAAGCCCATTGTGGCTCAAATTTTGCACAAATCATCTGCTGTTCCTCTTCAATCTGTATGCCAAACGGCCCAGCAGTGAGTTTCAGATTTAATTTACACATTAGATCCCTGGCCATTAACGGAACCGGACAGGTTTCAGAGCACAAAAACGCATGTTTCAATGCCCTGCCCCCCCTCCGTCTCACATTTCAACGGCACAGCACAGTTTTCTGATATTCTATGCCCTGACTTCAAGTGCTTTCAAACACTAAATCCGTCATTCTTGGTTCATATGGCAAATCACATGGTCTTATCATTGTCCCGTCAACTAACATGGGATATCTCTGTAGCCTTAAAACCCTAAACTTTTGTACATTCTCAGACATTCATCAGTCACATGGTCTTATTCAAAACTTCAGCTTTTACACATTAACGGTTTGCAAGCATGTCTTCATTGCAGATAGCCTTATTCAAATCTTCCACACACTCACACATAAAGGTTTGCAAGCATGTCTTCGTTGCAGATAGCCTTATTCAAATCTTCCACACACTCACACATAAAGGTTTGCAAGCATGTCTTCGTTGCAGATAGCCTTATTCAAATCTTCCACACACTCACACATAAAGGTTTGCAAGCATGTCTTCATTGCAGATAGCCTTATTCAAATCTTCCACACACTCACACATAAAGGTTTGCAAGCATGTCTTCATTGCACAGAGCGGTATTTGAATCAGTGTATGTGAGCGTGTTGTGTGTGTGTGTCAATAAATTTTTACTTCCCTTTTTCGTAGCTTGCTGAATGCCTGTCACCCGCCCTCTCCTCTCCTGTTCTCCGTTCCTCTCGTTTCAATCCGCCTTACGCGCCTCTGGACAATCCTGTGCCCAGTGTCCATGGTTCTTGGACAACCTGCACTTCGTGCAGCCAGAAAAGTCATGTTCACCCCTCGCACACAGTCCACATTTCTTGCGCTGCTCGAGCTGCCCCACAACAGCCAGCTGCATCTGTCTCCCCCTCTGTCACTCGCGCTGCTCGTGCTTGTTCATTCAGCGTCTCGCGCTGCGGTTGTCTTGGACGGAGAAACAGTCGAGGTCGGGGCGAATTTCAATGCACCCAGCTGGGCTATTGGGTAGATGTGTGTTTGGCGGTGCCGGCCTCACCGTATTTTCATGTGGGAAACACAAACATACTGTGGGTCATTCGGTTCTGGTCGTGCAGACACATACAAATAGACTTTCACACTTTTCATTTTTCCTTCCTGCTAACTTTCTGCACTTTTCATTTTTCCTTCCTGCTAACTTTCTGCACTTGCTTTTTTCCTTTCCTGCTAACTTTCTGCACTTGCTTTTTTTCCTCTTTTCTACTTCCTTGAGCCAACCATCTACTTTTTGTTCACATACAAATAGACTTTCACACTTTTCATTTTTCTTCCTTGAGCCAACCATCTACTTCCTTTAGCCAACAATCTACTGTTTGTTCACATTTTTTACATACATGTTTAACGCATTTGCAACAACAACCTGGTTGTTGAAACCACTTTCAGTTTTGTGAGACTCAATGTTCCCTCTTCGGGAAAATCATGATGCTTGATTAATTTTTCAATATCTTGCATACATTTCTGACCATAATATTATTTTTTTTTAATTTGGTAGTACACCGGTGTATCATATTTCACAAGCTTGCTCTGAGACATCCCCATACTGGCTGTTTTCTGCTCCTGTGGATTTACTCGCGCGCGTCTCTTTTAATCTGCTAGACGTCTCCAGCAGATCCGATTTTCTCTTATCCCGCAATCGGGTCGGGTTGCACTCTTAGTGCCCTCTTAATTGTGATTTATCAAAATCTTTCGATTTTTCCTAACCCCAATTAACCTCGGTACCTGTTTGAAACCCTCTTGATCCGTACAGATCTCAAATTAATCTCAGGTTACCTATCTGAACGTTCGTGCCCAGAGTCCTCGGTACCTGTTTGAAACCCTCTTGATCCGTACAGATCTCAAATTAATCTCAGGTTACCTAATCTGAATGTTGCTCAGATTACTCTACCACAGACACAAATCTCAGCCAATATGGTTCAATTTCACTCTTTAAACTGAATTTCACCCTAATTAAATTGAATTTAATTGTTTCTTACCAGAGATGTCGTTTTGTGCCACCTGGGTTCTTTTTTTGATTCCAGTGGTCGATCCCTCCGGTCCCAACAGCGGAAACGGTCCCTCGTCTCTCAATCTTTTTTGCGAGGTAGGGTTGGAACTTTTCAGCTCCAAGGTGATCAGCCTCCGTCCGCTGTCAGGTCCAGAAGTCACGTCCAAGGAATCCCACTATCTGACACCAAACTGTTGTGGCAATTTTCTAACAAACATCATCACTGAGTAAGAGACAAACTCTGAGTCCAAATTATAATAATAAAAGTAATTTATTCCCTTGCAAGAGAAGATCTCCTCGTCACAATTAATACACATGAGCTAAGTCAGTGAGGGAAGACAGAGAGAGAGAGAGAGAGAGAGATAAGAAGAGAGCCAGAGAGACAGAGATAAGAAGTAGCAAGAGAGCAAGAGCGCCCTAAGGAGAAGAAGTAAGGAGAAGCAGTGCCGGTCTGTTTTATAGTCCTTTCCTTCCAAGGCCTCCTCCTTCCCTCCTCTAGAGGGAAAGATACCAGTTTGTTTACCGATGAATGGTTATACAGAAAAGGGAGGCAAATGCCCCCTTGACCCCCTGACCATCTGCGTTTCCTTACCTCTATCACTTCCCAATCATAGTACATCATCACACACAGAATGCTTTTCTAACTGCAAGCGAGAAAACATGTAATACATACATCTGAATCTATGTCTCACTGTTTGATTACTGTCCATAAGGAAAATTCCTTTACAATAGTATAATGTCTTCATCCGTTTGGAACAAAACGTTATAGTTTTGGGGCCCGTCAAAACTATAAACTAGGAGTTCTGTGCACTGAATTTGCTATGGGGCCCCCTTAAAATCACGTTCACTGGGGGGGGTTATGGAGTTGCTATCGTAACATGTCAAATAACGTTTGGGGTGAAACAGGACACAACAGGACAGAAATGATAGCTAATACAGAATTCACGACAAATGAAACAAACTTAATAATGCATTTTTGTCACCTAGAAAAGCCTCGCCCTCAGCCTGTCGTTCCAAATGAATTCTTCTGTTGAACACAGAATAGATTTTTGTAGAATGTTACCAAACCATTTTGGTTACCCTTGATATCGACTGTATAGACAAACCTTTCTTGAATTTCTCAAATTATGTTTCACAGAAGAAAGAAATTCTTACAGGTTTGGAATGACATGATGTTGATTTTTTAAAGATATTTATAAGATATTATTTATCAGATATTTATCTTTAATCGGGCCCTTATTGAATTAAGATTTTACTTTAATAAAAATGAATTAGAACTAAACATCTAAAAAGAAAGTATCCAGAGTTTAACTGACTAGTAGGATTGTGGTCACAAGAAGTACAATTATGGTCCTCATTACCATGGTTAGATGGATTTTAAAACGAGTAGCCCAATAGGATAATAAACTATAACATTTTGTAGTAAAAAAAACTACAAAACAGCTTCTATGAAATTAAAAGAGCATATTCCCCAATATGTAATAACAGTAACATAATAAATACATTTCTGCCAACACATAGGCTATTTATACAGTGTTAATAACTTCAAGTTAAATTACTATGGTGTTGAATTGACAAGGCTAATAGTGTTTTCCAATATTGGAAAATATTGGACCTCGTTTCCAGCCAGCATCACTAGCCTTTCTCATATCACACGACTCTATAACAATTCTGTGTCACATCTGAATGGATCAAGAGACTTGTCAAGCACTGTTTATCTCTTATATGCTGCGCGGGAGACTGATCCCGCTCTGTTTTGACACGCGGCTGGCGGATGTATCAGGTAGAGTATTTGCTTTATGTGGTTTAAAAAAAAACATTTAAAAACAGCACCTAATATCGGGATGTCTCCTTCATTTCGGCATTCGGCCCACTATTTGAATGGAATGTCCTGGTATTCCCGATGGCGAGTAGGGCGATCGCAGCCCCCCACAGACCCCTGGGCCCTATGCACTCTGTCACCCTTTCCCCTCACTAGAGACGGCCCTGATCGTCTGTTACCTGACTGCTGACATCGACATGGCGATACTTACCAGACATTGTCATATCGCCCAGCCCTACTACACACATTTGAAACTAATTGTGTTCAGATACTTGCATGTTACACATTAATTACAAACAGATAATCTGATTTGGATGATCTTTGGTTGATTTGATTGGTACCTGTGGTATTTTAGGGAATTTCAGAGTTAAACAGTACATCTGAAAAGTCACTTCTGTTTACAGGAGAACCAGTCGGGTTAGCAAACAGCACGGCCAGTTGTACTGATATCATGACGTTTGACACAGGCTGTGTTTAATTAGAAAACCTGTTAATAAAACCAGTTATTTAATATGACATTGATTTAAATCGTATCATTAGATTAAACCAGCTCTTAAGTCTATGACCCTCATCATAGATTAGGCACAATATCGAGGCTTGGTAAAGTGAGAGGAAGAGGAAAAAAGCAAGTTCTGGAACTCTATTGTTTGGATTCTTAGCAACTTTATTTGTGTTTGAGTGTTCAAAATTGTAAAATAATATGGAACAAAATCTTAGTGTTGCACTATTTAGAAACTTATTTGAAACTGTACTATATTTATAGATTAAACCTAGATATTCTCTATGTTATGGGGTCCAAATGACTTTTTTTGGTCCTCATAAGGAAACAAGCTTATAAATAATACAGAATCTAAAAATGCAGAAAGGTTTAGGGGTAGGATTTGTGTAAGGGGATAGAAAATACAGTTTGTACAGTATAAAAACCAATACCCTTATGGGGAGTCCCAATAAAACGTGTGTGTGTGTGTGTGTGTGTGTGTGTGTGTGTGTGTGTGTGTGTGTGTGTGTGTGTGTGTGTGTGTGTGTGTGTGTGTGTGTGTGTGTGTGTGTGTGTGTGTGTGTGTGTGTGTGTGTGTGTGTGTGTGTGTGTGTGTGTGTGGCAATGTCTTTATATAGTGAATGAGATAAAAATGCAAAAGACATTAAAAATGCACATTTATTTATGTGGTTTCTTAACAACATGATACTTTATTTATGCTCTTGTGTTGTTTCCTGACCTGCAGGCACTGCTTGTGCACAAAAAATCCCTAAAATATATTAAAATATTGTATGCCTTTGTGCCTAGCAAAGAGAATGTTTTTTTACATTATTTTTGATTGTTTTATCATCTTGAAAAATCTGTAACTATGGGGAAAATATTCTGGAAAGGAATAATGGGAGGTTTTCATTATTTCATTATTTTCATTATTTCATTATAAACAGGTGATTAATTATTACTCAATATGGAGTAATATATGCACACACACACACACACACACACACACACACACACACACACACAGTAACACAAAATGAACACAAGTACAAACAGACTGTATTTTACATGAAACTCCTCTGTCACCAACAGGACTGTTCTGTAAAATCCATACAAGATCAAAAGAACACCAAAAGAATCAAATATAACCAAACTAAGAAAGTCCAAAACAAGACCTGCAAATTGAATATCTCCAATGAGATTGGACTGTGCATCAGTGTTACAGTGAACCCTGAAAACTGTGGAGACAAAGGCCATAGTCGATCTTTGGACATTAGCATCCCTCCACCTACAGGTACCCTGCATGATAACCAACTATCTCATGTTAAATGCTTTTTGGTAAATTTTTAATCATTGCATATTGATCTTAAGTCACTGAGGTATGCTATTTTATTACGTGTTATGGTATTATTGGATAAAGAACAAACAATCCTTTTATGCATTTTACTTAAGGAAGTCACAAAATGAACAGTTTATATTATTTAACACTATTCATTTTTTAAAGAGCTATAGGTTTGCTATTGAGTAGTTTCCAGCTTATCCATCCTGCAATAATAGCCTTTTTTTAAAGTCTACATTACATTGTGACAGGATCACAAAACATCTGGCCCTGCCAAAAAACAACAACAGTTTTACACATTCACACTGAATCTCTGTTTTCCCCCATTTCCTCTGCATTAGTATCTTGTTTAATACTAATATACTAATATTCACAGTGAAATATATGTAAAATTTGTGTATACATCTATATACTCCTACAATAAAAAATACAGAACAGAATCAAGAGGTTGCTATGTTTTCAAAAATCTTTCAAGTTCAAAATGTTACATTTTTCTTTCAATTGAACTGCATACATTTGAAGCATATGTCAAGTAAATGTTAATTTTATTGTAGCAGTATTGTACATGCGTTATTTACTATCTTTAAAATAAATTGTGCGATATCAAATGTTTTAGCGATCCTGCTTTGTAAAAAAAATTAACATTTTTTTACCGCTAATATGCAGAAACGCATCTTGTTTTTCTGTTAATAACAATAGATTTTCTGTGGGAATAATAACATCTTCCCTGCTTTCCTCTTGTTGCCTCACCGTAACTGAATCATGTAAATGTGGATGCATTCATGTGCATGCAACTTTGTGATGTCACATTTCGTACCGAGTCTCTTTGAGTTCTGAATGTTCCAGTGAGTTGTCATAGACCATCAAGACTTACAGAATAAACCACTTATTTTCATAGTCAATGAATTCAAGCATTAAGATTCACAAAATCCACAGATGAATTGAATATTGATGAATTCATATAATTGTGAAAGTCCAGTCTTGGGGACTGATTTGAAATCTCCACGTTTATTTCAGTGACGCTGGTGGAAAACAGGAGATATGAGTATTACCATGGCGAGTTTAAGTGCACTTGGAGTCCTGTTGAAGTCGTCCAAGACCTTGGTTTTTATTACTGGTCTGTAACTCTTTTTCTTACTATTGTTTTGTATATTTGTCATTTATATTCCTTTCATCCATGCATTGGTTGTTAACCTGTGTGTTTCAGGTCACTTCAGAAAGATGCGCTAATAAAGTGCAATGATATGAAGATTGGAGAATGCATCATAAACGATACATTACGCAAGCACATAACCATGTTCTACCTGTTCAATGGCACTTATAATGGTAAACCTGTAAACAACACTTTCATGGATGATCCACCAGCAGAATACGGTAAACATGCACTTTTTTGGGGGCAGTTAAACAGCCAGTTCTCTCAAATACAGCATATTGAGTTGTCATTTTCACAACAGTAAATTATTTAAGAAAACATATGGTTGATTGCATTAAGGAAACACATCAAACACTATATCTGCAAGAGCTGAGAGAAGATGAGCTAAATTTTTAACTTTTTCTAATGTCAGTTGCCTCACTGTTTGTTTGTTTCACTAATTAATAGTCTTCTTTTTTGGGGCTTTCTTTGCAGCAAAAATAAACAAACCTCAACTTACAATCCAGAGAGACGGGCAGAATCTCCGTTTTCAAACAAACCAATCGGATTTAATTGATTTTGGCCTTCAGTGCTACGAATACAACTACACATACAGCAAGTGCGATAAGGTAAATCACGTTCTGCCCTCTTTTGATGAAAAAGGACATTTAAACAATGTGATATGTATCAACACACATTTAAAGCACTGCCTTGGAAGAGCTATTATTGCATCATGGAGTGTAGTGAATAATGTCATGTTAAACAAGACTGGGCTTCTTATAATCTATGATTTTCAGATTGCATCAGGAAGTTTCATAAAAGAAAGCAAGTATGACGTGGACTATGACCCAAACTGCAAGTACAGAGCCAGAGTACAGATCATCTTCTCAGCATCATGTGGTAGAGGGCAGAGTGATCTGAGTGACGAGGTGGAATACGGTACGTCTGGGCCTAGCAATCAGCATCATAATCAACTATGATAACGACTGTTTGTTAAGATCGTTAAAGTATTAGGAATGTAATTCAAATGTTATTGATAATCCTCATAGTAAAAAGACGCCTGCAACAAGGGTAAAACTGTAAAAATAAAAAGGCATGCAGGACAATTTTAGTTTCCTGGACCATTTTAATAAATAAAACCGCTCCTGAACTGCCACAACCTGAGAAAACACCCTAAAATAATAACCCTTACCTTTAGACTTTACTTAGATTTGTATAATGATAATCCACTTCATTTAAAGTTTGGGGTAAACAAGATTTTATGCTCACAAAGTTTACATTAATTTGATAAAAAATATCAGCAAAACAGTTATATTGTAAAAATAATTATATTTATATATATGTATATGTGTATATATATATATATATGTCAAATTTAAAGTAACTGTTTTACATGTTGACATGTAATTTTCAGCATCATTACTCCAGTCTTCAGCGCCACATGATCCTTCAGAAATCATTATAATATGTGACCCTGGACCACAAAACCAGTCATAAGGGTCAATTTAAATTAAGACCTTAATTTTTTTATTTATTTTTTAATTAATACAATATTTGGTTGAGATACTTATTTGGAATCTGTGAATGCAAAATAATCGCAATATTGAGAAAATCGCCTTTAAAGTTTTCCAAATTAAGTTCTTAGCAAAGCATATTACTAATATAAAATTACATTTTTATATATTTACTGTAGGAAATGTACAAAATATATTCATGGAAAAAAATTGCCATAAAAGAAAAATCAATAATTTTGACCCATACAGTGTATTTTTGGCTATTGCTACAAATATTCCTCAGCGACTTAAGGTTTTGTGCTCCAGGGTCACATATGTTGATTCGCTGCTCAAGCAACATTTCTTATCAATGTTGGTGTCTTTTTGTGGAAACTGTGATTAAAAAATAAATAAATAAAAGATTATTTAATGAATTGGAAGTTCAAAAGAGTATTTATTAGAAATATAAATTCTTTCCCAAAAATAAAAATACAAATCTTGCTGTTCCTAATCTTTTGAATGGTAGTTTGTTGAAAAGTTTGTTCTTAAACGTTTGACTTCACATCCTGCGAATGAAATGTGCTTTCCTCTGGTCTTTGACAGCTGAACTTGAATGTTCTTCTTGTGCTGTTTCGTAGGTGAGAACAGAGATCCGAATATGCCTGCATTGCTGGCTGTCATTATTATCCCGCTCATAGTTTCCTGTTGCCTGATAGTGTCTCTTGTGCTGCTCAGAAGGTGATGAATGATTTAGATTTTCATTGTTCTGCTCTTCTGTTTGAAAAGAACACATTTGAAACAATACTGCTGCATCATGTTTTATATATCACGTGTAGATTATTATGTATTTTTAATGATTTCTTTATATCCTATTTGTATATCCTGTGAATCACACATACTATTGAACCTGATTAGTGTTTAGTTAAAAGTTCAAAATTTACTTTAAATATATAACTGAATTAAAAATATAGCTGATTAGGCCTAGAGTGAACTGAAATCCGAATTTGCTTGTCTTCCTTCAGACATAAAGACATAATATTCCCAAAAATCCCAGAGCCAACGCTTCTGTTTAAGGACATGTTCATCAACAGCATCAGAATATCAGAGGATCTGCGGGTAAATTGTGCAGCCAATTATTATTTATTAGTTACACAATCAGAAACCTTTCAGATTCACACATTCTCCCATTTACAAAAATCAGTAATTAATATTCTTGATTCAATCTCTTTCACCATCAGAGTCCTACAGATGGCAGACTATATGTCCCTATTGAAGAAATCGTAGAAACCAAGATAAGTCTCGAACCTGAGACACCACTTTTACCAACCACAACTAATTCAACGCACAAGCAGGTATAAAAACTTCTGATGACTGAAAATCTTCAGGACATCAGGAAGATCTCAGGGTGAACGTAAAACATACACTGATGGGAAACATCTATGCAAGGAGGAGGATTACATTCCTGTTGTCTGGTTCATCTGTTGATGAATAATGAACTTAGGCTCCACCTACATTTTTTGAATGGACTTCGACCTGACTTATTACAGTTGCCAGTAAATTGCTCTTCTTGGCACGACAGTGGCTTGTTTTCTTTGAATGTATTGTGAAGATAAGAAAAGCAATCTTACACATTCGGTTTATCTACAGGCCGGCGGACGTCATACGCAGCTTCGTGCAGCTTGATAGAGGAACACTGCAAAAAGGTTCATGAAATGTGGAAAATGTGACCTTAGATCTCTTGCACACCATAACTTTTCTATGCTTGTTTATACAGGCGCATTAATGGACTTGTGGGTGTTCTTGCACATAGTTTACAAACTAAATGTACTGCTAAAAATGATTTTGTAAAAAAAAAGTAGAAAAAACTTGACATTACATGTCAAAAAATGGGTTTTCTAGACACTGAATTGTTAAATGTATTAAAGTGTGGTTTACTGTATATACCAAAAAGAAAAATGTTCTTGACTCTAAATATGTATATAATATGTTCACATTTATGACTAACAATGGATATAGACAAAATAATGGATATAGAATGACATATTTGGACATAAAAATAAAATTATATATATATATTTGTATAAATTGTACATAAAATTAAATATATGCCTTAAAAGTTAAAATTTCATTTATTTTCATACTTTCTGTTGTGTGTCAAGTTTAAGTAAATGTAGTATTTTCCTGTAATTAAATGGTTTTCTTAATGGGCATCCTGTTTAGAGTTGGATTATTGAATTATTCTACGGGGGGGGGGGGGGGAGTGTTCACCCTATATTTTAAGGTCCAATTCTAGCTATTAACAAATCATTAACTATGACTTTTGCCTCAAACTTTACCCAGTTTACTGCTTCTTAATAGGTAGTTGTTAAGTGTAGGTAGGCAGTTTAGGGTATGTAGAATATGGCCAGCATATGTGCTTTATACTAGGCTACTAATAAACAGCCAATATGTTAATAATAGGCATGCTGATAAGCAACTACTTAATAGTGAGACTTGGTCCCTAAAAAGTGTTCACAAAAATGTTTGTTGTCAGCAAAGGAAAGACTAAAAGAGAAAGAAAATATATTTTACAATTATATTATTGTTTTAACTTAAAAAACAGAGGTATGTCCAATAGTAGCTACTATTTTAGCGGACATTATAGCGAATACGATAAATATTTCATTTCGTAATCTAAATTCTTAACGTAAACGTTGTTTAAGCTGCATAAACGGCACTGGGAGTCCGCCATGTTGGCTCAAAGCGGCTGTTCGGTCGGGCGTAGAGCTCCCTCTACTGGCAGTCCTCGGAGAAGCAAACATGGCGGCGGTGTGGTGCTGATGCTGCTGGATGCTGATGAAGCCATACGCTGTGCACTGTCTCTAAAGCGGGTCTGATCGAATTTTATTGGCTCGGTCTCTGTGGCGCAATGGAATAGCGCGCTGGACTTCTAATCCAGAGGCTCCGGGTTCGAGTCCCGGCAGAGATGCAGTGCAGCTCTCGGATGAGGCTTGTTAATTGCTTTTAATGTGAATTTAGTAGGCTACACATGAAATATATGAGTATAATAGTTTAAGGCTGCTTCTTATCTGTGTGCGTTGATTAAAAGCATACAGAAAGAAATGTAAACCCTGAAAAATGCTTTTTTTATATGATTATATGACTGATTAAATCAATAAAAATTAAGCATCCAATCACTGTAAACGTACATGCATAAACAAACAAAAATGCAAATATTTGCTTATTTTATTTTATTAAACTCTCTCTCTCTCACACACTCACACACACACACCACACACACACACACACACACACACACACACACACACACACACACACACACACACACACACACACACACACACACACACACATACAGGTGAAAATGTTTTTAAATGATTCATATTAACATCCTTTTTAATTTTTTAAACATTAATGTTATATCTTATTCTAACACTAGTATTTCTTAACTCAACCCTCTCACATATGCACATATCATTTTGTTGTAATCCCGTAAAACATTTCATTTTGGCTGAACACAGTGATGCTGAGAAAGAGGTAAATCTGACATTTAAATTAAATAATTAAAATAGTAAACACTATTTAAATAGCATTAATTAGATTGCATAAAGATTTTCAAGCCTCCATTTATTACAAATGTATCCATGATTAAGAGGGGCAATACAATACAAATCAGTATTTTTATGCACCAAAATAGTATTTTGCATTACCATTTGATATAGAGTAGTAAACTGCCTCTACCAGAAGCTTATAATGATAACATTATCATTCAATCAAAACTAATATCCCTGGAATTGTGTCACCAGTCCGAATTCTGTCCCGTGGTTCAGATTCTGTCCAGCCGGTGGCAGAGCACACAAACATATGCGTTCAGTAAACGTTAGTCTGAAAGAGATCATGACAGTAACCCCAGGGCTTCATGTTTGACAGTCGAGTGATCTGAATACCCTTGTATTGCCAAACTGTAATTGCATTCCTAGACAGGTTTCAATTCATAACCTATTTTCCATCTTCACTGGTCAATTATAGTACATCTGACCATCAGCAAATATGCTGTCAACATTTTGCTCATCAAAGTCCTTCTCCTTACAACAAGGCTGTAAGGAGAAAAATGCGAGTCCAATCTGTACGATGCGCATGAAGGAGAAGGTTTATTTCCCTCGCTCCCGCGGGGTCTATTCGTGTTGTCGCTGTGGAGCTCTAGAGAGGGAGGGCATCTGAACTGGGCTGGGGGGGTAAAAGGAAATAGTGATGGGCAGTTTGAATCAGTTCAGCGAATCGGTTCTTTCGAGCATTCGATTCAAAGAACCGGTTCAAAAACAGCGAATATTTTAAGCACTGCAAAGCATAGAGGAAAAAACGCCTTCTGTAAAATAGAACAGGGGATTTAACCTCTTTTTTGTTTGTCAAAACATTTTTTTCTCATAGAAAAAAGAATGTGTCCAAAGAATAATTTGTATTTTAAACAATACAAATGCTTTGGATCAGTGCATTGGTAACTCATTACTCTAGCTTAGCTGTTTATACATTAATGCAAATGTTAGGTAAGAATCCGCTACTGTACACATGACTATATTTAGGCACAAAAAAACTTTGAAATGTCAAACACTATATCCTCATGTAAATGTTTTATGTTTCTGTCTGTTTATGTTTCATGCATGTATGATTGTATGTACATACAATGTATTTATGTATGCTGCTGCTGTTTAATACTTGTTGGTTTAATAAGCAGTGTTGGGAAGTAACTATAGGCTATGCAACTCAATTATGTAGGCTAATTCAATTTAATTTAATTTAAAAGTCTGATTCTGTGGTGGCTGTGCTTTCAAATTAAATTAGGCTACTAGCTTATATATAATTTTAATTCAAGTGATGAAGAATTTCGAACGTGGCAGTAATCAGTATTGAATACAACTGTAGGTTACATGTAAGAACACTATTAACAGTTGAAAACATCAGAAATGTAGAAAAGTAATCGAATGTAATCGCATTACTTTTATAAAGTAATTGAAATAGTTACACTACTTATTACATTTTTGATAGGGCAACTTGCAGCGTGTACGGTTTAGTTAATTAGCTACATATATGGGGGGGGGGTCTAAATATTCCAATAAGGATACATGTAAAGGGAAAATAATTATACATTTATAATTATAATATAATACTTTATATAATATTATATTAAATATAATATTAAAATGTTCCCACGAAAAGCTTTGTAGAATTGATAGATGGATAAAAAAAAGTCTATGTGATATTAATATTTAAAACTAGGCCTAAGTTTATTTGTAGGCCTCATCAATCAACCCTGTGCTTTTCTCCAGATGCTCTCTCTCAAATGCAAACTCACTCATCGGTTCTCGTCTCACAAAGAATCGAGCATAACGATTGGTGGATCATTTAATCAAAACTAACATCCCCTGGAATTTTGTCACTAGTCCGAATTATGTCCTGTGGTTCAGATTCGGACATATAGGTCAAAGAACATATGAGTCAAAAGACAGTCCGAGCAGGGATGATCAATGTAGTGACGTCCGGGAAGGTATTGAGATCACACATCTGGATGGATAACCAAAACTACTCTGGTCCTCAATGGTCCAATACTTCAGCGAAAAAAGGTAATGAAGTAACGCGAATTTTGCATGCAACTCTCTGCTCCGAAAAATATGGTTTTGATTCACAAATGAGTTTCGACTCGTGAACCGCTCGGACAGATTCAGTCCGATTAGTAACCACTGAAGTTTGTGAACCGATACATTGAAAAGATTCAGTTCAAAAGAATGATTCGTTCATGAATTGGACATCGCTGAAAAGAAACAGAAAGGGGGGAGCAGCTGCTGACACGAGAGAGAGAGAGAGAGAGAGAGAGAGAGAGAGAGAGAGAGAGAGAGAGAGTAGCGATAGCGAAGGAGAGAGAGAGAAAGAGAGCGAGGGAGGGAGAGGGAGGGAGAGAGAGAGAGAGAGAGCGAAGAAGAGAGAGAGAAAGAGAGCGAGGGAGAGAGAGAGAGCGAAGAAGAGAGAGAGAAAGAGAGCGAGAGAGAGAGAGAGCGAGAGAGAGAGAGAGAGAGAGAGAGAGGAACGAGGAATGTGCCACTAATAAGAAACCGGAGCGTCGCTGAGGACGCAAGAGAGGAGGGCAAAAGAGGGGACGGCTGAAGAAAAACGACTAGAAATGCGCTAAAAAGTAGCGAAGGGGGGGGGCGAAAAGGGCTAATACACCGCGGACACGTGAATGGAAGGATTATAATCCACCGTTGGAGGGATTTTGACGCTCCCATGCGGAGATTTGAACCATGCAGGGACTGCTGCTGCTTCTGAGTTTGGCGTTGAGTTTTCACAGAGGTAAGAGACTCCGTCTGATGAACCGCGAGCTTAAACTTGCGTATGTGCGAGCGTAAATATGAGAGAGAAAAGGGGGCAGATGTGCAGAGGATTTTACAGCGTTCATGTCTGTCCGGTCATAAAGGTGCAACGTGACCTCTGCGTTCCACGCGCAAAGTTTACGGTGCTGTCGTTCGATTCCGTTATAACGGGATGACTATAAACTCTGCCTGCAGCGTTCCCTCCCGTCAAACATGTTCTCGTCATGAGAATACAAATTAGACGAGAGGTTTGGGGGGGACACGCGTCCATGCATACGTTCATGCATACGCACGCAGGGGGTCTTTGACAGACTCATGCATCAAGAAACGCAACACTTCGTTTGCTTTTCACGCAGGTCATTTCAACACCTGCGCCGGACTGACACTCACAGTCTAGTCCGTTAGATACAAAACAACGACTATTTTCACTGCACACAGAATGGCTAATTAATGTCTTGCATTGTTGCAAATCCAGGTGCGCCTGTATTAATGCATCCAGCGAGTTGCTAGGCGACAGCACCGAGCTCTACCTGTTAGATTACAGCATCTTTTCCCGTGATCGCGCCTATGCGGACACCCTCCCTATTGTCTACTGTCACACACTGTGCATGTGTGTGTGTGTGAGAGCAGAGCAGGTACAGACCACTCTATCATAGGTGAGGGGCGTGTTTTGTCCCAGCAAGGTAGAACGGATGATGTAAGCCATTCTCATAAGGTCCACAATCAAAGCAGAAACATGCATATTCATCGAGAAATACCTTTTGAGAACAGGTCCAGGTGACTCTTGATGGCTGCTTTGAACGTCAGCATGCGACAAGATCTGGGGAGATTGGTCTTCCAGGGATTCAGACACGGCTTTGTTCAGCATCACACAGTCTTTAGAGTTGTTATAAAAATGAAGCAGAATACAGAATGACTCACTGGAATGAATGAAAGTACAGTGTGTAATGCACAATGTGCATTCCAGGTAGCAAAGGGAAAATTCATTTCTGATCATTTTCTCAACCTCGTTTTGTTCTGAATTTGTATGACTTCATTTTGTCGTGGAAAACAAAAGGCAGAATGTGACAGACTGACATTTTTACTGATTTTAAGTGACCGAATATTCATTTCAGTTTTGCATACATTGGTTTTGTTGGAACAACTGTACAGTAATGCACATGCACTGATGTCATTTGTAATGATTTATTGGTGTTATGTCTTAAGGTGGAACATGTTAAGGTATCGGTGCTGTAGGAACACTAATATACTCGGGCCAGTCGCCTCGGCTCATAGAGCGACATGATTTGGCATGTAAGTTGGCCCATCAGATACCTTTTTAAAGAGGTGCATTACTGTAATGACTTTCATATGGTTAGCAGAGGCAATTGTGATGACCTCACACCAATGCAGCCATTGTCTTTCTGATAACTGTTTGATGGTGCTGTACGCAGTGTAGTAATATAGGTCAACATTAAACACATTGTGAAGCTTAGTAATCTGCCCAAGAAAGACTACATGCGCACATACTGTAAGGGATGTTCTTTGTTGTCATGTGCTTGTATCCTTCTGAGTGCGTTTAATTTCCATATGCTTTCGAAACTGGACCAGGTTGCAGAGATACACTAACGTTTCCATTTTTGTTACCCTAGCTGTATGTTTTTCAGTATAATTGTTCTTAATGGGTTTGTCAGGCATTCCTAAACATGTCAGGTGTTATTTTATTTGTGCATTGTGTACTTGTTTGTAATGAAGAGGTCTGTAATCAAACTGTTGTAATGTGAGCTTAAGCATCAGGTCCACTCAGCCAGGAGTCATTCAGAAGCAATGCTTCTAATAAACCCTGCAGCCGTCCCGTGAATCACATTGGTACAAAGGCATGTCCTGTAATTGTTAACTCTTTACAAACTAAGAACTCTGTTGAATCTAAAATCATATGCAGTTGATAATAATGTTAATACTTTTCAGCACAATGTAAAGAGTAAAGGAGGAAGACATGTTTCCATGAATTACTGGGTTTATTAATGAGCAGTGGATATTCAGCTTCTCTTTGTGGATATCTGTGTTCCTGCTGAGTTGAGTTCATTCATCTCTAATCAAACTCACCTGAACCAGCTAATGGTCTTCAGGTTCACGTAGAAATTACTGGCAGGTGTGTATGAACAGGGTGGAACTGAATGCATTGAGCCCACCTGCTCTATTTGTAGTGGTAGCTCACAAAGCATCTCATTTACTGTTTTACATGTTATTCCAAACACATTGAAAACGTTTTTGTTCATGGAACACTTTTTTTGTGATTTTCATACAGTGCAACAAATACATCATAAACAAACTGTTTGAATTTTGTGCCATTTTAAAATTTTCGAACCACACATAGCTTAGGAAAATAACTGAAATTTGTCAAATTTTGGTCTCATTGTCCATTCCACATCTTCAAACATTGTCTTGGTGTGTCATTTATGTGACGCATTGATTCATAATTTTTAGATCTGAGCACAATTGAGAAAGAGATTTCAGAGGCTATCAGCATAACACTTTCAGCCTGTTTCTCATGAGAGTGAGTAAATATTACTAGAAATTAGGGCTGCACGATTATGACAAAATCATAATTGTCGATTATTCCCTTGAGATTGTAATTGCGATTATTAATAGCGATTATTTTGAACAGATTTATGCCATTGTTTGAAGTTGCATGCTATAAAATATATGTTTAAAAAAGGCTGAAAACACTCTTTCTGAACTTTTATTGCTTTTCTATTGCATTGAGCCTCAAATGTCAACTACACATTGGTTTGGTTTCTTATTTAAACAAAAAAAGGGACAATTATGCATGATATAATAATGTTATACTAAAACTAAATGAAAAAAAATAAGAAGAAATGATTTACTAAACCTATATATTTCATTTACAATTAATCAGACAAAATTTCAAATTACAGTAACATTTTACAGTACAATTTATATAATCCGGGCTCCAGACTAACATTAGAGTATGGTTTCTATGGTGTTTGCATTGAAGACATTCAGTCAATTACAAATCCACATCAACTGATAGAATAATTAACAAAATAATGTAATTATATTCCATTACACCTTTAACATATTTAGTATAATAACATAATAATACTCAATATGAGTATCCTACTTTTCTGCCACCGTACCATTGTTACGTTAGTGTTACTACAGTAAAACTATGGTAAATGTGGGTGATTTGTGGATTGAAACGTCTTCTAACTGGATCATTGTTGCACTGTTTCTGCATCAGTGCTGATGAGAATAACATCTCCGATTTATTTGGCTTTAAACTAGTTTAAATGAAAAAGACGTGATTTTTACTGGATAACTGCGCTGAACTCGAGTGCTTCTTACTGGATTTCACAGTGTTGTTTAGTGCGTGATCGCGACTGGTCACTGTAATAAACTCAGACGCTCAAAGCTCGCTGTTTTATTTTGAGGAGAGCGGATAAAAGGTCAGTGTGGTGCGCAGTTCAAAAGCGTACCGCTATTTTCTTCCGCTATTGACATGTTTGGCGTTTATCATATATATCATGCACAAGAGTGGCAACGATTATCAGTTAGACAACATTTATTTGATCCAGTGTGGTTGAGTTTGTTAAACCCTGCGCTGCAAACACCTCTTAAGCTCACAGAATAATGCAAGTGGGCATTTTGTATTATTTATTTTTGTAATCGCGGCTTTGACCGATTATGTAATCGTGGCATCCATAATCATAATCGCGATTAGAAATTAGATTAATTGTGCAGCCCTACTAGAAATATTTTTTTGGGGTGAATCCTCCCAAATCTGTATGACTTTCTTTTTTCTGCTGAGCATAAAGATATTTAAAAAAAAAATCTCGTATAATAGAAGTCACTATAAACTGAAACTTGTTTGATTACCAACATTCTTCAAAAAATCTACTTGTGTGTTCACAGAAAGACATACAGATTTATAACAACATGAGGGTGATGACAGAGTTTTATGATAAAATCTTATTAAGCCTTTGCTTTGTATCTCTAGTTTCTAGCATTTGTAGTAATTCTAGCATTTTTCTTTTATTGTTTTTACGATAAAAAGTTTCAGTTTGTGTTTTGTTTGCATACTGTGTTTCATTTCTATTTGTTTTGACCGTATATTTCTTAATCAGACTCAATTTTTCAGTGAAAATTACAGACTTTGGTGACGCATTTTGGACTTTTCCAGTCGTTTAGTCTGCTAAAACCCTGCCTCTTTCTTACAATCAGTTGCAAGTTCATATTCAGATCAGCTTCTATCCAATCAACAACCGATGACAAAACCAAGTCCCCACCCTACAATATTTTCTTTTTCAGTAATCCGTTTTACTCTAATGTGTCACAATATGGAAGAAAATACTTTTTGCTCCTCACAGTTCATTGCAACTTTAAGACCAATTAGACAATGAATTGTTCAAGCAACCCAGTCGATTATGAAAATATATAGATTTTCTTTTTTCTAATGGAAGCAAGTAGTGTGTTCGTGGATGTCGTTGTATCTGGAGGTGAGCCTGTAAGGAAAGACAGCACTGGGAACAGGTGGGTGAAGTTGAGGGACTGAATTGACAAAGATTGGAGTTTTCTTTTTGTTGTTGTTAGGGGGTGGCTGGGTGAAGGGGGAGCTAGAGGGGGCAGTGCTTTAGGCCAGAGGGAGAGAAAGGCATTATTACTCATGCCTGACTGCTCTCATAGAAGAGGCAGCTCGCACATTCTCTTCTCCGATCTCTTTCTTTCTCTTGCTTCCAATGAATATGAGGGGGGAAAAGTTCAAAGGCTGGCTTAGACGAGGATCTTTGAACCCCCCTTGCCTCTTTTAGGGGCTCCCACATCCCTTCTCATTGAAACGATTTTGAACATGCCACGTTTCCCTTCACATGAACAGCCTTCCATTCATTCACATTGTGTTATGTGAGCATTAGCTGTTATTTTGTGCTGTTTAAGGAAATAGTTCAACTAAAATGAAAATCATTTATTGTTCTTTAATTTTTCTTTCTGTAGAACACAAAAGGAGAATTTGAGGAATGAACTGGCATTTTTTTCTATACAACTATGGTGACTAGAGCTTTCAAAAGGGTGCAAAAGCATAATAAAATACCATACAAATGTAAGTAATGATGTTTGAGTTGTGAATAGTATTCTTTATCTAGTCAGTTCTTTTCAAAGATTAAGTTAATCTGGTTTTCTAAACTCAGCTGAATGATCCGTTCTCATCTGATTCGGAAGTTGTATTTCAGTCAAATTAATAATTTGTATTTTTAAATGTCTTGTAAATTCTGCAGTTTCGATTTTTTTTGTGCAAAGTCTTATATAGATAATACTTACCCAGTAGTACTTAACACCTGGAGACTGTATTAGCTCCATTTTAACAGCACTTCAACATAACATGTTGAGTCATATAGACTACTTTTAACACGTTTAAATTGTTTTTGTGAAGTTGAAAGTTCAAGTTCCCATTCTTTGCAACTGTCTGGACAAATACCAACCTTAACTTTTTTCATAATGTCACCTTTTCAGTTCTGCAGTAGAAAGAAAGGTTTGCAGCAACATGGTGGCAAGTAAATAATGCCACAATTGAAATGTACGCTGAACTATGTCTTAACAGTTGGTCCTCGGTCCTGCATTGCGCATATCTTTCTTTCCAGAAATGGTTTTGTCGAGTGGCCCCTTGTTCTGGCCCTCGCTCTGCTTTTCATTCTTTTGTCGTTCCTCACTCCCTCAGTCTTCTCATTTTTCCCTTCTCCCTCTTTCCATCCCCCAGTTAGTTTTCCCCCTTCCCTCTTTCTAATAAGTTCCAGATGTGTTTCTTACATTCCTGTAGTCAGAGGAGAGGGGGAGGGGTCACGGAATGGGAGAGGGAAACAGGGACAGAGGGAAAAAAGAGAGAGGGAGAGAGAGAGATGGAGAAGCACATGAATTAAAAGAGAGCGCATGAAGAAGAGGCCAGTCTGTAATGTAGACACTGATGAGATTCTCCTCTGCTGTGTGTGTGTGTGTGTGTGTGTGTGTGTGTTTATTTGTGTGTATGTGTGGGGAGTTTTTCAGGCACCCCTCCCACCACTTCCCCTCCCCCACTGCAATGGAATGTGGCTGATGATGATGGTGATGTCATTTCTCGTTCTCTAAAGTTTTCAAATCAGGGATGGCTGATCGACGAATTTGCTGAATAAAAGCCATTCACAGTGGGGGAGACAGCGAGGCGTTGTGCATCAAAAGCATTATTACTGGTCACCCGGTGAGATTGTGGACCAAAATGTAAAACGCTAGCTGTTCTGGTGCTGACTCAATACAAAGATGCATTGTAAATATTTATTTTTTCAACACTAAAGTCAATGTGAAATCAAAATGGCCCCTTTGACTTTCCTAATGCATGTTCTTGGGGTTATTGTGGATAGTTCATTATTGCAAGTTAATCCCAAAAAATGTAAAGGGATAGTTCACACAAAATGGAAATTCTGTAATTTATTCACCCTCCAAACCTCTACGAGTTTGACGAGCCCAAAATGTGATATTTTGAAGAATGTTGGTAACCAAACAGACCAAACCAGACAAATACTATAAATGTCAGTAGCTACCGGTCAACTGTTCGGTTACCAACATTCTTCAACATTAATATAGATTACTAAATGCTAAGTGTTGTTCATTGTTAATTTGATATCTACTACCTTGTTACTTTGATACTTTGATACCTAATGCATTAATATGCATTAATGCGTTAGTAACTTGCAGAGGTGGAAAGTAACGAATTACATTTACTCGCGTTACTGTAATTGAGTAGCTTTTTTGTGTACTTGTACTTTTTTAAGTAATTTTTTTAATCTGTAATTTTACTTTTACTTAAGTATATTTTGTGTGAAGTATTGTACTTCGCTACATTTTAAAACACATTCGTTACTGAGTAAAAAAAAAATCGCTCAGTGGAAACAACTGCAGCAAATAAAGGGCAGAAGAAGAAACTGGCGCTAAAATCACAAGAAAGATGCAGACGAACAAGACAGACCTTATGGTGCAGACCCAGCTGAAACCCAAACCCCGTCGTACTCTACTGAAGTTGAACTCGAAGGAAATGAAGTGAACCCCTGGCCATATTCATGCTCTATTATGCAGTGTAAGCTGTGTTTGCCTCGGGAGACCGAACTAGCAGCTTATAACATCTCGACATCAACCCTTCGCAAGCATGTAGAGGTGAGGTAAATACTTACATCATTGCATTGGTGGTTAAAATTAAGCTTTGACGGTTTAGCAAAAGGTTTTGCACAAACGAGCCAAAAAGACAGTGGTGCAGAGTGTGCAATATCGTCTGTGATAATATAATAATTGTTGTTTTAACGATGTGCGATTTGACATTATCAGTATTTTGCCAAAAACCAAACAAATCACTCTAAACAGTGTGCCGTGAAATCTAGTAGATTAGACTAGTCCGCGTGCGCGAGCATTTAGGGGCCGCTCACATATCGCGTCTTTTGCGCGTTCAAATTCGTTATTTCAAATGTAGACGCGCGGTATGCGCGCTCATAATGGAAGTGACGCGCTCGTTTTTTCCAGGCGCGTCCGCGCCGCATCGATATAAAAACATCTCAACTTTTCAGAATGCCGCAAGCGCACCGCAGGTCATGTGACGAAATTTCCTTCTTGTGTAACGGAGAGCGCAGCTGATGGTTGCTTAGCAACGACAAACGTTTTCCACGCGTTTTTAGGCGCGATATGTGAATGGGCCGTTGAACTGCGTGATTCAGTCTGTTAAAATGCGTTTAGAATGATCACAAAATTGAAGATATAGAAGCAGAAAATGTATATATTTATATAATTTAATATAGTAAGTCAACATCACATGAAGAATGCCGTTTTTCTCAAAAAATCACCATGATTACATAGGCCTGTAGTTTTTCTTTTTACAACAGTTCAAAAAACAAGAAGTTAATTAAGAGACTTAAGTTTTAGACACCATATTACCTGTTTTTGCTCTATTTCGACAACAAAAATAATTCCAAACACAGTTTTGCGTCTCTGACTCTGAGCAATGACGTGTTTTATTCCTTGAATTAACCATTTAAATGATTTGCTCAACCGCAATGACTCACTTATCAGTGACTTGCTGACACCTACTGGTGGTTTTAATTTAACATGTATCAAGTATCTTTTGATTTATTTATTTTTTTAATTTCAAATGACTATTTAACATTCGTGACCCTGGCCTGGAGCACAAAACCAGTCTTAAGTCGCTGGGGTATATTTGTAGCAATAGCCAACAATACATTGTATGGGTTACAATTATACATTTTTCTTTTATGCCAAAAAGCATTAGCATATTAAGTAACGATCATGTTCCATTAATATATTTTGTAAAGTTCCTACTGTAAATATATCAAAACTAAGAGCTTAATTTGAACAACTTTAAAGGAGATTTTCTCAATATTTTGATTGTTTGCACCCTCAGATTCCAGATTTTAAAATATTGTCCGATCATAACATACCATACATCAATGGAAATATGATTTATTCAGCTTTCAGATGATGTATAAATCGCAATTTAGGAAAATGGACCCTTATGGTTTTGTGGTTCAGGGTCACATTTTATGTCTTATTTATCAAAACATTATTTCTGCATTTGTAACTGCAGACTAAATGCATTCATGTCAGTGTGTAAATACATCTAAATGCCACTTCAGATGAAGCTTCTGCGTTTCCTCTGCATTGCAAAGATAAATTTTGTTGATACTGATTTAATTTGCCTGGTAACAGCCCAAATGTCTTATTATTCTAATTAACCGATTCATTTAATTAAAAACACCTCGTTTGAGATTTATAGGCCCATATCCCAGGTGTGTCAAACTCTGGAGGGTGTTACTGGAGGGCCATAGCCCTATAGAGTTTATTTCCAACCCTGCTCCAACACACACACCATGTAGTTTTCAAATAAGCCTAAATGATTAGTTTAGCTGGATCAGATGTGTTTAATTAGGGTAATATCTACACTGTGTAGGGCTGTGGCCCTCCAGGTACTGAGTTTGACACCTTTGGTCGATCCCATTTTTCCCTCCCATTGTTAAAATGTAACTAAGTACTTTTTACTCTGAGTAAATTTTAAATGAGCTACTTTTTACTTTTACTTGAGTATATTTTTAGACTGGTACTTTTACTTGTACTTAAGTAAAATTTCAGTAATGTAACGGTACTTTTACTTGAGTAGAATATTTTTGTACTCTTTCCACCTCTGGTAACTTGCTTCACTTCTGAAACAACTACTCCTCCAACCACTTGTTTCCATTCTGGTGTGTGACCACTTTTCACTATTCAGTCAATGGAGTGCAACAGTTGGGTTCCAGAAGTAAAAATCCCATTCATTTTTGTTGCTAAAAAAACCTATTGCAATTCAACGCCGTTTCCATTAACCAATGTTATGTGACTAAAACACCAAAATGTTTTACTAAAACTGATCATGTTACTTTTACGTATGCTATGTGACTTGTAAATGCGAAAAAGAAAACAGTATCCTTTGCATTTTTTTGTTATATTTCTTTTTTCAGATTGGCTAAAAAACCACCTCACGTGAGCATAAAAACACTCTCATGAGTACACTCCTGTGTGTGTGTGTGTGTGTGTGTGTGTGTGTGTGTGCATATTTTGCGGAAAAAGTTTGTTTGGAAAAAAAGTCTGTAATGTTGCAATTCACCTCGTAGCCAGTAGATTTGGTTTGTTTCGTGTACAACTTATATTTTTTAATCTCTGTGGGAAAAATACTTTAGAAACCAAGCTGTGCTTTATTACGATATGATAAAGTGAAGTCCTGCAGAAATTTCTAAGTTAAATAAGAAAAATTACTAATAAATGGGTTACATTTTCTGTCTGATGTAAAATATGTTGTGAACATTGCGTTTTAAGTTGACTTAAATCTAGTGATAAATACATTAGGAGCGTGTAAAAATCAATCAGAAATAAATGACCCCTGGCTAGTACTCATCAGTGTTACTCATCTTTAGATCGGCATTGAAGGAGATTCCCACCCTTGAGTGGAACGCTTGCTTTTTATATGTCTAGTGATTTCCATTCGTTTGCATCAAAGTACGTCAAAGTCATATAATAAAAGGCATATGATGAAACAGCAATATATTCTCTCTGTCTTCTGAGAGTAAGTTTAATGTCAGAGTGTGCGTGTTTCCTCATATGCGTGCACACATACACACACACAAAACAATCTGGCATTCCCAGCCTCTTGATATTTGTTTGGAAAGCTAAATATTTAGAGCATTAAAAGGATGTCTGCGAGGTATTAGGTAATACTTCAAGCCTCGGACCACTGGAAGTGGTAAGTCTGTCCAAGCATTAGCATAGCGCTCTGCTGATGACCCTTGAGGTTGCCATGGTCACTGTATGTAATATTATGTCAATGTTCCCACAGTAGTTATGGCAACAATAGCTCCAGCAGCGATTCGCGCAAATAAATAATGTTAAAATCAACTGTATAAATGCTGCAGGAGATGAGACCCGGTGGCCGAGAATGGAGCGAAATGGGGGAAGAGGCGAGAAATAATTTTCCTTCCCTCCTATTTCAAATAGATTGGTTCCTATAGCAACGCTGGGCTGCACAGATAGAGGGACAAAGAGCGAGAAGGAGAGGAACGAGGGATGGAGGGGGAGAAAAAGAAAAGGAGAGAGAGAGGTGTGAAGAGGGAGATGAGAATAAGAGAGCGACACGAGGAAAGAGGTGTTTCTCTACGCTGTCAGGAATGGCAAGGGCGAATCAAGAGGAGCAAAGTGGGAAGATGATGGAGGGAAAGCGTCGGATGAAGCTGCAGACAAATAAGAGATGACATGATGAAATGTTGACAAAGGAAAGGGACACACAGACCTGTACATAACAAAGCAAAGTGCTTGTACACTGTTAGCTAGTAACGGTAAAAACAGGCTGTCTGGGTGGTTTAGGTTTTGCTTGAGCATTTTTTGCAATTGCAGTTGTTCCCGCATGACATTTATTTAATGGTTTAAATGTTAAAAATACATTTTTTGACTGTTTAAATGTTAAAAAGCACATTTACTCAACTGTGGGCCTCCTCCACATGCAAACACATGCAATGCATTAGGGGTGGGAGAAAAAATCGATTCTCCGATGCATCGCGATTCTCTCTTCAACGATTCTGAATATTTCAGAATCGATCCTGACCTTGTTCCCGACACCCCCACCCCCTGCATATGTGTGCGCGCTAGAAATGTGGCGGGCTTCATTGCACAGAATTTGGGCTGTGAGACACGTGTGCATCACTTGACTGTGTTTGCTTCCACCCGCTGTGTTTTACTTTAGATATGCTTTCATTTATGCCGTTTGGAATGCAGTACTATTAGATGCACAAAACTCGCGCACTGACAGACTTTCACGTGCGCTTTGTGTTTTTTTTGTCTTGAAGCTCGACTGCAGCTGCGGTTAAGTACACTTGCATTTTCGAATACTTTTATATAAAATTGATGTAAGCTATACACAGTCAGTTATGTTTTCAGAGCAGGGCAAAACATTTGATATATCGAGATAGATCTGTGCATTAGTGTGAATGCAGCCTGTTAAAGCTGCCACTGTCTATGATCTCATCAGTAATAATCAAACGGCAATAATGCTGAGGAAAATAGAAAAACCCATTGTCTGTAAACTGTCGGATACTTAAAGAACACTTATTTTAAATAAGTAGATATATTTTTTCTTAACTAGCCTGCTTATATAATAATACAAATTAAGTACATTTTGCACAAAATAAATTTGATATAAAATTTATATGAAAATGTAGTCACATGCAGTAATATTGAAAACTGAGAATGTGCCACATCGCATTGAGTTGATAATGATAATAGTAATTGAATTGAATCTGAAACCAGTAAAGATTCACACCCCTATTTAAAGATGGCAATACTGACACAGAGATTCCAACTACAAACAAAAAGCATAGAAACTGCAATTTTGGGTAAAATGTAAAGTTGTAAAGATGTATTTGCTCAGCAGAAGAATGAATTGGGGAAAAATACATAATGACATAATGACGTTGAAAGAGTCCAACAACAAATATTTTAGCAAAATGCTTATTTGACTCTCCCACTCCTGACAGTAAAATGGATATAATTGCATGACTTTCTAACATTTACAGATTAAAAATATACTCTTGACATGTAAGTTATGCACCGAGGAAAACACAACATCTCAAATGCATTAAATAGCACAAATATATTTGCTGCTTGTCATGGTGGATCGATTACATCCATGATCGACATTAAGGGCTGCTTAAATATAATCTGGCGCAAATTAGTTAGATTGTGTGAATTTACATTGTTGTTTATAGCCGCTTTAGCCCTGATTGATTTATGTTATTTCAAGTCAACTTTTGGACTTGAATCCCAGCTTTTCCTCAGGTCTCTGCAGTGTTGTGATTCGTCATATTCACATGCAGCATTGATGAGAGAACGCGCTCGAGACAATGTTTATAGAAGAGAAATCAACTACATATAAAATACTGGTCACAGATTATTGGTCACTTTCTAAACAATAAAAGTGTAGCACATCCACTAGTAATTATCTACAAATAATTTTTACCGATGCAAATGTGTTAGAAACGATGTATTGCGATACAAATGCCAACTTGTAGCTGATGCACACTTTTTAAACTGATGCATCACATCGTTAACTTTTTTGCCGATGCACCGAGCGAATCGGGGAATCTTCCCATCCCTAAAGCATAAGGAGGTCTGCTGCACATTCAAACACATGCAATGCATACACACAAATATGAATTCTCAGTTGTAATCTCAAAAACATTGGGCATGATTTAATTGGACATTTATTTAACTTTTTAAATGTTAAAAACATTAATCTGACTATTTAAATGTTTTAAAGCACATTTATGTAAATGCTGACATGTTAAAGAACCACAATGAGGCCTCCTGCTCACACAAACACATGCACTGTCATGCACACACACACACACACATAAACATAAACATAAACATGAACATGCACACACGCACACACACACACACACACACACACACACACACACAAACAAACACATGCACTGTCATGCACACACACATAAACATAAACATGAAGATGCATACACACACACACACACACATAAACATGGACATGCGCACACACACACACACGCACGCACGCACGCACGCACACACACACACACACACACACACACACACATGCATTCTCAACAGTAAGCTTCATAAACACTGGGCAATTGTCTAACTGGAAATCTATTTAACTGTATAATGTAAAATGGCACATTTATTAGACTGTTAAAATGTTACAAATCTAGTTGATTTAAACTGTTAAATAGGCATAAGGAGGCCTTCTGCACATTCAAATACACATATAAACACATACATGCATACATCACATACACATGCATACACATACATTTAACATACAAATGTTAAAAAGCACATTTACTAAACCGGTTAAATGTTTAATGAGCATAAGGAGGCCTCCTCAAAATGCAAATACACACAAAAACATGTACAAACATGCATTAAGTGCAATATTCACCAAACTTTGGGTAGGTTTAACTGGAAATTTAACTGTGGGAAAAAATTCACATTTATCTGTCCGTTTAAACGTTTTAAAGCACATTTATTTTAGTGCTTAAATGTTAAAGAAGCACAAGGAGGCCTCATGCACACAAACACATGCATTCTCATGCATACACACAAACATACATATACACACATGCATTCAGGAGGCACATGCAATAAAATACACACATAAACACATACGTACATGCATTCTCAATTGTAATTTTCTCAAATACTAGGTAAGTGGACATTTATTTAACTGTTTAAAGCACAAAGACGCCTCTTGCATGCACAAACACAAACATAACACACACATGCGTACATACACATACATGCCTGCAAACAAGCAAAAAAACTTTTGGGGTAGTTTTTGCATACGTCAGCTGTTGCTATGGTGATGCAACACTATGAGCCAGTGAAAGTACCTGATTGGTTGAAGAGCTGGAGAGCAGGGGATGAAAAAAGGCATGCAGAGAAGGGTTACTGTATAGGATGCATTAAAAACGGGACGGCTGTAATGATTATGACAGCTTTATGTGCTCTAATAAATTTGATGGTGCTAATTCATCAATGACAGCAATGCACATAGCGGTCGAACGAGCCAGCGACATCTGAAATCAGAAATGGCCAATAAAATCATTTGAGCATCCAAAGCATTGAAAGTGGCTGTCTGTTCTTTGTCGAGGTGTCAGATGTTTGTTTTTCCATCGCACCGGCACAGGCACCTTGACCGCAGCAGGTGACGTATTCCTTGTCCAGACACACTCCTTTGTTGTCTGAGAGCGGCTAGCGCATGAAGTCACACAAGTGTCTGGTCCTTCGTGCTGCATGCGCACCGAGGAGTTCGAACAGCTCGGCTCTTTTTGTCTGATGTTGTGACAGTGCTGCTTTTACTGGTATCTAGGATTTTGACCCTTCGAGGTAAAAATCCTCGAAGGGTCTGTTTTGATTAAAGTATGCCAGGGAAGGTAATGGGGACAGTCCTTTTTTGTCTTCCATTCTCATTTGCCATCTCGAAAAACATTGGCTAATTGTTTAACTGGTACTAAAAGAATGGAAAAAATGAACCAGTAAGATGTGATGGGACATCATCAATGCTGTTTCCAGATACCTTTATTTTTGTGTAATATTAAAACAAATGACAGTGAATTCATATTTTGATTAACCTCAGGGTGTGTAGTTCTCACTTTTATAATCTTCAAAAACAGTACAGTATCATAATTTATTTAACAACACTGCAAAAAACATATTTTAGTCTTTTTTCTAATTCAAATATCTAAACATTTGCTTATATCTAAAATCGAGATATAAGCAAATGTCACTGGGTAATTGTTTAACTGGTACAAAAATAAAAATATTGCAAAAAATGTTTTTCCTTAGTATTTTTGTCTTGTTTTTTCAGTCCAAATATCTAAATGCTCTTATATAAAGAAGATACAAGCAAAATTACATAAGATATTATGTCTTGTTATTTGAACAATTATCAAAATGACATAAGAACAAAACATTTTTTTCAAAGAGAAAATAAGCTTACTTTTCTTACCTCATTAGTATATATTTGTTCTTGTTTAATGCATAAACTCAATTCATTTTGATAATTGTATTTATTTATTTATTAGAATGACTTAATGTCATTATGCTTCTAAGGTTAATGTATCTTTATTCATGAAAGTCTAGACATTTATAGTGGAAAACAAGTCAAAATAAACAAAAATGCATTAAAGATCTCCCTTTTCAATAAATGTTCTAGAGTTCTCTCTACTCTTGTTAATGGGAAAGGGGTGGAGCTTATCCATTTGTATCTCTATTCATGAAGGGGTTTATATTTAAAATGACATCATCTCAGACAGTCTTTGCTGCGCATTTGAATATTTTCGTACTGTAGCGCACCCATCCGAAGGCGTTCCATTGGATCCAGTTAATCCTGGAGTGCAAACTGATAATCTTCATGATTTATGTTTGTTGACAGAACTGAATTTGCAGGTGTGCTGGGTTTGCGATCCCTCGATGAGAGGCTGTTCTCTCAGGTCGGTCTAGTGGTGTGTTCCTGACACGAGTGTGGTGTGTAAGTGTGGTCGGAGTGTGTGTGTGTGTGTGTGACCACGTCTTTGTGCGGTCAGGACGTTGGCAGTGTGGCACGGACTACTGCTGGTACCCAGGGATCAGTGACTCAAGAAAATCAGGACACTCTAAATTTGTCACTGCAGCATAACCCACATAATGAAAACTATACAAGCCCTCTCTCGCTCTCTCTCAGGTCCTCTCTCATTAGTTGCCTTTTACTCTCTCTCCAGCCATGTCTCTCTCCATCGCTGTATTTGTGTTACTGTCCTCATCTCCCCTGTGTCGTTTTCTCTTCCCCCTTTCCACTTTCTCTTCTATCATCCTTTTTTTTCTTCCATTTAGTTGATTCGTAAATAACAAGCTCATGCAGTGAGCACTTATAGGGTAGAGCGGGGCTAGTTGTCAAATAGGAAGCTGTCAGAAGCGTTATATCTCAGTAAATATTAGGGTTTGAGTCAAAATGTATAATGTTGTCTAATCTCTCATCCAATTTAAAATTACAATTTTTTTTGCTCTAGCCATTGGGTAAGCAAGTAAACACAATAAAACAACACTGATGTGCATTAAATGCAAAAGTTAGCAATATATAATGAAGATAGACTTGAACGCTTGGACTATGTGAACTACTGTTTATAGGATAGCTTCACCCAAAAATGAAGATTTGCTGAAAATGTATACACCCTCAGGCCAAAAGATGTAGATGAGTTTGTTTCTTCATTGGAACAGATTTGAAGAAATTTAGCATTGCATCACTTGTTCACCAATGGATCCTCTGCAGTGAATGGGTGCCGTCAGAATGAGAGTCCAAACAGCTGATAAAAACATCACAATAATCCACAAGTGATCCACATGACTCCAGTCCATCAATTAATGGCTTGTGCAGTGAAAAACAGCATGTTTGTAAGAAACAAATCCATCCAAAGCAGAGCCGGTGCCAGGGCACCTCCATCAGGGGGGCAATTGAATCTCTAGGGGGGCACAAATCACGTTTTTTTTTGTGTGTGCGATCGTGACGTGGGCAGTTGCTGGTGCTCGCTAAAGCATGCGATCGCTTTCTTATGTGCACTGTTTTATCGGTTTCGCGTTCGCTTTCGAAATCGATCACGTTCAGTAAGGAGGGGAGAGGATGGAATGTGAGGGGCACAGTACTCGTTTGGGGTGGCACGGCCCGTGAATGCCCCCCTGCCACCGGCCCTGAATCACGTCTGAATCAGGAGAGAAATACGCATGGGTCAAGCACCGTATACAAGTAAAAACAGATGGTTGACGGTTAAATGATGGCATGTTTTTGACAACTTACCACATATAGTGTGACAAGCTGTTAAATATATAATTCGCTCAAGAAAGAAAAAATCTTTTTCAAACATGTATATCTGTATATCACAAAATATGTTTTGAAAAATGTCTCTCTGTGTGTGTTTTTTTCATTTATACAATGAAAGTCTATGTTGTTTTGGACCCCACTGACTTTCATTATGAGGTGAAAAAGTTGTCTTCTCAAGGAAAAAAATCTTCTTTTGTGTTCTGCAGAAGAAAAAAGAAATTGGGTGAAGTACCTTATCTTGCTCTATATTGATCACCTTCACACTGTTCAATGCAGAGCAATACAGTACTGTAAGCACACTATAATGAATTATATACACAAACAATTCCCATAATTACATTTACTGTACACACAGTACAAATATACTGACATAATTCATTCCAGTGTGTGAGGTTACCACTTTAGTTATTTAATTAATAATTTTGCTGAATGAAATACAGTTAAGCATTAAAGAGTAAACAAGTACAATTTAACCATTGGTAACATCTTTGCTGGTACCTATAGCACTTGAAAAAAGCTGCTCAAATCAGTTCTCTATATTTTATTATTATTTTGTAACTTTTTGAATCTGACAGCTCATGGGCTCCAGTGGCCTCATGGGATAGCAAAGTGTCCTTTAGCTGTACAACTAAGAGTCTCATTGGATATTGTATCCGCATGTTGTTCACCTACTGTTTCATGAATACTATTCATGTGACATAATGCTTTTTGCATACTGTACACAGGTTTGTATTTCCTCTAAACATGCCAAAGCATTCAGAGAGTTATTAATGCACCAGCTCTCTCATTTTAACAGAATACTCTATAAACACACATTTCTATATGCACAAAACCCTTTAGGTGGAGGACGGATGTAGCCGAGTAATCTTCTATAGAAAGGAGTGATAAATACGCTGCTGCTTTACAAGACGGGCAGCTGGAGACGGCATTGTCACATTGAGTCACATGACCTCCCTGTGATGTACTGTTAATGGATAGATATGGATTTTAGCGAAGGCCAAATACTGTCCCGCTGTATAAAAACAACAACTATGATAACTTGATGCTTGATTCTGTAGAGCATGCAGTGCAAAACAATGCTAGAAGCCTAGAATGTTGCCACAAAGTGATTATGCAGTTGCTTAGGTGTTTTGAGCGTGTGTTTATGTGGTTGCTAGGTGGTTGCTTACTGGCTCAAGTCATAAGAGCCCACCCATAAATCTATGATATTCTGGACCTTCAAGATGTTTCGAGTCCCACTTTCTCAGCATGTTTTATCATCTTATGATAAAAATCAGATCACGTTAAACTTTCCCCTTTTTGAGTTTACCTAAAAATGACAATTCGTTATTTACTTACTTTTATGTTGCTCCAAACCTAAATAACTTTCTTCTTTGTGGAAAACAAAAGAAGATAAAAATGACTATTTTTATTTGTTCTTATAATGAAATTCAATGAGGACAAGTGTTGTTGTTTTTGTGTATATTTTTTTTATTCTTATTGTTAGCAATTTTACTTTGCTTTAAGTTTTTAGTTATTTGACAAAGCAATATTTCTCATAATATTTTATTTTATTTGAATAAATTCAACATTTTTGGTTCAGCTTCTTTTCAATGGCCTAAAGTGATTTTGTTAATGATAGCAAGATTGTTTCTAGAGAAGAAAGTTAGTCGTACAGGTTTTCTATTACATAAGGTTGAGTAAATATACTGAAATGTTCAGTTTTTGGTGAATGATTTATTTGATGAAATTCAAAGCGCATGACACAAAGGAGTTTGAGATGCCAGAGTAGCACATTAACTGCATTATCCTACAGAATATATGATGTCTTTCATGGTCATTAGAGCATTGTTTCCTCTTGTTTGCCTTTATTAAATTTACCCAAAGTGATCACGGATGTTGCACGAGAAGGAGAGGAAACAGACATGGAGAGAGAAAGAGAGAGGGATGGGGTCATGGGGGGATGAGTGGGCATATGCCAGTTGTTAATAAACCGAGAGAGATGGGGACCTACAGAGGAATGCTGGAGGGATGAGAGACGAGAGAGAGGGAGCGAGAGAACAAGAGAGGGCTAGAGGGCTGATATTTAATGTGATAAATGGATTGTGACAGTGTGTCTCCAAACCCCCTCCAACCAGAGAGGAAGACCACAGAAATAGAAGGCAGAGCTGGGGAGAGAAGAATGTATTTAAACAAGAAGGATAGAAAACTGCAAGGAATTGTGCAAAAAATGACAAAACGGATCAAAAGTAACGGCTGTTCTTGTTAATATTGCCCCAAACTAGATGATGGCGTTACCAGGGATTCTCATATGAATGTGAAGTTATAGGGAAAGTTAATTCTGTCATCATTTCCTCACCTTCGTGCCTTTGGTGGAACACAAATGGAGAAACACTGAAGAATGTGCTGGTTGATCTCTTCCATACAATATTACTAAATGAGGCGTCATAATGGAGGATAAAATGATCACAAAAGTGCTCCATGTGACATGATGTTTGAAACTGTGTTTAATAAAAACAAATGTTATTTTGCTTTAATTTACTTAAATAGTTGCCAAGTCAGTAATTTTTAGTTTTTATATTATCTTTATATAAAATTCTTTTTTTTTGTATATTTTGTAAATAATTATATAATTTTGAATTTTTGTATTTAATAAACAATGTTACAGGTAGGGAAAGACATTTAGTGTTATTTTTGTATTCGTTATATCTATTATAGTACCTTCAACTCTTTTTTTAATTACATTTTCTAATTTTAAAAAAGTTTAAGGTTTTTCATATAATATTCATATTTTATCTAATCTTTATTTTAATTAATATATATATTTTTTAAATAGTTTTATAACAACACTGGTTTAAAGCCAGTTAAGATAAAAACAAACTGCAATTTAAGTTGCACTGAAAATCGTGACATCCGCCCTAGTGATTCATTAATAACTGAGTCCTGAATCAGTTGATCCGGTTTACAGAAACCGAATGATTTGTTCATGAATCAGACTCATCTGGTTCTGAAGTTCAGCTCACTTGATGATAACCTTTTAAACTTAAAGGGATAGTTCGGTTCAAAAATGAAAATGTGAACGTTATTTACATGCACACACACACACGCACACACACGTACACACACACACACACACGCACACACACGCACACACACACACGCACACACACGCACACACACACACACACACACACACACATTTTTGGGTGAACTATCCCTTCAAGTCCCCATTCCTCATACTGTAGTGCATAGAAAAGAGAAACTGGCACATTTCACAAGCTCTCTTTTTGTGTTTTACAGAAGAACGAAAGTCATACGCTAATGTGAGTGTGGATAAAAATGATGACAAAACTTTAATTTTTAAAAGGAAGAAAGATAAAAAGAACAAGGAGGGTTGCAAACTGCTCCTGATGGACTTGGAAAAATGGAGGAAAGAAAGAGAGAGAAGCATTGAGCAAAGAAAAGAAGAATGCGGGGAAAATATGAGTTGCTCTTACTTAATTTACAACATTCTTGATTTCAGTCCAATTAAAGAACCACAACTCAGGCTCTGAATGAAAGCTTTCATTGTTAGTCAGTTCTTCAAGCTGGAGACTCGGGCTTGTCTGGAGTATCAAATATCCTCCTGTGTGTCAGAGAAAGAGAGCGACTCTGGTGGATACCATGTTTTGCGGGTGAAGAAATGTGTCTGGAATTTGGTATCAAGGGATACGTTTCTTCTTCCAAGGAAACACATTGACTTACTCAGAAGAGTGATAGTAAGAGTGAAGCTGCTCAGTGGATGTGGGCGTAATGCTGCAGTTTCAGTCACAGACTCTCACGATTCTTGCTTATGTTTAGTCTGTCACATACTCTATTGGCTTTTATTACTCTCTCAGTTTTAGTTTGAAATTCTGTAAATAAATCGTCATCATTGACTCACCTTCATATCAAGTCCCATAGATTGATTGACTTCCGTGGAACACAAAAGGAGATGTTTAGCAGAATAGTAATGCTGCTAAAGACTCATTAAACCAGGTTCAAGTTTTGCATATGATATTGTTCCATTTTAACCTTCGCTGCATCAAACACAATGTAAACTGAATTAGAGGCTCAGATATTTCAGTAATTGCACTGTTATTGTTATGCTTGTACATGGCATTATTGATAGTAACTGAAGACTGTCTGTTGTGTTTCAGTGCGGACGGCGCGGTTCTCTCAGGAGCCTGCAGACCAGTCAGTGGTTTTGGGCCAGAGGGTGGTCCTGTCCTGCGTGGTCTTCAACTATTCGGGCATTGTGCAGTGGACCAAGGATGGACTGGCCTTAGGCATCGGAGAAGACCTCCGGGGTCAGTGATACATAGAACTCTTTCTTTCTGTATTTATGTGCTTTTCCCTTTCTCACTCTTCATATTTGGTCTTTCATGTTTTCCACGTTTGCTTGTTTTCTATCTAACTTTTGTCCCAGGACACTTTAGCAACTGCTTAACCTCTTTCTTTCTTTCTTTCTTTCTTTCTTTCTTTCTTTCTTTCTTTCTTTCTTTCTTTCTTTCTTTCTTTGTACACTCTTTCAGTTTTATCTATCATCTCACACTATTTTATATGTTTCCTGGTTTGTTTTCTCAAATTTTTGTATTTTCTATAACCACGTAACAAACAACACACTAAAAACCCCAATAAATACCTAAGCAATCATAAAAAACACAAAAAAATGCTCAGCTTAGCAACTGCATAGCAACACACTAGAGGTATGTAACAATAAGGGTACACTTAACAACAGAACCCTAACTTAAATTCAATTTATATTTTATTTTTAACTATAATAATCAACACTCAAATAAAAAAATTGTATGCAAACATTTCAATTGTTTTTAAATTAACTTCTAAATAATACAATTTCTATTTGTTGTTGAAATATAATAATTTACAGAGTCAAAACTTGTGGGTTGAGATGTTCATTCATGTATATTGCACGTTAAATCTAGTAGTAAAGAGAGAGGGATGATCGCGCTGCTCGCTGCCGTCAGAACTGAGGCGTTAGTATGTGGCGATATGTTGTGCCAAATAAAAGAGCATGGAAACAGCATGTGTTATCTGAATTTCCTGAAAAAAAGGAACGCAATTTTTCTGCACACGTGCGTACCGAACCGAAAGACCCATACAGATTTTTTAAAAGTTTACTTGTTTTGAAAGCGTGAACTTGTTTCAAAAAGTGAAACTTTCATATATTTTCAAGTCATTACATGGAAAGTAAAACATTTCAAAAGTTTTTTTTTTTTAATTTTGATGATTAGAGCTTACATCTCATGAAAGTCAAAAATCCAGTATCTCAAAATATTAGAATATTTACATTTAAGCTTCATTAAATGACCATCCCTACAGTATAAATCCGGGGTATATCTTGTTCTTTGAAACCACAATAATGGGTAAGACTGCTGACTTGGCAATGGTCCAGAAGACAATCATTGACACCCTCCACAAAGAGGGTAAGTCAGAGAGGGTCATTATTGAAAGGGGTGGCTGTTCAAGGAGTGCTGTATCAAAGCATATTAAATGAAAAAAAAAAACTGGAAGTAAGAAATTGGATAGGAAAATGTGCTCAAGCAACAGGGATGACAGCAAGCTTGAGAATACTGTCAAGCAAAGCCGGTTCAAACACTTGGGAGAGCTTCTCAAGGAGTGAACTGAAGGCGAGTCAGTGCATCAAGAGTCACCACGCTCAGACATCTTCAGGAAAAGGGCTACCAAGCCACTTCTGAAACAGAAACATCGCCAGAAGCATCTTACCTGGGCTAAAAAGAAAAATAACTGGAATGTTGCTCAGAGGTTCAAAGTCCTCTTTTCAGATAAAAGTACATTTTGCATTTCATTTGGAAATCAAAGTCTGGAGGAAGAATTCTGCTTGAAAGGGTTAGTTCACCCAAAATTCTAAATGTTATGTTGTTCCAAACTCATAAGACCTCCTTTCATCTTCGGAACACAAATTAAGATATCTTTGATGTAATCTGAGATCTCTCTGACCCTCCATAGACAACAAGGATCCTTACAAGATCAAGGTCCAGAAAGGAGATTGGAAAAATAATCCATGTGACATCAGGGGTTCAACCGTAATTTTACGAGGCTACGAGAATGCTTTTTGTGCGCCACTTTTTGAATAAATGACTTTATTCAAATTCGTCTCCTCCGTGTCAACCTAGAGCCATTTTGGGGAATATCCACTGAACGTGAACAGAGTATGCTCTTCTGTGTCAGCTGGGCCACACGGATGCACTTTTGGCATTGTACGTACACTTTGATTTGAGTGAAAACAATGTATCCGTGTGGCGAAACTTGGCAAAACTAATCAATTCGCCAAACTCTACCACCATCCACCCCCCACCCACAATACGCTTTAGCAACCACATAGCAACACACTAAATTGTAACCAGATCGCCTTAATCGCTCAGGAACAGTTTTTCTTCAGAAAATGTAGGAATGTATTTATTTCTTTCCTCCTTTTCTGTTTTCCCTATGTACAATCCCTCAATTTCATCTGTCTTCTTTCTTGCTATTTTCTGTGTTTCCCTGTTTGCTTGTTTTCTGTCTCACTTTTGTCCTCTCTTCCCCTTTGCTCTTTTGCTTTCTGCTCCACTAGCTCATCTTTTCTCACTCCTTGTGGACTGTCATGAGAACAGTGAGGGCAGGATGTGGTATTTTTAACCTCTGCCATTATAAATAGATAAATGTGGACCTGATAAACTACATTTGCTGCATTTGCCAGATTCATTAAAAGGCATGAGGAAGATTTCTCTCTCTCGAGCTCTCACGTTGACTCAGTGTAGTTGTATTAACACTGTAATGCTTCACTGGTTTGTCCCCGTGGCTTTCATATAAAAGCATGTGAACAAATCCTGCAGTCACACACACACACATGCACACACACACACACACACACACACACACACACACACACACACACACACACACACACACACACACACACAAATGTGCACACTGAGAAATACATGAGCGCAGCACACACTGATAACTCAATCCCACAGTAGAGAGGGCTGTGTAGGCTGGGGATGTGTGATGTAATTCACAGCAGAATTCTTGTCATTTCTCTTGCAGGAGAAGCTGGAAATGTCCATGTCATATCGTTATCATATATCACGCAAACTCTACTGCCACTCAGTGGTGGAAAACTTTGCTGTACTTCATGCTATTTCTTTTCCTTGTTAGTAGGCAAACGTCACTATTACTATTGCTTAGAGTGAGTTTTTTTCTTCAAATTTCAGCTCTCGTAGTAAAGAGTTTATTTCTTTTCAAATCTCATATCTCTAACTAAATCAAGCATGCATTTTGTCTCACACCATTTTTAAAGCAGATATGATTGATACCACAAATCAAGTGCTTTGTTGATGAGAAGTGTGCTATGTCTTATCCAAGCAAAGTTGATTAATTTTTTTTTTTAGATTTTTAGAGACAAGAATATGCGATTTAAGGTTAGGCTTTATTCACAAACAACCCCCCCCCCCCGCCCCACCAAAAAAAAAAAAAAAAAAAAACTAGTATGTGCATAGCATCACACTAGAAACCACATAGCAACACTTTAAGGGGCAATCCACACAAACTTTTTTTTTATTTCACTGCGCTGCTTTTCCATTGTTTTTCTGTGTAATCATGTGCTAGATGAACATCTCTGACCATTGGCTCACGTCACGTCTTGCATGTGCAGTCTTGCATGTGACATGTCATTCTAAAACTGCCACGCTCAAGTTAAAATTAAAACTACTTTAGTTTATTATTAAGTTGACTTTATTGTCCTTTCAGAAATTCTTTTTGAACAACTACTTATAAGCTTTTTTAGCAAGCTTATAGCAGCAAGCATGTAGAAACCACATAAGCAACACACTAAAAACCAGACCTTTTCAACCAGACCTCACTTTTTATGATTTAGTGTATATTTGTGTTAAAATGAAGACTATCTATCTCCAAATCATCACTAAAAATGTCGAGTTGTGGTTTGTGTGTGCATGTCTCTTGCAGCCTGGCCACGGTATCGAGTGTTGCGGCTGGTGGATGTTGGGCAGTATAATTTGGAGATCTCAGCTGCTGAACTCTCAGACGACTCTCTCTATGAGTGTCAGGCCACGGAGGCAGCGCTGCGCTCGCGACGGGCCAAACTCACCGTCCTCAGTGAGTGCTGTGTGTTTGCTTAGAAGAGAGTCTGAATGGTCAGTGCAAGCTAAAGGCTTGCTGTTTTAGATGTTTGCTGTGATGGAATGAAGGGGTTAATGTGTTATGAAATGAATAGATTTATGCGATGTTGCTATTAATAATTGAACTCCATATGTGTTTGTGTGTGTAGTTCCTCCTGATGAGCCTGCGATTGAGGGGGCCCCGGAGATCCTCCTCACAGCAGGGGTCCCATACAACATGAGCTGCACGTCCCGCGGAGCCAAACCCACCTCTGTCATAGAGTGGCAGAAAGACGGCCTGCCGATAGAGGGGGCCGTCAGCACCACGGTGAGACACACACACTCATGAGAGTAAATGTAAAGCAAAACATACATGAGTTTCTAGGTATGTAATAGCCTCCATACTTAAGCACAGAGGTATTGATATGCTCTGTGTCTTTTTGCCGTGCAGGAGTTGCTTCCAGACAGGAAGCGCGTGACGACACGCAGTTACCTGCCAATTTCACCAGTAGCTTTAGACACAGGGAAGAACTTCACCTGTGTCGCTACTAACCTGGCCGTGCCGATGGGCAAACGGGTCACTGTCACCCTCAACGTGCACCGTAAGTCTAAAACCCTTTCCAGCTTCAGTAACATTTATGAAGAAAGGGAAACGAGCCAAAGCTTTACCATTGAGGAAGCAAGTGGTGCCAATATATTTATTTTATATAATGAATAATAATATATGTGTATATATATATATATATATATATATATATACATATATTATTATTCATTATATAAAATAAATATATTACCCTGCATACGCTAACATTAAAAATATATATATATATATATATATTATTTTTAAAAGAAAAAAATAGTTTACATAAAAGATGTTAAGCACTACTGTAAATATTATTAACTTTGATGATAATAATAAATATTTAAATATATAAATATTTTTGATCAAATAAATGCATCACTAGGAGGTGTGCAATAGACTTCTTTTAAAAAACATTACAAATGTATAAGTACAGAGCTTTTTTTAGTCTCAGCCAATTCCTGGTGCAATTGTTTCCCTTAAATATCTATTTCTATTTGATCTAACCCTTAAAAATGACTTATGCTGGTGTAACTTAATTTAGTCAGGTCAATTCAGTCATATCATTTTGGCGTGAATAAACCACATGAAGCATAGGCAAAACATATTTTACAGTGTAGGAAGAGAGAAGGACGTCCCACATCTGACCAGTCGGTGCTGCATCCATTGGCCATCTTCTCAACCCACAATATGGTACAAACTGTACTAAAGCAGCTTTACAAAGTATAGCACATGAAAACCTTCTAAGAGTTCAAAACCCCTTTATGATTATAGCATGAACCATTAGGAGGAACAGTGACATTCATCTACGTTCTGGCACTATATTAGTAGTTTCCCTTGCGTTGACTTCCACGTCCACTCTAGCTCCTTACCGTCAGTCCTTCAACTTGCCTTTGGTCTAATGAATGTCTATGGCTTTATTATGTATTCTGAATGCTCTCTGCAGACCCACCGGTGGTGACGTTATCCATTGAGCCTCGCTCCGTGTTGGAAGGAGAGAGAGTGACCTTCACCTGCCAAGCTACTGCCAACCCACTTATTATGGGTTATAAGTATGTCTCTTACTAAATGTGATGCCTAAAGTGGTTTCTTTTACATTCCGTGAGATGAAAAATTAATGACTTGTTTTATCTGGGAGATAAAGACGTCCTTTAAGTAGTATTAAGCCCCATATATCTTCAATTATTTTCTGTTACGGCAGTTGTACCCTTGAATTCCTTTCTGTACATGCTTCATGGGTCTCTCTTCATATATCTACTTATACGTCATTGATTGGCTATTTTTGGCTTTGCTAGGTGGGCAAAGGGAGGTGTGGTCATACAGGGGGCGAGAGAGAGGGTTTTTGTCACCAAGGCTGATCACTCTTTCTTCACTGAGCCTGTGTCCTGTCAAGTGTTCAATGCTGTGGGCAGCACAAACGTCAGCATACTCGTCGATGTCCACTGTGAGTATTAACTTCAGAAATGCAACCTAGTCTAGTCCTAAGATGAAAATTAATATGTGATTCATTTGAAATTCATATAATTCATATTAATTTGTCGGTATAGGGAGGTACTAATCATAGTTGTCATATAAATAATCATATTAAATGCAAAAACCTGATCTTTTTAATCTCTGTTCCATGCAGTTGGCCCTATCCTGATTGTGGAGCCTAAACCAGTAACGGTGGATTTAGACTCAGACGTCACTTTAAATTGCAAGTGGGCGGGAAATCCTCCCCTCACACTAACCTGGACAAAAAAGGGTTCAAGCATGGTGAGAATCTGCCTGTGGATCTGTTTAGTGAAAGCTCCTTTCTATTACACGTTCTGTTCTTTCTTTCCTCTCTCTTAATAAGATATAGGCTATCCTTTTTCTCTCTACAATTATTTTTTTTTAATCCAAGACATTTTCCCTCTGACTTTATCTCTCTTCAGTTTTTGTTCTCCATATGTGTCTGTCTTTTCTTGGCTCTGCTTCTCTTCCATATTTATCTTCCAACTGTGTTTTGATGTTGAAGTCCTTCGTTTCATTTGATTCTTTTTAGATAATGTCTACAGTGAACAGGTTTTACAAAATGTTTGTCTTTTTTCCTCTCCCTCTGTCTCTCTCCCTCTCTTATGCACAGGTTTTGAGTAATAATAACCAGCTCTATCTGAAGTCTGTTAGTCAGGCAGATGCTGGTCAGTATGTGTGTAAGGCCATCGTGCCTAGGATCGGAGTCGGCGAGACAGAGGTCACACTTACTGTCAATGGTCAGTACAGCTCTTTTATCTTATTGTGCTAAGAAATAATAAAACACTTTTTAAAACCATGCAGCTTTCAAGGTATTTATCTATATTCAGCTCATTGTGAGTTCTGCATTTAGTGATTAATCAAGCTTTGATTAAGGTACTAGTTAACCCTTAAATGCATGGATGTTTCGGCAATCATAATTACATATTCAGGTCTTTAGCGTCCCGGACCTAAATTTAATTACTTTTTGAAACTTAGAAGGGTTGGATTTGAGCAGATGAGTTTACCATCACTGTCATCCACCAAAGATCAGAATCCAAAAACAAAGGTCATAGACTCTAGGGAGACTCTAGAGTCTATGACATAGACATTTCTACATAGACTCTTTTTTTGGTGTGGTTTTTTGGTACATTCAAATTCAGTTCTGGGACAAAAAAGTCAGGTCAAAAAAAAAAAACGACAACTGATCAACTAAAACTTTAGCCGACTAAAACTAAAACCATAAAAGTTTTTGTTATTTGACATTTAAACTTGAACTGAAATTAAGGCAACATTAAGCTTAACAATGCAGTAAAATAATTAAATATATATATATATATATATAACATATAAATAAAACAAACTAATAATAAAAAATTGAAACTATAAAGACTAATTCAAAATATTAAAGCATCAAGCATCTCAGTGATTTTAAAATAACACTGCCTAAACCAAAACCAGTTAATACCCACCAATATGAGCTACATACTCGTATATGTTTTAAGCAGTTTTTCTGATAATACAGTAGTTTCTGTTTTTGATGCTTTTAGTTTTGGACTGTTTTTTGAGCAGGTCCACCCATCATCTCAAGCGAACCGGTCCAGTATGCAGTTCGAGGGGAGAGAGGGGAAGTCAAGTGCTACATTGCCAGCACCCCTCCTCCTGACAAGATCGTAAGTTACATTACAATTGCTTGCATTTACATTTAAGCTATTTTCCACAGAAATGTACATAAAAAACAATTGTAAAAACTGATATTTGACTGTTTATTATTATTCACCATCTGGATACCCAGGGGAAAGATGATTTAAAAATGTCTGAGAAACCAGACGAGGTCACCTTAAACCAGTTTCTTGAGTTTTTAGTTTAAGACTAACTCAAGCTAGGCCTGAACCTAAAGTAACACTCTCTGCTGTAGATAGTTCTGCTGTTGCTGCATATATGCAGCTACTTTCAGACGCATCCCTTCTCTGAAACTACAAGTGATTCTAATTTAAAATGACACGCTGCTCAGTCCTGATGCATCTCCAGGATGAGATTTATGAAATATGAAATATGGGAACAGAGAAGTCGTTCTTTTAACGCTGTAGCCTTTTCAAATGTCTTGGTTTGTGAGGTAAATGGAAGCTTACCATGAACATGTGGAGGTATGCATTTTTAAATATTCTCACAGCTCTGCATGAATTATACAACAGTTTTAGTGGATTTGAAAGAAGAACTGGTACTTTCTGACCATTATCCAGCCATATGTTTCAGCACAGAAAGGCCATTTATCCCATTGCCGATGTGAAATGTGTGTTCATGCGGGCAATGTGAAGCAAATTCAGTTCAGGAGCATTTTATGCACTTGAATATGCTTTTTAAATCCTAAATATTTATAAAGGGTTTCTTTTTTCACTCCTGTATGAAATGTAGAGATTATGTTGTACTGTACGGTATTATCTTTGGTCCATTTGCTTCTTGCAGGACCTGCCACTGCAGATTTATTTCTCAGCCATTACCTGATATAAGTTAAATTATTTTCCTTTGGAAGTTTCATTATTTTATATGTACAAAACTATAACACAGTCCAAAAGCATTTGAAAGCATTTTTTTATGTTTTTAAAAGAAGTCTGCATTTATTTGATCAAAAATACAGTAGAAGCTGTAAAGTTATTGAAATAATTGGTTTCTATTTTAATATTTCAAAATGTAATTTAAATAACTGTGAAATAATTATGAAATATGAAAAAAAACCTCTACCGTTTGTTTTTATTATTATTATTATTAGTATATTATAAATTATTTTATCTTTTTCTGTGTATTTTTATATTTTCTTGTGGCGCCCAGGAAGATAAATGGCTGAAGCATTTTGTGGATCCAAATAAAGATTATTGTATATTTTCCTTATGTAGTTCTAGTTTTTACTTTCTGCAAATAAACAGATCCTTTGGGATGTTGAGGATTTAAGTATATACAATTAATCATGTATTTATATTAAGAGAGAGAATAATTATCTGTGTTATTCTGAACCTGCACATTTCTTCCTGCAGATTTCCCAAAATGCATCCCATCACGGACAAATACAGGAGATTTAAATGTGAAGTGCATGCGAGTGATCTCTCTCACCATGTGTTTGTTTGTTGTGTGTTTGTTCCAGGTGTGGGCATGGAAGGAAAATGTGTGGGAAAAAGAGAAGGGGACTCTATCAGAACGATACACAGTGGAACAGAGCAAACCGAACACACAGGGCGGTGCGGTGATGTCCACACTCACCATCAACAACATCATAGAGTCAGACTTCCAGTCCACATACAACTGCACCGCGTGGAATTCATTCGGACCTGGGACCATGATCATCACACTAGAAGAGACTGGTGAGGATATGTGCCTGCATATGCAGCACATACACTGTATACTTTTTAATGAATAATTAATACTTTAGTGATTTCCATGAGTACAAATCTTAATGTTTAAGCATATAATGGTATTCTATGGAATTCAATTCAAGTCAATGGTGTTTGATGATGAATTTTTGGCTCACGGTCTGCATTTAAAGTCACACCAGAGGTGTTCAGCTGGGTTCAGGACTTGTCTTTTTGCAGACCAGTCAAGTTCTTCCACACTGACTGAATCATCGTTTCTCTTTGATTCTTGTCTTGTACACAGAGACACGGTCATGTTAGAATAGAAAAGGGTTCTGTCCAAACGGTTGCTATAAAATTAGAAGCACACAATTTCCTAGAATATCATTATATGCTTAAATATTAAGATTTGAACTCATTGAAATGACTAAAGTAGTCAAACCTTTCACTAAAAGGGGGTGACCCAATAATTTTGGCAATATGGTGTATATGATACTTCTAAATAAGGACAATCTCATGTGATTTTCAGTTGTATTGAATTTGTGATCTTAAAATCATTTGTGTGGTCAAATCTGGCATCAAACAAAGAAAGTGTTTATATATAAAGTACAGTTTAGTCCATTAGTCATGAAACAGACAGTCCGTGTCTTCAAAAATTCACTGTATACTGTGTCATCTTTAGAGTACAGTTACAGTAGAGTGCTCTACTGAAGTAAAAGAGCACAGTCTTCAATAATAAATAGCTTGAATGGAATCTCCTAAATCTGCTTCGGGTCACGTCAACTCAGGTTAGGAGTACTCTCTCTATTTAATATACAGTATGGGAGGACAGTTATACTGGTACATTAAAGTCACAGTGCAATGGTTAATGCAAATATTCATGGCACACATTGAGTCTGGTCTGCTCGAAAACATTCCCTCTTTCCTTTCCACATCCTGTCTATCCTTTTCTGTTCTATTATTAAGGGTAAAAAGGCCATCAACAAAAGGCTAGAAATGAAAAATGCATTGTGGCGCTAATCTTTCTCTTTGTGTTTTTCAATGGCATAGAAATAGTGCCGGTGGGGATCATTGCAGGAGGCACTGTCGGCTGTTCGATTCTGCTCTTCCTGTGTTTGCTAGTGTTAGTGCTGTTTTTGTATCGGCAACGCAAAGGAAGTAAGTTATCAAAGACCACTGATACAAATCTACACACGACATTGAGTTTTTCCATCTTAATTTTTTCACAATTATTAGCTATTTAAAAAATGTGCAATTATAGATAACTTTTTAAAAGTTTGAGGTCAGTAAAATTGTTAAAGTTTTTGAAAGAAGTCGCTTATGCTCATCAAAAATAAAGTAATATTGTGAAATATTATTACAATGTAAAATATTCTTTTCTATTTTAATTTATTTCAAAATGTTTACTTAAATTTGAATCAGTTATTACTCCAGTCTTCAGAGGCACATGACTGGTCAGAAACTGTTCTAATATGATTGAGCTAAAAATAAATCTTAATATCACTAATGTTGAACACATGGATATATTTTGTATAACCCATGATATATATATATATATATATGTATATATATTTTCAGGTCTCAGTAATTGTTGACTGTTACTTTTGATCAATTTAATGCATCCTTCCTGAATAAAACGTAAAAAAGAAAAAATTTCATGACCCCAAACATTTTAACTGTAATGTAAATTATTTCATTATATTATTAGAAATATTGTTCCATGCATTTCATATCACTATAATAATTTCTCTGTCTGTCTAATCATCACCTAATTGAATGCAACAATAATCTGAAGTAGTGAGTCTTTCAAACAGCGACATGCAAAGTTTGTCTTTGAGAATGTAGAAGTGAAAGTGTTTCTAAATGTTCACAAAAACCCAAGGGCATATTTAGCCATATTTACACATCAATAATAGCCACAAACACTTCAAAAAGCATGCTCAGGGCAGTGATGAATCAGATGTTTTCTGGGATGTTGTCTTTCCAGGTCGTCGAGGGGTCACACTCGGCAAGCCAGATATCAAGGTAGAGACCATAAACAAAGAGACGCACAGTCTGGAGGAAGACTCGGGGAGCGTCTCCACTGCAACACGCATGGTGAAGGCCATGTACTCCGTGAGTCATTTTGACAACACACACAACAGTATCTGGAGGATGTAGAGGGACTTTGAGACTTGAAGATTTTAATATCACAGTTCAATTATTTCAAATGAGATATTACTGATCCTGAAAACAAACCTTTTTTTTAGTTGAACAGGTAGCTAATTTTGTCAACAGTATTATAATTTTTAATACATTCTTGACTATTTTGTACAATGTAGTGGAGGGGAATTTATATTATTAATTAAATTCATATTTTTAATGATTAATATTACTGTGCTAAGATTAAGTAAAACTGTGTCTTGATGTAATGTTGTGTCTTTTGCCAGTGGTGACTGTGCCTTGTCTTGTAGATCTTCTGAAGATGATACAACAGCACTGAAATGCTCTAAAATGCACTTTTTTATGATTATCATTGACACTAAATAATTGATAACTCTGAAATGCACAATTATCGACCACAAGATTTGATCTGTGATCCAATTGTCCCTAAAAACACTTGTGTTGCACAATGCTTTCAGCATATAATAACCGATACTACATTTCCTAAACTTGCCTAACACATAACAAAGACACTTCTATCTTCCGCCAATGTATTTCGTCTTAAATAACATTTCCAAAGCTGTAAAATTAATCCCTTTTCTCTCTCAACCTCCCTCTCTTCCTTTATATCCTTCTTCTCTTATCTCCTGTTGGTTTTCCTCCCCTCTTATGTTGCATCTCTCTCCCCCTCTTGGTTGCTCTCTTGTCGTTTATGGTTTAGTTTTTACCTTCTGTGACCCTCTCTCCCTCCTCCCAGCCTTTTAAAGATGACATTGACCTCAAACAGGAGTTACGCAGTGACACGCTGGACACGCGCCAGGACTACGAGCTCAAGGTGAACAGACACACCGATACTTCTGCACATAATAATAAAAGTGTTATATGACCTGTACTTTGTTTTACAAAAGCATGCAGACCTCAACAGCCAGGTCCCATGTGTAAAACTCCTACTCATCTCTCTGTAGAAAATTAGCCGCATCCTATTAACCTTTCTTAAAAGACCAAGCATTAGGTCCAAGATTGTTTTTGACTGGGATATGCTGCAGTAGAAATCCATGAGTGTGATTTTTTTCACTTCATTTTTTAATAAAACATGCTAATTTGTCGACTTCACTTTAACCCTTAACACTTAACACTTTAAGAGTATAATTGATAATAATCAGTTCTCGCTAATTTCTGTATTAATATTTTGCTATTAAATTTAAATATATGGTATTGTATATTTATAATAAAAAGTATATAATGTAGTGTACAGTTAGTTCGGTTAATTAATAATGTATAGTAAACTCGGGTATGTCTGAATATTATTTGCAATGCTTTGTACAAGTAGTTCATTCCACAATAAAGTTAATAAATTATTTTATAGCAGTCAAGAAAGTATTATACCTATTTCTCCTGGTTCGTTTCAAATTGAAGCTTGCAATGTTATTTATTCAACTGGCTTGTTCGGATCGGTTCATAGATTAATGGAGAAAATTAATGGGAAAAATATTTTCAAAATGTGACTGCTGTTGTTTAGTTTTTTTTAAAGCTGAATTTTTAGTAGCCATTACTAGTCTACATTATTACACTACCAGTCTTCAGTGTCACACGATGCTTCAGAAATCCGCCTAATATGCTGATTTGGTGCTCAAGTAACATTTATCATTATCAATTTTTAAACCAGATGTGCTGCTTAATATTTGTTTGAAAACCGTGATAATTTTTTTAGGATTCTTTGTTGAATAGAAAATTCAAAAGAACAGCATTTGAAGCAATTTGTAACAATGTAAAAGTCTTAACAGTCACTTTTGATAAATATAATGCATCTTTAGCATTTATCATAAAACTACCCCAATGCTTTTTGTAACCTTGTTGTAAAGAACATTTAAAACATACAAAATGTACTTGAAATTGAGTGTTCACATATAAGAGCTACACTGAACATGCCTGTTGTCTTTTGCAGGACCCAACAAACGGCTACTACAACGTGCGAGCTTCCACCCATGATGAGGGACGCCCTGCTTCCCGATCCATGCACTACTCAGACTATCGCACCACCGGACAGCCAGGGGGCGCCGCGGCCATTGTGAGCAGTAGCTCAGGAGCTCCTGGAGCTACGGCAGGTCCGGGAACACCGAGCAGCTTGGCTCCGGGGTCACGAGCGGGCTGCTACGACCCTCGCCCTCCCTCCAGACTCTCGCACAACAGCTATGCCCAATTCAACACGTTCACCCGTGCCGGACAGTCCCAGCAGCCTCCGCCCAGTTCTGGCCCACAGACTAGCGACTTCACTGAATGCAGCCTCTTGGACTCTACCGCTCAGCTCGGATACGAAAATTATGGCTACCCGCACTATCCGACCTTTCGTATGGGTTTTGGTCCGCCTAGCCTCGCCCCGTTAGAAGGCGGGCCGGCGTATGAGATGTACGGAGTCGGGCCGAGCGTCGGCGCAGGAGGCGGAACCGGAACCCCAGAGACTGGACTTGGGAAATACGGCAGTTCCACACGGTTCTCCTACACCTCCCAGCATTCCGATTATTCCCACCGACACACACAAAGGATGCAGACACATGTGTAAAAGAGAAGCGTCACGTGTACGTAACATAAGTTACGCTGATATCAGCCATATAAGTACACACACTCACACAGATACACAGGATGGAAATGATGATGAAACGAAGATAAAGACAGAGGGTGACCAAACAAATAGAAGCTCAGAGTAAACGGAGGCAGAGAAATGAGAACGGGAGGCAGGGCAGGAGCGTCTTGGCATTTATTTCTCAGCTCCAGGAGCTGAAAGCGAAAGTCACAATCAGGAAAGACTGGTGTCTAGAAAAGATCTAAGATCTTTATACCGTTCACTAAATGGATTCCTGAATGCTTTTAATAAGCATGATCACAAAGGTAATTCCTGAGAAATGAAGTGTGCCTCTTATAGGCTTATAGTCTGTTTAACAGTGGACTCTGACGGAGATGGTCATGTGAGATACAGTACATGTATGAATTCTCTTCAATGGCTTCTTCAACTTCTCTCCTTAAGCTTAGCTTAGTTTAAAGGGCATTTAATGACAAATTGCACAATGAACAGTGGGGTCCAAAAGTCTGAGATTAAATTATTATTTTTGTTTATTATTTACATTTTGACATAAACTGAACATTTCAGGATTAAAAAAATGGAATCCAAGAAAAGCTAAATGATTTGGTCACTAATCAAAAGTAAATTTTTATTATTAGAAAACCTTTTACAAAAGTTAAAGCCCTTTCATTAAAGCCCAAGATGCTCTTTGAAACGTTAAATCCTGCTGGATTACATGAGCCATCTGTTGAAAAATCTGGAGATGTTTTGGACAAACTGTTGAATTCTGTATGTTGCATTTAAATATAGTAATAATGTGTTTACCAAACGTAAATCCATGAAAGCAATGGTTCTCAACCAGGAGAATTCCAAGGGATCTCAAGATGACTTAAATTAATTTGACAAATAAGACAAAACAAGTATTAAAGTATGATACAACTACATGTTAAAATATCCTGGGTTAAATACAACCTAACGCTGGGTAAAATATGGAGGAACCCATCTATTGGGTTGTTTTGACCAAGCGGGTTGGGTTACTGCCCAGAACGTTGGGTTAAACATTTAACCATTTTATAAAAAACTACATTTTTTAAAGATTTTTTTTATCCGGTAATTCACAAACAACTGAAAAAAATCTGCCAATTTATAAAAAAATTATTAAACATTAGAATATTAGAAAATAAGGCTTTTGGACACCACTGTACATGGTTACCTATGTCACAAAATATCTTTATTTTTCCATTCATTCTCAAATAAAGGACTGCATTCGACAGGAAATGAAGAGCACACAATACTCGTACAATACTCTTGATGACCAAAGCAACGTATTTTTCACTAGATGATTCTTTATTATTTTGTCAGCATCTACCTGTCTATCCAGCTTGCTGAGCTACCTTGTTAAACAGGTTACTAGCCTTCCAGTACAGCGACCAACTGGCGTAATCCATTAGCAGAGCAGCTGTATTTGTGCAGAAAGGTCCAACTCGATTTAAAAAAGCACTTTTTGACATTTGCAATAAAACACATTACCCTTTAGATTTCACCATTATGACGGAGACAAGTTGAGGAAGCCATTTAACTGTTTTCAGACATGGTCCGCGACAGCCATTTAGTTCACTATCCTACAAATAGTTCAGAACCATGGGATATATATAAATCTATATTCATATACAGGAATGCCCCACTCTTTTCCATGGTGCTTTTGTAGTGGGGTCATTGTTTGCACTGCATTCCAGTATTCTAGCTTAGATTACCCTCATAATCGATATGTAATCTCTCATTTGCACACTAGGCTAGAGCGTTCTCTTTCTATGTTTCGAATATTACCGAAAATCGTATTTTTTGTCATATTTCTGTAAGTGATTCTGGACCAAAGGTTCAATGTTAGAGTATCAGTCTTTATTTGGGTGATATTCACCTCAACAAACAAGAAAATATGCAGATTTGTTTGTTATCGTTGTTTGCGAATTTGTTCGGTCGCGAGTGACCTAGAGTTATTCTTTCTTTTTTTTGAGGGTTGGGAACAGCAGAGAAGGTCTTAAACTGATCCAGCCTTAGGGATCCAAACTCACCCTTACTGATCTAAGATCAGGCTGCTATCACATTCGTCTTACAGATCAAATTGGAACTAATTTAAAGTCAAAGGTCTTGAGTGGTTTTAACGTCTTGCGCCCCAGAGGAGCGAAACGCTAGTAAGACTTTCATGTGAAGTTTGAGATCGTAAAGTCTTTCACTATCTTATTCACACAGACACACACTTGATACTTGTGCCAAACGATTTGAAGTATTTTCCGCCAATTTTCAAAAACTACCTTACGGGGACCAGAGATGGTCTTTGGCTATGAACTGTCTTCAACAGGTTTTGAAGGATGCCATTATCAAAGCAATGATGACAAATGAGAAAGATGAGGATGAAGACAATCCCTCTGAACAGTGAGGTACTCGCTCTCTGCGACTAGTTTTCGTCTTCGTCCACATTTCGAACGAGCCTTGTAAATACTTTCCCATGTGTAATTCCGACTTCAAGTATTATTTTACATCATCCAATGTGATGCACTCTTTAAATGCAGTATTATGTTTTCAACTGCGTGAAGAAGGTTGACAAACACCACAGCGATGGTACTTTCTGACTCGGTACAGTACAAAGAGGACGCTGAGTAGCTTGGTTGGAGCCAGTACGATACCAAGGAGGAGGATCCAGAAACATCTTGATGAACCTGCTTGAGCCGCCAATCTCTCATCCTTTATATTGATGGCCTGGGGTATATCTTGTGGGAAATGTGACCCATTAGACAGTATTTGCATTCCCCATCCCATCTGAGAACTTGAAGCTCCATGAAAATGAGAAGAAGGAATTTATGAAGGAGTGAACAAAAAAAAGAGTGGCCTTAGGAAAACATGACTTTTATATTCCCTCACTTTATAAACCGGCTTAAGGCCAGAGGAGTGCGTGCAGATGACGGTGTGTGTGTTTTTGTGTGTGCGATTGAGCGCGAGTGCGAATATATGAAAATCTTTATGTAATCCGTTCATTTTCTTCTTTCACGTTCCTGCTCCAATACTTTTCTTCTGCTGGTAGGAGTGTATCCTGTATAATTGTGTCTTAGAAAATAAACGTTGACCTAACTGTACTGTTCTTGGTAGCTGAACTTTTTTTTGACAGATGTACAACAAAAGTTATTGATTTTTTTAAATTTCCCTTTGATTTTTTCCAATATTTTTTAAAAATGTTACGTAATTATTTTTTCACAGTATATCAGAAATAAAAGCACTGTTTTTCTAAGAATCGATGAAGTATTGAATGTGTGGTTTATGTACAGTATTTATACAGTTTATTGTTCATTCTTTGGTTAGGGAAAATGTCTCCTAGCACTAGTTTAATTAGAAATTGGTGACAGCAACAGTTAAATAGGACAAAAAATATGACAACATTATTGTTTATTGGAATGCATACAATTTTCATGAATGTAGTAGTATAGACCCAATATTAATACTGTTTTTTTTTAGAGAAAGTTCCTTTAGGACCTGTCCACTACACTTAAACTACACAAGAAATATTGATAAATAATATTATCAAGTTGTTGTTAATGTTAAGCAGAATATTTAGAAATGTTCAATGCCACATGAGCCCTCAAAAATCATTCTAATTCTGGATTATTTGCCCAGGAAACATTTACTACTAGGCTATTATTATTATTACTGTCAAATTAAAACAGCTGTGCTATGTTTTGGTGGAAACTGATACACTTTTTAAGATTCATTGATGTATAGCAAATTCTAAATAACAGCCATTACTTGAAATTATAAAACATATTTCGTAACATGTCTTTACTGTCACTTTTGATCAACTAAATGCATCCTAGCTGAATAAGGATATGACATTTTTATTTCAAAATAAATAAATGAAATAAAAATACTGACCTCAACCCCTTTGCATGGTGTATAGAACTGTCTACAATAAATATATGAGGAAATACATAAGCCTACAACATTATACAGCATCTGCAATTAACAACAAATATAATTAACATTCAAGTATGCAGCACCTGCAATTATCTACAAATATCATTAACATAAAGGAATGAATGTATCATGCTGATACCATGTTTACCACAGTATTCGTATTGCACCTTGCATAGCACGCTGTGACCGGATCATTGTGTCAGTGAAATGAGCTTAAGAGTCGATTCGCAAATGAATCAGTCAGTACGATTTGTTTGAAACATTGAAACGAACCGGCTCAAAAGAACGGTTCGCTCCTGGCGGTCAATCGATTCTTCGATCTTGACGATTCTTCAGAAAGACTATTAGTAGATTATGGAAGAATATTTCACTTTAAAACAACTACTTACTCCACATTGGCAGCTACATCTATACATAAAACTATAACTACAGAGTCGACTGACACTTAGAGGTCGTTTGTGCGTAATTATAATGCGCACTTCAGCTTAAACCTCCTACAGGCAGGTGGCGCCAGAGTCGCAGTAAAACTGTAAAGAATCCTCCGCAGAAGCAGTGAGTGACAGAGAGAGAGGAAGATGGCGGCGATGATGCTGAGGTCGCTCTCCAGACTCGGACGTCCTTCAGTGCTCTTAAATAGTAATGTCAGCACTCCAGCCTGTGTTCTGCTTCAGAAGAGGTACACAGATTATTGTCGTCTATACAGTGTTTAAAAAAATAGATTTAGTTAGTTAGCGGCGGGCTAGTGGCGGTGTTATTGGGATTAGATAACCACTGTTTTTCCCCTGCGATTTCATAACCAGCATTGAAATGTAATAGTATTACTAAACTGCCCTTTGCAAATTCTAGTTATTGCACAACAATATATATATATATATTTCTCCCACCAATGTTTTGATAAGGAGAAAAAAAACATAAAAACAGAATGAGATGAAACATGAGCAGTAAAGAAACAACAGTTTCACTTGTATCACATGGATTTAAGATCTATTTGGACATCTGCTTTGATTTACTTTATTTGTTTTGAAATGTCCACCAACTCAAACATCTCCAGATAAAGTGGGCCAGAAATGACTGAAGCCACACATACAAATTAATAAATGTAATTGCATTAAATAACAAAATATCAGACCAATTTTCATTTATTTTAAATTAATAAAGCACAAACATAATTTTCCAGTAAACTTTTCACTCAAACGTGTTTTGTTGACTTTAAAGTCATTTAAAAAATGAATTCTATTGTATTCGATAATTCATACATTTTAAGTGTTGCTTGCAGATGCCACAGTGTACAGTAAATGCTGACACCTTGTAACTTGTAAATTCACACATCTTGTTCTTGAAGTTTGAGCAGAAATCTGTGTGAATTATGTGTGCAAATCAATGACACCGCTGTATTTCAGGCTGAAGCAATGGCAGCCGGATGTGGAGTGGGCAGAGCAGTACTCTGGAGCTGTGATGTATCCCAGTGTCATCACTGAGAAATGGGTACCTCCACCTTGGAATGGTTGGTTTCATTTTGGCCTAGTGACTAACATATTTACAGTTCAACCAACTACAATATAAAAAAAAATATCTTAATCTTTTTCAGACAAGGACCCACCAGCAGAGAAGGACGTGTCCAACCTCACCATCAACTTTGGGCCTCAGCACCCGGCGGCTCATGGAGTGCTCCGTCTGGTGTTGGAGCTCAGCGGAGAGTCTGTGAAGAAATGTGACCCTCACATCGGACTCCTGCACCGCGGCACTGAGAAACTGATTGAGTACAAGACTTATTTACAGGTGATTAAAGACTGCAGACCCTAATGCAGACATTATATTATCAAATGCTTACTGGTTAACACATAGCAACTTAATTCTCATGATATTACACAGCAAATCTCGACTGCCTGATTTTTGTGAAAAAAAATATGTAGTTGCAAAATGGAACTATTATTGTTAAATTGTTTATAGAAAATTATAGTATGTCCAACTTTATCCACAGACTTACAGCATACTTACGTAGGTAATATACACTAGTCAACATTTGAAGTGGATCAAAACCTTTCATCAAAGTTGTCCAAAAACCAGAATGCGTTCTTGTCTTAGGACAACTTGGATTAACTTTTTTGATCCACTTCAAATGTTGACTACTGTAAATATATAGCATATCTCAAATGTTTGATTGGTCTAATTTACTAAATGTGACTATAAGGCATGAAGATATTATAAAACTTGAACATTAACATTATGATTTTCTGTAGAGCCTTGACCCCAAATTCAATACATTGCAGCATTTATACATACTCTAAAAATTAGATATTCATGTTCTTAACATAGCACATAACTTAGGGTTAATAGTTGGTCATTATGGGTGCTACACAGACTGGTTAACGAGTGTTTTGTCTCATTGCTGGAGTATACTGTGAATTTATACATGGCTAAGGAGCTGAAATATCTTTTTCATACAGCATCTATTTTGTGTTTTGCTGGGCTTCACACGTTTGTGTGCTGTAAGACTAGTGTTTCTTTAGTTTAGTTGTTTAGAATTGTTGCCTAGTGGTGTAATTATATATTCTGATTTAATTTTCGTTCTGTTGCTCAGATAGTAAAGTATTTGAGCTATTGATAAAATGTATACCTTTAATGTGATATGTCACTGTGAATAAAAATCTATGCCAAATACATTAGGTTAAACTTACATTTCAGAAATGACATGCTTTGCATCACAAACTCATGGCTGTCTTATGCAAGGCGTATTAAGCTGTCATAACTGTGTTATATGAATCAATATGCTTTTTGCTGGTGTCTGTGATTTAAGTGTTATTTGCTGTAATGTTGTCTTCTGTTGCTGCAGGCACTTCCATACTTCGACAGGCTTGACTATGTGTCCATGATGTGTAATGAGCAGGCATATTCTCTGGCCGTAGAAAAGCTTCTTAACATTCAGGCTCCGCCACGTGCACAGTGGATTAGAGGTGAGGAACTAAAATGCTTTTGATCGGGTTTACACTCATCAGTCTTAAATGTGTTTTTAAAATATACCCAAAAATTGCACTAAAAGATGTAGCCATACAATTGAGAATGCATTTATATTTGAATGTACCTAACTATAGTTCTCCGGCTCCGTGCCGGATCTCCGGCATGTGGCATCGGTTGTGGGAAAAAAAGATAGTCCTACATTTAAAAAAAACTTGTTGATGTCATGTTCGAGTTTGCCTACCAATAGTATGAGAGGAACTCCGCTTTCTCTCTCAACCAAGCTAACATTACTAGGATTCAGAAGTTGTTGCTCTTAATAACACGAGACACAAGATATTATCCAGAGCCGTAGCCCTGATGAATGGAGAAGAAGCATGGGTCTCGAGCGTGACGCACTTAAAAAGCTGCGAGGCGCAATGTTCAAAGATATCACTCTAGTGCAGAAAAGCTGTTTAAAAATCAGCAGAGCTTTGTAAAACCGCTCATAGTAATCACATCATCTCCATTAACAACGATATGATTGTAAGAACGATGTTTGAAAAGGTACTCTTAACGATAAGTTTCCAGTAAAGACTGTATGTGTGAAAGGTGCTGAACTCTTCCTCTGCTGTGAGTTAGGATTACTTAACGGTCATCTGGAAAAACAATGTGCATTATCTCAATAGATTTGTAACGTAAATCGTTTATAAACCTATGCCAACACTTGTTGTTTCTTACTAGGGTAATACTTCAACATATTTCTATATGCGATTTGTTGTACATCGCAATTTTAAAATAAAAGTTTAACTCTCCCTCTGAGTTTGCATGTGAAATGAAATGGATTTAAATGTCATTGAATCACGCTGTAAAGTGAGACAACACCAGGCCGTTGGCGCCCTCTGCTGGTAGTCCATTTGTTATAATAATGGTTTAAGTTGTTTATGTTCATATTATAGGCATATTGGTGTGTGGTTCAATAAAAACGTAAATACTTGGTTTTGATACTTTAATTAAGCCAATTATCATTGCCTATTTGTTAGTTTATATGTAAATATAGTCTAGTTTTCACTTAGGTCTATTTGTATTACAAAAAAATATCAGATTACTCAATTGTCAAAATAATCAGAAGATTACTTGATTACAAAAGTAATCGTTAGTTACAGCCCTAGATTAGTTAAAACGTTTTAAAATACAACTGCATTGTTTACTATTTGTGATTAAAAGACAAGTGTTCTGTAATTTAAAAATTATTTTAAATATTGTTCAGATATAGTGAACCAGGTGTCTGTATTTTATCTAATCTCGTGAGGTAAGTACATTGTCACATCCCTAGTGTCGATAAGCACCAAGCGGGATATAGCTTATAATTTTCCAAGTGTACGATGTAGCTTTCATTCTTCAGGTCAATTATAAGGAAAGCGATAACTTTGCCATAGATTCTTTTCAAATGGTAAAATTGCCACAGTCATTGCATTCTTTGCATGTGATGCACTTTATTTGTACCGTTTTGTTGTATTAGTTTATTAATTAGAATTTGAAAAATAATAATGATGTTGTTTGATAAGCAAGATCTCTGATATGATTCCTTGAAAACCCTTGAAAAGTCCTTGAAAGTCCTGTAATTTCATTTATCTGTACGAACATACTTTTAAATGTCCAGTTCTTGGAGCATTTTATTGTTTTTGTTATTAATTGAACTGAACTGTTGTAAACTGTCTTTGTATATTTCCTGTTTTATATTAATTTCCTAGTATTTAATTTACAATTATTTATTTTGATCAAAACAATTTTAGTAGTCTGAGCTTTAGTTAGTTTCATGGGAAAATAATTCAAATGGTGTTGGTTTTTTGTTTGCCAAATAACCCCCGCAACCAAACCCGCACCCGGAAAAAAGTTCAGGCTCAGTATTTTTTTTGCTGTAACTAGCTGTATCAGCTGCATACATGTGTTAATGTAAATGGCCTCTGCAGTGCTTTATGGAGAGATGACCCGTATCCTGAACCACATCATGGGCATCACCACCCACGCCCTTGACATCGGAGCCATGACCCCCTTCTTTTGGATGTTTGAGGAGAGAGAGAAGGTAACAAACTTCATTTGCACTACATCGAACTGAGAAAATGCTATATGTAACACATGAGCGTATGTTCTTTTGTTTGTTATTTGTGTGGAACCAAGCTACCATTGAATTAGTTGATATCTTGCAGATGTTTGAGTTCTATGAGAGAGTGTCTGGAGCCAGGATGCACGCTGCATACGTCAGACCCGGTGGAGTTCATCAGGTACGCTTTGATTTAAAAACAATCTTTCTAAATAAAAAGTCCTTTTCTGGTTATGCTGATAACTTCATAAAATTGCGGATCATTTTTGTTGCAGGACTTGCCTCTTGGTCTCATGGATGACATCTATGAATGGAGCAAGAACTTCTCTATTCGCATTGATGAAGTTGAGGAGGTATGTAGATCGAAATGCAACCAGATTCAGTCCAGAATAGTGCTAGATAGTATTAAGTATATAACTAAAATCTGATATTTGTCTTAGGCTGCATTCACACTTGCACAAGAAATCTTATTTTTTGCTACTATTTGACACCGATCGGAATTTGTTGCACACGTGCAAACACAAAAATCCGTTTACCGCGTACGATCTGAGCCACTTCCACATGTGGTTTTAAATTGAATACATATCTGTAACTTATATATCTTCCATATCTTTCTAAAGGTGTTGTTGACATGACATTTTCACCAGATGTCAGTAACAACCCAAGTAATCCATGCATACAAAGAAAACAAATAAGTTCAGAAGAATAAAATGGAATGACCCAGGGACAAAGTATTGAACACACTTACTGAAATTGATGTAATACTTTGTATAAAAGCCTTTGTTGGTAATGACAGCTTCAAGACGCCTCCTGTATGGAGAAACTAGTGGCATGCATTGCCACTATATATATTATATATTGCCACTATGCATGGCTCAGGTGTGATTTAGGCCCATTCTTCCACAGTCTTAAAATCGTGAAGGTTTCATGGGCCTCTTCTGTAAACTCTGATCTTTAGTTCTTTCCATAAATGTTCTATTGGATTCAATTTACAACCACTGGTTTACATGATAACTTCCTTTTATTTTCCTTTATTTCTTATTTACAGCATTGTTTATCTCGTTTTTATGTAAGCTATACACATTGCCTATTTAATCTCATTTAACAAACATTAGAAGTAAAGATTAAATATTAAACAGACGTAATTCACAAGTAAATCCTCCACTCTGTAATTCTGTTTCCACCGTAATGGAGCTGGCTCTCGTCTGGGGTCATGTTCGGCGGGAACTGCTCACGGACAAGACCGCCGCCCTGTGCTTCACTCATGGACGAAATGTATTGCAATAGCCTTCATAACCTGCCCAAAAACAAACAGTAAACATCTCTGGGGACATATTTTAACATCCAAAGTATTTATAGTCTGTGTCTTTATAAATATAATAGTTTATTTTATGCAAAGCATCAGACTCTTCATCACGCAATAAGACCGATGCGAGTGACATTCGTTTAGTGATTCACACCACGCGCCTGTATGCTTCTCTGCATAAAATTGAACGATATACAGCACAGAAACGATTTTATCAATAACATAAAATGTACACGAACCTGTATTTACTGAAGAAATGCTTCAATTCGATGGCGCTTAGAGCTGCTCTCTCCAAAAGACGACGCGAAATCCCTGCGATAAATAACCCAACCGCTGGGTTACTCTGACCCAGGATCTGAGTAACACTAAAAAACTACCCAAACATTGGGTTGTTACATTTCACCCAGAGGCTGGGTAACACAAAAACTACCCAAACACTGAAAAAATATCCCCAACAGGTTCAACCCAGCATTTGTGTTAAAAAATAACCCAAGTAGGATACTTGTTGCACAGTTTTTCTTTCATTTTCTTAAATTATTATTTAAGTGAAAATATCTTTCTAGTATAGGCCTAATTATTCGTTATTATATATATATATATATATATATATATGTGTGTGTGTGTGTATGTATGTGTATATATATACAAACCGGATTCCAAAAAAGTTGGGACACTGTACAAATTTGTGTATATATATATGTGTAGCTTTATGATGTTTTTCTCAGCTCGCAGAAGTGCTGCAGGTGTGTGATGTGATAGCAATGATGATCATGTGAATCCTCATGTTCTGTTGTTTGCTGCTTTGTGTGCATGTAACATTAATCCCCAGAAAACAAATGTTAGTATTTTTAATGGGGTAACAGACACTTATTCTTTTAAATTTAATTCAGTTCTAATTTAGAATGTTCTTGTCAGTTAACGGTTAATAATCGTTTAAAGAGAGTCGGTTGTCGGTTAGGAAAAACAACCGAAATGAACGTCCCTAGTCAGAAATCTTGCCAGCAGCACTTGGTCGTGGCCGGTTTATGGTGAAATTATTTTCTTTCCACTTCCGGATTATGGCCCCAACAGCGGCAGCGCTCACTAGAACAGTCAGAAGTATAGAAATCCTTCTGTAACCAATGCCAGCAGTATGTTTTGCAACAATAATGTTGCGAAGGTCTTGAGAAAGCTCTTTGCTTTTACCCATCATGAAATGTTTCTTGTGTGACACTTTGAAAAAACTAATTCTAATTAAATCTAATTCTATTTGTTTTCTTATTTTATTAAAAAAACACTTTACCCATTATGATAAAAAAAAACCTTACTGCTTGTTTTCTTTAAAAAAAGCCTCTAACATTAGTAGGGCTGAAACGATTCCTCGAGTAACTAGACTACAAAAAATAATCGAGGCAAATTACATGCCTCGAAGAATCGGTTTGTCCATTTACTAGGGATGCACTGAATTTTCGGCAGCCGAAAATATGTGTTGCCGCACCGCCCAGCAGTGTCCAGGTTTCCCCTCTCACTCAGCCGTCATCACTGCGCCGCGTGACGCTCCGCTCTATCATTCTGCTCAGTTACCGCTCATGCTCACCGGACCAGCAGAGTCTGCTCAAATAACATGCCAACAAGAACGTGTGTACTTGTTCCTGTTTGCAGTAGCGCTGCTGTGCTGTCACATGCTGTGGTACAGCTGATCTGGGCAACGCTGGTCAAATCTCAACTGATCTGCTCCTCGCTATGCCCTGCTCACATTCACTGATAATACAGCTTTGCCAGGGTTTTTATATTTTTATACATGTTTCCTTACACCGAATCATCATTTCTTTTAATTTACAACTGATTTACGCGATCTGATGAGCATTAACTCATAGTGCGCGATCATATTAATGAATGGATGACAGAGACGCGCGTTTTCCTTTAGCACACACACTGAATCGCACATGACGTCTCAATGAGGACATAAACACACGAACAACATCTCCAGAACTGCTCTGAGAATCACTTCATGAGTGTTTCATCGTTTCATTTGAGTAAAACTATCCTCATATCACATACACACAGAAATGTAAAGGTATTCACGGCAACCCGTCAAAATAAAAGTCCGGTTTTTGTGAAGACATTGCAGAAGAAATGTTTGTTCAGCAGAATGTATATAACACTACTACTAAAATGATGAAAACTTCATTTTTTTAAAGAAATGATCACACAACATTTCCAACATGTGTTAATTGTAATAGTAAATTCCCTTTGTTTGCCAAAAAAAGTTAAATTTTCTATAATTTAAAGATTAATAAAATAGATTTTTTTTTATGCTTTCTTTTGATAACCAGATACGCAACACAGAATTTCTGAGGAAAAATTAAACGTTTAATTTGGCTAATTAAAAAAAATAAAAACATAAAACATAACTTTATAATTGTCGTTTTCTTCAATCATATAATTATTATAACACCTAGAATACATTGCGTGTAAAAAGGGTTTGTTTCAGGCAGTTGAAGGGTACATTGTGTGCACATGATCAGGATGGTTCCGCCTCTGCCACATTTTGAGAAAGTAAAAACACTGTTTGCAGGACTATACATTTGGATAATTAGTCAAAACAACAACAACAGTTATATCTGATTCTGTTGCATAGAACTGAATACAAATAATATATTTGATATTTAATATTAATATATTTTCTGTCCAATTGTCTTTCAATAAAAGTGTGGTTATTTTATTGGCTTGTGTTTGTTTTAATTCAGTGTCATTAAAATTGAGTTAAATTAAAAGTCTTATAAAATGACTTTATTATTTAATAAAATAAATAATTATTAAAAAGCATTTTCGGTTTTTGTTTTCGACCAGACACATCCAGAATTCTCTGTTTCGGCCCAGAATTTATTTCAGTGCATCCCTAACATTTACTGTAACTACACACAGAGCACTGTTTGCAACCACATGCTCCTTTAAATGATATTACACACACACACACACACACACACACACACACACACACACACACATGCAGAGAGACATTTAAGAGGGTTTATTCTCTAAATAACGTTAAATTCATCTTGCTGAAAAATGTGTTAATGTTATGTGTATGGCCTCTTGTTTTTGTTCCACATTAGCTTCCTGTTCACTAATTTTTGCCTCTTACAAATACCACAAAGCCTTCTAAGAAGACTGTAAAGGCTTCTGTCAAGCCTGAGCTGTAGTTAGGAGCAAAGTTGTAAGTTAAGTTGCACAATGTTTAGGTTTTATTATTGTTTTTTTATTACTATTATTTTGATTTATGTCTTAGATTTAGGTTGTACTATATTTACCTTTTTTTTTTTTTTTTTTTTTAATTTGAAATAGATTTGTGTATATTTGTATTTGCATTTTGAATGTTCCTGTGGCTCAGTGGTAGAGTATTAGCAGTGCAAAATGTCGTGGGTTCAATTCCCAGGAAACGCACTTACTGACAATAAATGTATAACCTGCATGCACTGTAAGTCGCTTTGGATAAAAGCCTCTGCCAAATGCATAAATGTAAATTAATGTAATATGGCAATTAAATGCACTAAATGGGTTTAGTTTTTCAGTTATTAATATATGCAATTTCAGCAATACATTGAATTTTTCTAAAAAGGAAATAAATTGTTCACTTTAAGAGACCGGTCTTATTTTCTCTTGTATAATTAGGATTGCTCTTTAAAAAGAAAAAGTAGTTCTTATCCGATTAATTGATGCAATACATAGCTACAGCCCTAAACACTAGCTTTATCTATTCTTTTTCTATTCTATTAATTTTCATTTTATTTATTATATAATTAACTAAGAATTACTATTTGTTTAACTTGTTTAAAATAATTAACTTTTTGTTTAAGTAACTGTTTGTTTTCTTTAAAAAAGCCCTCTAACACTAGCTTTCTCTATTCTTTTTGTTTTCTTTTTATTATATTTATAAAAAAATCCTTGCTACGTGTAGTGCGTTAGGCTAACCGAGGCTTGTCATAACACATGCATTTTATTGCTTTTTTGTTGGTTTTGATTGCTTCTATTGTCCTCATTTGTAAGTTGTCTGTTAAATAACTAAATGTAATGTAAAAGCTCCATTATATTTCTCAGCAATGAGGTTTTTGTAATTAAACCAACAAGCTTCACTATTAGGCAACTTGCTAACATATTCTCTCTCCTCACTCAATTTATTAGAATTCATTCAAATAAAAATAATCTTACAGCACTACTTTATTGCACCTCAGACTTCTACATCTAACAAGCTGTAGATAAAATAGCAAATTAATGTATTAATTTATCATTTATTCAGATTACATGCTGTAAAAAATCCATGACAACTGTTGTCTATGCTGCGGAATAATAATGGCCACTCGACGTGAATTACATAAATAATTGTAATAGCACAGTCATTGAAAACCTAAGGGTCAACCATGTGCATAGTAAAGCGATTACTGACTCATTTTGGGCGGGAATTAATGTAAAAACAATGTCAGATACCAGTCGTATCTAAAGTGAAACACTAAACTGGGACCAAAAAAATCAGATATGGTTAAAATATCAGATCTGTGCATCAAGACTTGCAGTATAAACACAGCCTTACTAATCCTGTAGATGAATGTTTTTCAAAATGCATGAATTTGATTGGAATTAATAAATGGAGTTTCTAAATGAATATGATTGCAATATTGTTTCAGATGCTGACCAACAATCGTATCTGGAGGAACAGAACTGTTGGTATTGGTGTAATTGGGGCAGAGGATGCACTCAATTATGGATTCAGGTAAAGCATTGTATTAAGTGAATCTGATTGGTCAGAGCTGCTGCTCAAGTGTCTCTCTCTCTCCCGCATAAACATAGAAGTTGCTATATTAGATGATCTATCTGACAGTAAGTGACGGAGAAAAACCTTTATGTGTAATTTATAAATCAAACACTAATGGGACTTCTAACAGCAGTCTTTATGTGGTGAAATGTAATCATCATCATCATCCTAGCTTAACTAGTGAAATCACCCACAAATGCAAAGAGATTTTAATAATTTGACCAGAGAGTACTGTATCCTGATGTGTCAGATTGTTAATAGTGTGTGTGTTATTCCTCCTCCAGCGGAGTGATGCTCAGAGGTTCTGGTATTAAATGGGATCTGAGGAAGAGTCAACCCTACGACAAATACGACGAGGTGGACTTCGACGTGGCCATTGGAAGTAATGGCGATTGCTATGACAGGTGACCGGCCGCACATGTTAATGTTCTACACTGAGTTAAGAGCTTCAGGAAGTTCAGAATGACAGGAAATCAAAATGCAACCACAGGCTATAAATTGGTCTTAGACTCTACTAAGCTTTCTCACCACATATGCTGATAGTATCACATGTGAAATGTAGCATGATGTGTGCCGCTTAAAAAGGATACAATGTTTTGAGAACTTGACACTAACCGACCAAACATGATTTTTTGCTTGAAAAATATTTATACAACAATTATACAATGAACATAGTCACTGATTGATTTTATTACAGAAAATTGCATTGGATTCAAATAATAGGAAGTGATACAATAATGATGACTCTTTATAATAAGGTTATTTTTTTAATAAATAAGGAAAAATCACTACTTAACGAAAACTAAGAATGAATAATACTTAGAAACCATTTATTAATATCAGGAAATATTAATAATGTTATTAATTAACCTTTGCTAATACATTATTACAATCAAAAGTGTGTTTATACTATTTAATGGAACTGACCTAATATGAAATAACAAGAAACAGTTGTTATTTTTATGAATTAACATTAATGAAGATTAACAATGAGCAGTACATCTGTTACAGTATATATTAGTTTATGCATTAAAGGGGCCGTCGGATGCTACATGCACTTTTACAAGTTGTATAAACTGAAATGCTAAAAATAATTGCAAAAAATCCACCCAGTGGTTTTTTTTTTTCTTCTAATCTAGTTCAATCATTTCCTCTTTCTCTAATCGAGCCGATCTCAGATGCCTGTGTGTGTGACTCCCACAGTAGTTTGATTGACAGTAGCGTTTCAGCACAGACTGGACTGGTGTTTTACCTTAGACCCACCCTGAGTGAGCTGTCATCAGTCCGCCATTGTTTCGACGCCGGAGCAGGTGTAGTCAATAATGTTTCCTAAGCGATTGAAGTGTTTTGTTGTTGGATGTAATAATGAACATAGCAATCGTTATTTACTTCCGACATTTGAGCCGCTGAAGACGCAGTGGATTACATTTGTTTGTGAAGGGACTGTGCCCCCGATCTACCTAGATGTTGCAAAATTCACTTTTCATAAATGTGTGTTGGAAGTTTGTGTACCATCCATCCTATAATGATAAAAATCCAGTGTTTTTTTTTTTTTAAATCCCCTTTCTCAAATCAGGCTGTTCGGAGATTCCTGTCGAAATGACGTAGTTCTGTACAGGCCCCTCCCACTATAGTTAATTGACAAGGCCGTCTTACCTTAGACCTGCCCTGAGAGAGCTGAGAGCTGTCCAACATTGTGTCCACTCCATTGCAGGGGAAGACAAGATGTCTCAGATTAAGCGACTGAGGTGTTTAGTTGTTGGATGTAATGATGAATATAGCAGTCATCATTTACTCCCGACATCTGAGTCGCTGAAGACGCAGAGGATTAAAGTTATTTCCGCTTTTAAGTGAATGCGCCGATCCCCGATCTGCCTAAATGTGTCTGTTCGTGCGAATCATTCGTGATCCAGCTTCATTTACATTTTTTATGAATCTTTGCAAATCACATTTCCTAATAACGTGCTAGTTATCCAGTTTCGGGATTAATGTAAACCGTATTGCAAATCACTCCATGGAAGAGAGGGGCGGGGTTAGCAGAGCTCATTAGCATTTAAAGCAACATGGACAAAAAACGGCTTGATGAAAACAGAGCTGATTTTGACAGGGTAAAGGTGTTTTTTACTCTACCATTGAGCAATTTTAACCAAAATATGTTACAGACTTTTCATTAAGACCCTAAATAATCATATCAACTTGTGGAAAGTGGGCATCCGATGACACCTTTAACTAATGGGACCTTATTTTATCGTGTTACCACAAATATTGCCATGCTTCTTTAATATTGGATGTTATCAGTGACAAATATGAACTTGTTTTTAGATATCTGTGCCGAATGGAAGAAATGAGACAGTCCCTGCGCATCATGCATCAATGTCTCAACAAAATGCCTGCTGGAGAGATCAAAGTAGATGATGCTAAAATAGCCCCACCAAAGAGATCTGAGATGAAGGTAAGCTATGCTTGTGAATGTATCTTATTTAAAGGTGCAGGGTATAATTTCTGTTTTTTCAAACACTCTTATATTCTTTTAAGTGAGTTTCAATGGCTTGAGTTGCACAAAACTCAAGCCATTGTGTAATCCAGTGTTGCATAGTTCATATGAACACAGATTTTGAAGTACCACAATGTTAAAAATAGTTTTCAAATGACTTAATCATAAGTGCATGATAACATTTATAAGTGCATATTTCTATGTAGAAAATTCACACTTCAACTTTAAGAAAAAAGGTAGAAATGTGTTTGTGTGCTTTAACGTTAACGAACACCCCTCTCGTCCCATGACTTGTTTTCATGCAGACATCGATGGAATCTCTCATTCATCACTTTAAGCTGTACACTGAGGGCTACCAGGTTCCTCCGGGAGCCACATATACCGCTGTAGAGGCACCAAAGGTGGGTGTAACGCACATGAGCATGTGTTGACCAACAATTACATGCACATCATTGCTGTTCTCAAGATACATTTTTGCGTTGGCCTCATGGGCAGTTTTCAGTGGTTTTTGGTCATCTTCTCATCCAGGATGGTGAGGTTGTTGGTGAATTTGTAACTCGCCATTAGAGGTCGACCGATATATCGGGCCGATATTTGTAATTGTTTTATATATCGGCATCGGCCGATATCTGTGTTTAGTAGCGGCTATTTAAAGTCAGGCACATCCGCGGGCAGCCCCGTGTTATTTGTGCGGTGGAACGTGCTGCTGCTGCATGTGAAGGACCCCAAGCCAAAACTTTTGGAAGATTCAACAACAGTCCTGGGAGATAAAGGCAAGGCTTAAATTCTGATATTTCAAAGTCCTATGGCCATATATTTACTATATATTACTAGTAAACTAAAGTTTTTTATATTACCTGTTTTATATATTTAGTACTTGGTCAGTTTATTTATTTCTTTGGATAAATATTTAATTTGAATACCGTGCAGTGCACAAAATTAAGATTCGAGAGATGGTTGAATCAGTTTTCAATAAATGATGTTAAATTTAAAAATGTTGTGCATCCACTTATTATTAGTGTGACATTTTGGCATACAAATGAAGGGGAAAACTTGAAGATATCGGCTCAAAAAATCGACAGCACATATCGGCCATCGGCTGACCCTGACCTCTAAACATCGGCATCGGTTATAGACAAACCCATATCGGTCGATCTCTACTCGCCATGCACATGTGGGGAATGTGGCTTTCTAAATTTGTTGTCTTTGTGGTCCCGTGTAAAGTTTTTTTTGTGTGGTGCTGTTTTTATTCAGCGCTCCTATAGATTCAGTCGTTGCAGCATGACCAATATGTGTCTGATTTCCGAATGTATGACTTTTATGATCTGGATATTTTCAGTGAAGCAAATCCATACAGTACAAGCAGTGTATTTGACTACTGATCTGTTAAACTTCTACTGAAATCTCAACTGAACGTATCATTTGAGCTGATTGTTTTTTTCTTCAAAAAAAGTAAATGTAAGTACTAATAGAATAAACTCATCGACCCATTAAGGAACCAGACTTAAGAGGAATCAGAGGTGTTGTGTTATTATTTTCCCGTTCCTTCACACTCGGCTGTGTTGTGCTGCAGGGTGAGTTTGGTGTGTACCTGGTGTCTGACGGTTCCAGCAGACCTTACCGCTGCAAGATCAAGGCACCTGGCTTTGCTCACTTGGTAATTCAATCATTTGACTATTATGATTTAGTTATGACAATAAACTCATCAATTATAAAAAAAGCTTTTTAAATAACAAGAACACACACTACTATTCAAACATTTTGGGTCAGTAAGATGATTCTTATGCTCGACAAAGCTGCGTTTATTTGATCAAAATTCAGTAAAAACGGTAATATTGTAAAATATTATTACAATTTTTGAAATGTAATTTATACCTGTGATGGCAAAGCAGTCTTCAGTGTCACATGATCCTTCAGAAATCATTCTAATATGCCGATTTGATGCTGAAGAATAATTTTTTTATTATTATAAATGTTGAAAACATTTGTGCTGCTTAATATTTCTGTGGAAACAGAATTTTTATTCAGAGATTTTATTCTTGAATACAAATTGTAAAAAAAAAAAACGAAATTAGTATAATTTTTTTAATCAATTTAATGCTAAATAAAAGTATAAATTATATTTAAAAAATCATGGCGAGTTCAAACCTTTGAATGGTAGTGTCTGTATAAATGCTGCAGGCCTTATATTAGACCTTTTCCTACTTGTGTTGTGATGTGGTCTGTTTTGTCCCTTAGGCTGGTTTAGATCAAATGTCTAAAGGACACATGCTTGCTGACGTGGTGGCGATCATCGGTAAGCACTATTTTCTCTCTCGTTCTCTTTCTCTCTCTCTCTTCTCTCTCTCTCTCTCTCTCTCTCTCTCTCTCTCTCTCTCTCTCTTCTCTCTCTCTCTTTCTCTCTTTCTCTCTCTCTCTCTCTCTCTGTCTCTGTCTCTTTGAATGTTTAGCTATAGTGGCTGGGCCAA
>QVTF01018616.1:55000-105781 GCA_003573665.1 Oxygymnocypris stewartii | reverse complement strand
TTCACAATTTGACTTTTTTCTCGTAATTCTGACTTTTCTCACAATTTGACTTTTTTCTCGAATTCTGACTTTTCTCACAATTTGACTTTTTTCTCGTAATTCTGATTTTCTCACAATTTGACTTTTTTCTCGTAATTCTGACTTTTCTCACAATTTGACTTTTTCTCGTAATTCTGACTTTCTCACAATTTGACTTTTTTCTCAGAATTCTGACCTTTTCTTTCACAATTTGACTTTTTCTCGTAATTCTGACTTTTCTCACAATTTGACTTTTTTCAGAATCTAACTTTTTCTTCATTATGACTTTTTTCTCGTAATTCTGACTTTTCTCACAATTTGACTTTTTTCTCGTAATTCTGACTTTTCTCACAATTTGACTTTTTTCTCGAATTCTGACTTTTTCACAATTTGACTTTTTTCTCGTAATTCTGACTTTTCTCACAATTTGACTTTTTATCTCGTAATTCTGACTTTTCTCACAATTTGACTTTTTTCTCGTAATTCTGACTTTTCTCACAATTTGACTTTTTTTCTCAGAATTCTAACTTTTTCTTGCAATTATGACTTTTTTCTTCGTAATTCTGACTTTTCTCACAATTTGACTTTTTATCTCGTAATTCTGACTTTTCTCACAATTTGACTTTTTATCTCGTAATTCTGACTTTTCTCACAATTTGACTTTTTTCTCGTAATTCTGACTTTTCTCACAATTTGACTTTTTTCTCGTAATTCTGACTTTTCTCACAATTTGACTTTTTCTCGTAATTCTGACTTTTCTCACAATTTGACTTTTTTCGTAGATTCTGACTTTTCTCACAATTTGACTTTTTTCTCGTAATTCTGACTTTTCTCACAATTTGACTTTTTTCTGAATTCTGACTTTCTCACAATTTGACTTTTTTCTCAGAATTCTGACTTTTCTGCAATTTGACTTTTTTCTTCGTAATTCTGACTTTTCTCACAATTTGACTTTTTTCTCGTAATTCTGACTTTTCTCACAATTTGACTTTTTTCTCGTAATTCTGACTTTTCTCACAATTTGACTTTTTTCTCGTAATTCTGACTTTTCTCACAATTTGACTTTTTTCTCGTAATTCTGACTTTTCTCACAATTTGACTTTTTTTCTCAGAATTCTGACTTTTCTCACAATTTGACTTTTTTCTCGTAATTCTGACTTTTCTCACAATTTGACTTTTTATCTCGTAATTCTGACTTTTCTCACAATTTGACTTTTTTCTCGTAATTCTGACTTTTCTCACAATTTGACTTTTTTCTCGAATTCTGACTTTTCTTCACAATTTGACTTTTTTCTCGTAATTCTGACTTTTCTCACAATTTGACTTTTTTTCGTCAATTCTGACTTTTCTCACAATTTGACTTTTTTCTCGTAATTCTGACTTTTCTCACAATTTGACTTTTTATCTCGTAATTCTGACTTTTCTCACAATTTGACTTTTTTCTCGTAATTCTGACTTTTCTCACAATTTGACTTTTTATCTCGTAATTCTGACTTTTCTCACAATTTGACTTTTTTCTCGTAATTCTGACTTTTCTCACAATTTGACTTTTTTCTCGTAATTCTGACTTTTCTCACAATTTGACTTTTTTTCTCAGAATTCTGACTTTTCTCACAATTTGACTTTTTTCTCGTAATTCTGACTTTTCTCACAATTTGACTTTTTTCTCGTAATTCTGACTTTTCTCACAATTTGACTTTTTTCTCGTAATTCTGACTTTTCTCACAATTTGACTTTTTTTCTCAGAATTCTGACTTTTCTCACAATTTGACTTTTTTCTCGTAATTCTGACTTTTCTCACAATTTGACTTTTTTTCTCAGAATTCTGACTTTTTCTCAATTTGACTTTTTTCTCGTAATTCTGACTTTTCTCACAATTTGACTTTTTTCTCGTAATTCTGACTTTTCTCACAATTTGACTTTTTTCTCGAATTCTGACTTTTCTCACAATTTGACTTTTTTCTCGTAATTCTGACTTTTCTCACAATTTGACTTTTTATCTCGTAATTCTGACTTTTCTCACAATTTGACTTTTTCTTTTCTCAGAATTCTAACTTTTTTCTTGCAATTTGACTTTTTTCTTCGTCATTCTGACTTTTCTCACAATTTGACTTTTTATCTCGTAATTCTGACTTTTCTCACAATTTGACTTTTATCTCGTAATTCTGACTTTCTCACAATTTGACTTTTTTATCTCGTAATTCTGACTTTCTCACAATTGACTTTTTATCTCGTAATTCTGACTTTTCTCACAATTTGACTTTTTATCTCGTAATTCTGAGCTTTTCTCACAATTTGACTTTTTATCTCGTAATTCTGACTTTTCTCACAATTTGACTTTTTATCTCGTAATTCTGACTTTTCTCACAATTTGACTTTTTTCTCGTAATTCTGACTTTTCTCACAATTTGACTTTTTTCTCGTAATTCTGACTTTTCTCACAATTTGACTTTTTTTCTCAGAATTCTGACTTTTCTCACAATTTGACTCTTTTTTTCTCAGAATTCTGACTTTTCTCACAATTTGACTTTTTTTCTCAGAATTCTGACTTTTTTCTCCCTAGTCTGCTGACTTTATTTTCGTAATTCTGACTTTTCTCAGAATTTGACTTTTTTCTCGTAATTCTGACTTTTCTCAGAATTTGACTTTTTTTCTCAGAATTCTAACTTTTTCTTGCAATTATGACTTTTTTCTTCGTAATTCTGACTTTTCTCACAATTTGACTTTTTATCTCGTAATTCTGACTTCTCACAATTTGACTTTTTTCTCGTAATTCTGACTTTTCTCACAATTTGACTTTTTTTCTCAGAATTCTAACTTTTTCTTGCAATTATGACTTTTTTCTTCGTAATTCTGACTTTTCTCACAATTTGACTTTTTATCTCGTAATTCTGACTTTTCTCACAATTTGACTTTTTTCTCGTAATTCTGACTTTTCTCACAATTTGACTTTTTATCTCGTAATTCTGACTTTTCTCACAATTTGACTTTTTATCTCGTAATTCTGACTTTTCTCACAATTTGACTTTTTTTCTCAGAATTCTAACTTTTTCTTGCAATTATGACTTTTTTCTTCGTAATTCTGACTTTTCTCACAATTTGACTTTTTATCTCGTAATTCTGACTTTTCTCACAATTTGACTTTTTATCTCGTAATTCTGACTTTTCTCACAATTTGACTTTTTATCTCGTAATTCTGACTTTTCTCACAATTTGACTTTTTATCTCGTAATTCTGACTTTCTCACAATTTGACTTTTTTCTCGTAATTCTGACTTTTCTCACAATTTGACTTTTTTCTCGTAATTCTGACTTTTCTCACAATTTGACTTTTTTATCTCGTAATTCTGACTTTTCTCACAATTTGACTTTTTTCTCGTAATTCTGACTTTTCTCACAATTTGACTTTTTTCTCGTAATTCTGACTTTTCTCACAATTTGACTTTTTTCTCGTAATTCTGACTTTTCTCACAATTTGACTTTCTCAGAATTCTAACTTTTTCTTGCAATTATGACTTTTTTCTTCGTAATTCTGACTTTTCTCACAATTTGACTTTTTATCTCGTAATTCTGACTTTTCTCACAATTTGACTTTTTTCTCGTAATTCTGACTTTTCTCACAATTTGACTTTTTTTCTCAGAATTCTGACTTTTCTCACAATTTGACTTTTTTTCTCAGAATTCTGACTTTTCTCACAATTTGACTTTTTCTCAGAATTCTGACTTTTTTCTCCCTAGTCTGCTGACTTTATTTTCGTAATTCTGACTTTTCTCACAATTTGACTTTTTTCTCGTAATTCTGACTTTTCTCAGAATTTGACTTTTTTTCTCAGAATTCTAACTTTTTCTTGCAATTCTGACTTTTTTCTTCGTAATTCTGACTTTTCTCACAATTTGACTTTTTATCTCGTAATTCTGACTTTTCTCACAATTTGACTTTTTTTCTCAGAATTCTAACTTTTTCTTGCAATTCTGACTTTTTTCTTCGTAATTCTGACTTTTCTCACAATTTGACTTTTTATCTCGTAATTCTGACTTTTCTCACAATTTGACTTTTTATCTCGTAATTCTGACTTTTCTCACAATTTGACTTTTTATCTCGTAATTCTGACTTTTCTCACAATTTGACTTTTTATCTCGTAATTCTGACTTTTCTCACAATTTGACTTTTTATCTCGTAATTCTGACTTTTCTCACAATTTGACTTTTTATCTCGTAATTCTGACTTTTCTCACAATTTGACTTTTTTCTCGTAATTCTGACTTTTCTCACAATTTGACTTTTTTTCTCAGAATTCTGACTTTTTTCTTGCAATTCTGACTTTTTTCTCAGAATTACAAGTTTATATCTCACAATTCTGACTTAAAATTTCGCAATCCTGACTTCATAACTCACAATTGAGTTTGGTGCCTAATCAAACGTCAGGGAAGCCGTCATGTGACAAAAAAATATAAAATATAAAGTGATATCAGACATCACAGACAGACACCTTCATGAGAAAATACTATATTTGTAAAACTTTTAAATGTCAAGGAAAATGTATTCAGGCTGTTTATTGTTGAATTGTATCCATGCCATTATTCAAATATCACTGTTTATATAACATTTATTTTAATGCGTATGCTTGTATTCAAGATGTAAAGAAAATGTATTATTACTTTTCTTTCAATCAAAACAATTGTTGAAGATGGCATAAAAGTCTTTTAAACTTTATTTGTAACCCTCTAAAGTCTGACACATGAAATAATAGTTTTTTTTTAATTAAATGATTTATTGAACTTATAGACAAAATCTAAAAAAAATCATGTGTTTTTTGGTTTGTATCATATTTGATACATCAGGCTCAATCTCAGCACAAATATGCAATATGGTGCAGATGCTGATATTAATATTTTTGATAGCTTGTAGATCAATGAGATAACAGTAGCAGATACTTACATTAAATTATATAAATATCTACACTCTATATCTTAATAATATGTCTCGGTAAGATGATATTTAAATGATCCACACATATAATGCAATGTGAGATGAAGATAATTCCTCCGCCGAGGAACAGACGCTCCTCAAAAGATCAGATTTGAGACTAAAACATGATTTATGGAGAATCAAGTAAAGCTGAGCTGCTTCAGAAAGTGTTCATCTGGAGATATGACTGCAGTTATTCTGACGCGTACTTGATCAAAATCAGTCCAGATTTGACACGAGAAGCACGTGAAGTTTCTACAATTACACTAAAAGAGCTTTTACATGGATACAAAGCTCTGAGACAGAAGGCATGTAGTGGATCGAGTGTGACAGCACAGTGTGATCATTCAGAGGAGTTAGATGTGTGCACCTGCATCTCTCGGTCTCCATATTTGTTCGGATGGCGACTAGCTTGGCTCTTCCTCCGCAGCTTCTTCAGCTGTGATTGACAGCGCTCGATGGACTCCACCTTTGACTTCCTCTCGCTCTGGTACTTCTTCAGCGTCGCCTGGACAAAGGGTTTCATACAGTATCTCACCTTTCTGGTCAGTTTCATAGAGTTCAGGAGGAAGAACACCTGGACCACCAAACCAGTCTTAAGTGTCAATTTTTCGAAATTGAGATTTATGCATGATATGAAAGCTGGATAAATAATATTTCCATTGATGTATGGTTTGTTATGATAGGACAATATTTGTAAATCTGGAATCTGAGCGTGTAAAAAAACTACATATTGAGAAAATCATCTTTAAAGTTGTTCACATTAAGCTCTTAGCAATGCATATTACTATCAAAAATTATGTTTTGATGTATTTACAGTAAGAAATGTACAAAATATCTTCATGGAACATGATCTTAATATCCTAATGATATTTGGCATAAAAGAAAAATCTATAATTTTGACCCATACAATGTATTTCTGGCTATTTCTACAAATATACCCCAGCGATTAACACTGCTTTTGTGCTCCAGGGACACATATGTATCTTTTCTGATTCATTTACTCAAAGGGTTTACAAGACGAACTCTGTATATACTTCGCCTTCTTCATCAGTTTGTAATTTTGGTGTCTTATTTCACTCTTGTGCCTCACATTTCTTCTGAAACCTATTTTTTCCATCTTCATAATATTGCACGTCTTCGATCTTCTCTAACTCTAGCTGATGCTGAAATCTTAATGCATGCATTAATCACATCACGTCTGGATTATTTCTTGGTCTGCCTAAAAAAAACAGTATTGCAAGGTTACATTATGTTCAAACCTCAGCAGCAAGAGTTCTCACCTCCAGCAGGCGTTCTGCTCACATTGCTCCTCTAATGCATGATCTTCACTGGATACCTGTGGCATCACATTTAAACTAACATTTAAGGCATTAAACGGTCTTGCGCCTCCACATCTGTCTCACCTCCTGCACTCCTACTAGATCATCTGAGCTTGTCTTTTGTCCATTCCTCGTTATCGCCTGTCCAGTGTAGGTGGGAGGTCACTTAGTGTTAATGCTCCTAAACTAATTTGCATTTGGTATAATATAGCTATATTTGGCCTTATGTGTTTGTATTGTCTATTTGGGTGTGCAAATGTATTATATAGCACTATCTAAAGTGACCTTAAACAATGAAAAGGCGCTATATAAACACAATTCTTTGCTTGTCTGAGCTCCGCTATTTAGTAAATTGAGTAGGTTGTTTAGTTAGGCAGCGATGTCCACTCACGGTCAGATATTTGATGTCTAGCTCCAGTTTCTGCTCGAGTTCAGACAGCAGCTCTGAATGAAACAGCTTCAGCTGCACAGACAGAAAACACATCAAAAACAGTGAGCATGGACACACACGGGTCACTCCAGCCTCAGAACATGTGACTGAACTAAAATATCTGCACGTTAACATGTCTTGATTTGTTGTGTATGACTAGTATTTCTTGAGCCATTCTGGCAGTGGGGTGCACAAGGCGGGGGGGCTCGAGCCGCTAAAGTGCCCTTGCGGTCCGGTCTGCGCGATATGAAGAACTCTGGTTTTCATATCTCAGAATATGACTTATTTACAGCACCTGCTAAAGGAATTATTACATAAAATACTGCACATTATAGTTTTTCTCACTATACCCGAACCAAAAAGTAGCATACTTCGAGTTTATTTAATATAGTATGCTTAATAAGTAAGTATACTTAATAAAAAAATATAAGTATGCTTTATGTAGTAAGTATATTATTATTTACCTAATAATTTTAAGGCAACGGGTTTCCTCAATTTTTTTAAAGTTAAGTCAGCTTATCACTTTTTACAGTATACTGGTTACAGTAAACTTAAGTTCAAAACTGAATAAAACAGTGATTTGTTGCACTTCTACAGTAATACCATGTCAAAATATATTATAAATATAAAAAGAGAAATACTATCAAAACAATCAGATGTAGTTGAACACCTGGGTATTACAATATCATTTATATCAATACAAAAGACAACATCTAGGACTAATTGTGCACTGTAAAGTAAATATAGACCAAGTAACATACGGCAGTGAGGTGTTTTTTTTTTTTTTTTACAGAGGAAAAATATTGTATATTGGTACCGTATACAGTTTTTTTTTCTTTTTTTTTACAATCGCCAGAACACATTTCTCAATATTTAAGTAATTTTTTTAACTCTTCACACAGTTCTCCTAACCATCTTGGCACACAGCTGTTAATTTCACATTCAAAATGCGGTAAAGCTACCAAAGCACTTCATACGTGTCTCAAATCAAGTTATTATTCCATAACCCCTCACGGAAAACACGTTTATTCACGTGTGCTATTAATATACTTCTTTTAAACTAAAAATAGGAAAGTATACTTTTAGTCAACTTTTTATGTACTTCTCAGAAATGTACTTAAAATTACATTTAAGTATACTTGAATTATATTTAGAAAAAGTCTAAATATATGTGCTCCTAGACTCTGTTGTCATTGTTATACGGTAGGGGGCGCTAGAACTCATCTTCTGTACAGAACTGACAAAAAAACACAAGTGAAGAAGAAACCGAAACAACAGACGCTTCCACGTGTAATCTAACACTAGCCTAATATTAATAATCTAACACTAGCCTAATAATACCACACATAATTGACAAGCATTTACTTTCTCGTGGGGGGGCGCTTGTCTGAAGTTTAAAATCATTGGTGTACCCGTAAGCCAATCACATAACGTTTGGTTATGACTAGAGATCGACCGATATATCGGTTTACCGATATTTTCCCCGATATTTAAGCATTTTACCAAAGGAAAAACCAAAGTGAAGAATGGACTTACTTCACTCAGTTATATATTTACTTTATAACAGTAAATACATATCGGTTCTGCATATCGGTTATCGGGTACATAAACATGCAAATAATTGGTATCGGTTATAAAAAATCAATATCGGTCGATCACTAGTTATGACGTATGTTATGCGCCGGCTCAGCCGCCTCGAACTGAGCTGTAAACACAGGTATGCGGCGAAAACAAAACCATCAAGCGAAATAACGGTGTGAAGATAACGGTGAACGACATATGCAGATTATGTGAAGTAAATCTACACATCCACGGCACAATTAGTGCATCTAAACTAATATTTGACGGTATTTTAAATATTTGCAGCCAACTGTCAAAGTTAGGATTAGTTCTGTTAAACACAGCTGTTCGTTTATTTCGAGTCTGTCGGAAATGCTGTAACTTAATTGCAAGATTACAGCATGACATGGAAATATTCAAGGACTGGAAAAGAAAGGAGACACTGACCTGTTTCTAGCTGACGATCGGTTGTGGTTGATCAATTAAACTTTTCCCAAAACCTGTCAAGAGTAGGGCCACAACATCACCTCCATTCAAAACGTGAAGCAAACACTCTTCTTGTTCGGGCTTCAGTTGTCAAACGCCGGGAATATTCTCCACAACAGAGCGAATATCATCCCGTGTGTCGTTTTAGATTTCCCTAACCTAAACTACAATCTTAAACTCGGCTTAGCGTCTACGTCACGGCTCTCTGTTCGCTGGTTGGACGGCTGGTGCGGAGCCGGAGATAATCTGAGAGCTGGTTTGCTATATCAGACCGAGTACAGAAGCCAACTGAAATTGAGCGGAAGTTTGAAATCTGACGTAGTCAAGCTAATCTAACACAGCATCAGACATAACACAGCATCATAACTGTGTAACGTTATGAATAAAATATCACTAATGAAGAGGTAACAATGAGTGTCAAGCTTTGGGCTGTTGATCATTAACAACACCACATGTTGATTATCATTCTGAATCCAATTCATAGTCTTTTATCAGCTTTTTGTTCAAAACGTTATTTGTATTTTATCCATGAAGCATACCCACATTCAAGTGTTTGCTGGGTGAAAAGCGTGCTAGTGCTTTAGAGGAAAAAGTTGATTTGAGACGCGTATGAAGTGTTTTGGTCACATTTTCAAAACTTTACACAACTCCAAGAATTGCACACAAAATGCTAAACGCGTCACATCTCTTGCAAAATAAAGCACTGCATTCAAAATATCACAAACACGTCTCAAAAGCAAACACCTTAGCCATGATATTAATTTGTGTTAGATTTGTGTGTTACATAGAGAACTGTGTTGTGTTTCGCACAAGTGTTTATGAGTCAAACGCTGAGATTTAATGCATGCTTCTGCTGTTTGAGTGACAGCTTTCAGAAACTGTGACAAGTAAAGACGTTGAAAAACCAGCAATGCATCTAGGATATTAATTTGTGAAGCAGAAAGTAAGAACTGTGTGATTGTGGTAAGAACGAACATGCTAAGATTGCACAATGCTATGCTGAAACTGTACAGTTTTGCTCCAACAATGCAATCACGTTTACTCACCACATCCTCGAGCTGGACCTGGATCTGCCGATGAACCTCTGCCATCTGGAACAACGTATCACCTGAATCAATATGAATTATGAGAAGACGTGTCAAAGACGTTCCACACACACCATGAGATCTGCATCACGATTCACAAACGTGTTATCAAATATACTTTCACACACGACCTGATAAGGACATAAACTCACGATAGGGTCACATTAAAGTTCGAGCTACAACTGCATGTTAAGTTTTTGCAAATGCATGTTCAACTGCAGATTGTGATGCATATGCAATTATTTCATATGCATTTATTAAAAAGTAAAAGAGCAATTTGTTCCTTCAGAAGATGTGAAATGCCTGGCATTGTCTGTCCATTCTTGCGTTTCATTGAGGGTGAATTTGTGGCGTTTTGTTGTCGGTTCCAATGGGCCGAGCCGTGGATGTTGGCCTTCTTTATCCCCTACTGAGCAACAGTGTGTGTGCGGCTTGGCATCTCTCCGTCTCGTCCACCCCCGCTGTTTTCAGCAGCACAATGAGATCATGTGGTGTTGTTAATCTTTCAACAAAGACCTCTCTCTCTCTTTTGCCCCGCTCTCGCTTTCTCTTACTTTCTTCATCTCCATTTTATCGTACAGGCTTCATTCTCTTCTGCTGTAGTCACTTGTTTTTACGCTTTCGTTTCCTGTAAACACTGATGCACTATGAACTTGAATAATGTAGTTATATTTACTTACATTTTCACCATCAGTTCTCACCATTAACTTTACTCTGCCGGAAGTGTTGCTCCACTGAAGCCATGCAGCTCATGATCACACTGCTCCATGTTTCACAGGCGATGTTGATCATGAGCTGCTCCAAGCCTTCTCCAGACTTTCTTCTTCTCGTCATTCTGGTGCAGGTTGATCTTAATGTCAGCCGTCCATTGAATGCTTTTGCAGAAGTGCTCTGGCTATTTTAGATGTTTTTTGTCAAAGTCTGGTCTTGTTTGCAGCTTGTGGCGAAGCCTCTGTGTTTGCTCTGGTGAAGTCTTCTCTTGATCGTAGACACGTCTGTCTCCTGGAGAGAGTTCTTCTCTTGGCTGGATGTTGTGAAAGAGAGAGGATTGATGTCCTCTGTGGACGTCCAGGTCTTCTTATGTTTCTGAACTCATACGTGCGGTCTCTTTTTCTCAGAAACTGTCGTTTTGGTCGCTCCTAATGTTCCTGCTTTCTCTCTCTGCTAAATTGATGTAGAAATAACAAAGGAATAGCCCACATCTGACCATGAAACAGCTTTTGAGTCAATCGTCTAATTACTTATGGTCCCTTAAAAAATGGGGGAGGTACATATTAAAGAGATGTAATTCCTTTCCTCCAATTGTGAAGTATGCACTTTAAACCCATATTCATTATAACTGTAACTTGAATGTGTTTTGGTCAACAGCTAAAATTAAGCAAATTATATATATTTTTTTAACTTTAAGGCACTTATTGATAATGTTGTGTAGTTTGCAAATGTTGCAACATTTTAACTTTTATCGAAACATCTTGTCTAATAGCAGCTTGTTTCTGTCCTAAAATCCTTTTGCACATCTCTTGACTTATGCCAGTTCATTTGAAATAATTAAGTGGATTTACATGACAACATCAGTACTTTAATTGTGAAAATGTGTTAATTGTTAACACTTAAAAATGTGCTGTAAGTATACTGTACTTGCAATGACTTAACTCTGGTGCAATACTTGTTTGAGACATTGTTTAACTTTGAGGACATTGACTCAAATCTTTCTGGTATTTTCCCTGTGTTTGGATTTGAAGTGTCTTACCCAGGTCTTTCGAGCCCTGGCTGTCACTGGCCAGCTCTCCTAGTTTGACCAGAGCATCAAAATAACCCTTTGCTGCCACTGTGACGCCTGGAGAGATAGAAATAGAGAGAGTGTGGGCATGTTACAGCAGTCTGTGTACTACAGGATTCAGGATTGTTTGGCAGGTGAAGTGCTGCTACATCCAAGTTCACACTAATTTCCAGACATTCGCCCATCACTTGTACCATTACATTATTACATAATGATGTCTGACCTGTCAGAGCCTTTTCATAATGCTTGCCCATGGTGACAAAATTCTTCAGACTGGGGTTGAACTGGTCCAGAACGCCCTAAACACAGAATCCACAGCACATTCAATTACAGTCATGGCACCCTTGGTAAATATGACCACAGGAGGCTGTGAAAATTCATCTGCATTGTTAATCCTTTTTTGGCTGTCATAACAGGACAGAGCGATACATGAGGCGGAATAATGGAAAAACATTTGTATTATTATTATTCAAAATACCAATAAAAATACAAGTCAAAATGACTGAAAAATACCTTTAGAATTAATTTTTTTTTTTTTGTAGCATTTCAAATAAAAAATATCTAGGTGGTGTTTAAACAGTTTAAAAAACTAATTAAGTGCTTTGGCATATTTTTATTTCATTTTTAAAAATAAGAAAATATTGTTTCCCCTTCATGGGAACTTCGAACTGCGTCCCCTAGGGGCCACTATGGGGAACGCCTCCAGCGTGACTCGTGCCTGAAGAAACATATGTAAAAACACCATCCGTTGGCCGGCGACAGCCCATGACGTCACTACCGGCGCGACCACAATATAAGGACTGCCGGGAGAATACATCATCAGCTTTTTCGTCTTCACTGACTGGTCTGTTTGAAGAAACGTGCATTCTGGTAGGAATACAGTTTTCCTTTATTTATCATGGCGATCACTAGCAAGGCGTTTAAGATTGGGTGTGGATCCGCGTTATTTGAAACCCGATGACACACACAATCTTTGCGTCTTTGGTTTGGGCAGCACACACGCAATGTCCTTGAGGGGAAATCAGCGTGCACTGTGAGCTTTTTTCTATGTAAAAGCTCCGCTCTCGTCCTGTCCCTCTTTTCAAGGAAAGAGGGGCAGCCGTCTGCTTCCCGCAATTCGGGACCCACCGCTGCCGAGGCACGGAGGCGAATGATATTAGCAGTTGGATCTGGCCGATCAGTTAGAGAGGGACCGCCCCTCTTGGTGCGCATCGGCCGAGAACGAGAGTTAGCTGCTGGATTGTGACGATGCGATCTTTCTGACATCATCAGATTCAGCGGCTAGTGCTCTGCTGGGGCAGGAGATGTTTGAGGGTGAGGAAGTTGAGACTAAAACCTCTCAATCCCTCTGCACTGCATATGAACGAGTTTGGAGGTTATGGTTCATAAAAATAAATATTTTTGGCCATAAATCCCCAGCTCGAGTGAGCCTTCCTTTCTTCATAAAATCTCGATGTGGAGGTTGAGAAGGAGTGGGAAAAGCTATTTTTCTCGTATTCATAGGTTTCAGCATACTAGTAATGCTGACACTAAGGGGATGCGTGAAAATGGCTATGAGGGGATGCCCCCTGTGCAAGAGATGATAACCAGCCTATCTCTCTGTGGCGAGACATCCTCTCTCAAGGCTCCCTCCTGGCCATCTAAGCCCCTGAATCTCGCTTAAATGGCAGGGCATATGCAGCGGCAGGTCAGGCGTATCAGACTGACCTGCTGAAAGACCTGGAGATAAAATCCAGGGCTGAGCCCGAACAACCAGGGGTCCTAGCCCGTCCTGGTCTGAGGATCAGAGATGGGCACAGAGGGCTAGTGTCGCGACTCGTGCCCCTCCCCCACCTGCGGGTAGGGGTAGAGGAAGGTACAGGTCAAAAAGAGGTAGGCAAGACCTGAGGAATGTGATCCAGGCGAAACGTCCTCAACAACATTCTCGTCAGGACCAGAGTAACTAACATCTACTCCCTTCCTTCAGGGGGCTTAAACACCGGCCCTTAGCTTCCCCTCTTTAATTCCCCTGCAACCGCATACCCCACCTGACCGAGGTTAGGTGGGAACCTAAGATTGTGGTCCGGGCTGAGGCCCCTTGGAGGCTTCCGTGGGAACATCCTCGGTCCTCAGGTAAATCTGGCTGCAATCCCATGGATTAGGCCTCTAATGCTCCACTTATATCGCCCTAGCCATGCTGGTCGAGCTAGCATTGCTCCCCTCACCTTAGAGGGTCACCTATGAGCATGCTGCCCCTTCTGAGCATTGTCAGTAGAGCTAGTATTGCTCCCCTCACCTTAGAGGGTCTTCTATGAGCATGCCGCTCCTGTATGAGCGTCTAAGTTCCCTCTCCACTCTCCAGAGCTCGCTGTTGGTGGAGCTAGCATTGCTCCCCTCACCTAGAGGGTTACTTATGAGCGTGCCGCTCCCTTCTGAGCGTTTGACTTAACCTCTCATTCTGAAGAATGAGTTCTCCGCTCCCCAGAGCTCTGTGATAGGTCGCCGGTTGGTCGAGCTAGCATTGCTCCCCTCACTTAGAGGGTCACCTATGAGCACGCCGCTCCCTTCTGAGCGCCTAAATTTCTTCTGTGATAGGTCACTCACCCGGCTGGTTGAGCCAACATTTGCTCCCCTCACCAAAGAGGGTCATCTATGAGCATGCCGCTCCCTTCGGAGCATTTGGGTTTCCTCTCACTAGGGATTGAGATAGTTCTTTGAAAGTCTCCGCTCTCCAGAGCTCGGTATTGGTCGACCTAGCACTGCTCCCCTCACTTTAGAGGGTCATCTATGAGCATGCCACTCCCTTCTGAGCGTCTGAGCTCATTCTGAGGAATGAGTTTTCCGCTCTCCAGAGCTCGTTGTCGGTAGAGCTAGCATTGCTCCCCTCACTAGAGGGTCACCTATGAGCATGCCGCTCCCTTCGGAGCGTATGAGCTCATTCTGAGGAATGAGTTTTCCGCTCCTCAGGGCTCTGTGATAGGTCGCTCACCTTGCTGGTCGAGCTAGCATTGCTCCCCTCACTATAGAGGGTCACCTTTGAGCATGCCGCTCCCTTCTGAGCGTCTGAGATTTTCACTCCAAGGGATGAGTAGTTCTCCGCTCCGAGTAGAACGTAATACCAATATATAAGTGCACACGCTAAACTCTGGGCACTTTCTAAAATCCACTTAGTGGTAAGATCGCACATCAAGTGTTTTGCGTTCTTTCTAAAATCCATGCTATGGTAAGTGCACACGCTAGACTTTGGGCACTTCTCTAAAATCCACCCAGTGGTAAGTTAGCACATCGAATGTTCTGCTTTCTTTCTAAAAATCCCGTAGGGTAGGGTTACGCGCGCAGCTTCGTGCCCTTATTTGAGTTGGTCAGGCCCCGGCTTGTGCCTTGGGCACCACTCCTGAGCGTTTGAGTTCTCTCTCAAATGAGTTCTCCGCTCTCCAGAGCTCGCTATTGGTAGAGCTGGCGTTGCTCCCCTCACTTAGAGGGTCACCTATGAGCATGCCGCTCCCTTCGGAGCGTCTGAGCTCATTCTGAGGAATGAGTTTTCCGCTACTCAAAGATCTGTGGTAGTTCGCTCGCCTTGCTGGTCGAGCTAGCATTGCTCCCCTCGCTATAGAGGGTCATCTATGAGCAAGCCGCTCCCTGCTGAACGTCTAAGTTCCTCTCACTCTGTACAATGAGTTCTAACCGCTCCCCAGAGCTCTGTGATAGGTCGCCGGTTGGTCGAGCTAGCACTGCTCCCCTCACTTAGAGGGTCACCTATGAGCATGCCGCTCCCTTCTGAGCGCCTAAAATTCCTCCCCTTCTAAGGAATGAGTTCTCCGCTCCATTAGAGCTCTGTGAGAGGTTGCTCTCCTGGTTGGTTGAGCTAGCATAGCTCCCCTCACCATAGAGGGTCACCTATGAGCATGCCGCTCCTTTCTGGGCATCTGAGCTCCCTTACTCGGAAGACTGAGTTCTCCGCTCTCCAGAGCTCCTCATCGGTAGAGCTAGCACTGCTCCCCTCACTGTAGAGGGTCATCTATGAGCATGCCGCTCCTTTCTGAGCGTCTGAGACTCTCACTCCAAGGGATGAGTAGTTCTCCGTTCCAAGTAGAACGTAATACCAATATATAAGTGCACACGCTAAACTCTGGGCACTTTTCTAAAATCCACTTAGTGGTAAGATCGCACATCAAGTGTTTTGCGTTCTTTCTAAAAATCCATGCTATGGTAAGTGTACACGCTAGACTTTGGGCACTTTTCTAAAATCCACCCAGTGGTAAGTTAGCACATCGAATGTTCTGCTTTCTTTCTAAAATCCCGTAGGGTAGGGTTACGCGCGCAGCTTCGTGCCCTTATTTGAGTTGGTCAGGCCCCGGCTTGTGCCTTGGGCTCCACTCCTGAGTGTTTGAGTTCCCTCTCAAAATGAGTTCTCCGCTCTCCAGAGCTCGCTATTGGTAGAGCTGGCGTTGCTCCCCTCACTTAGAGGATCACCTATGAGCATGCCGCTCCTGTTGAGAATCGGAAGTTTCTCCACTTCCAGAGTTCGGTGTAGATCGCTCGCCTTGTGGGTCGAGCTAGCATTGCTCCCCTCATCATAGAGGGTCATCTATTAGCATACAGCTCCCTTCTGAGCATCTAGTCCCCCGACATAGAACGTAAATAAAACGATATAATCAATGTTCTGCGTTCTTTCTAAAATCCATGCTATGGTAAGTGCACACGCTAGACTTTGGGCATTTTTCTAAAATCCACCCAGTGGTAAGTTAGCACATCGAATGTTCTGCTTTCTTTCTAAAAACCCTTAGGGGTAGGGTTACGCGCGCAGCTTCGTGCCCTTATTTGAGTTGGTCAAGCCCCGATTTCTGCCTTGGGCCCCACTCCATGTAACCAAATATTTTGGTTTAAAAAGGGTAATGCTACCAAGGGGTCTGTTGAGACAGCTCCCTCAGCAAGCTCATTTAGAGCAAGCGGTAGCCCCTGGTGACCGGCCAGGACCTAGTGGCTACCACTAGGTACTTGGCCCTATCCCCTTAAAGGAATCTTTCTGTATAAGAATGATTCCAAACCTGTGAGCTCTACCTTGGGTCCGGTAATGCCGGCACCTAGCAGGTAAGTACTTCAGGTATGCAGCTCGGGTTTTTGGCCGAAGGGGATAATGTCACTGACAGCATCAACCGTCCACAGGGGCAACTCCCTGAGCCAAATGGTAGAGTTGACTTGTGCTCGCCTCCTGCGGGAATTTGGCTTGCATTCCCCTCAGCATGGCAGCGTGGGTATAACGTTCCTCATAGTGGCCCCTAGGGGACGCAGTTCGAAGTTCCCATGAAGGGGAACGTCTCAGGTTACGTATGTAACCATGGTTCCCCGAGTGGGAAATGAGACACTGCGTCCCCTAGGCTTTGGGCCATGCTTCGGACGCAAGCTTCTGACGAAGAAGCGGATGATGTATTCTCCCGGCAGTCCTTATATTGTGGTCGCGCCGGTAGTGACGTCATGGGCTGTCGCCGGCCAACGGATGGTGTTTTTACATATGTTTCTTCAGGCACGAGTCACGCTGGAGGCGTTCCCCATAGTGGCCCCTAGGGGACGCAGTGTCTCGTTCCCCACTCGGGGAACCATGGTTACATACGTAACCTGAGACGATTCTAAAAAGAATGAAAAAGCAGACACGCACTTAAAAATATATTTTTAACAATTATATAAAATTATTCTCTCTCTACATAAAAAAATGGAATTACTTGCCAAATAATATTTTTGTGTAATAATTATTAAACTGTTAAAAAGCTAAACTGCTTATGTGAATAAAGTTGTTATGTGGCAGAAAACACATAAACGGATTCATATAGACATTTTTTTCATTATTTATGTTAATTATTTTTATTGATATATATGTTTTTTTTGGACAAAAATGAGTACAAAAGAAATATGAAAAAAATATTACATTTCTAAGACCTTGGCGCATATGTTTGAAGAATAAAACCCGTCTCTTTTTATCATCTTGGATTGTATATTTATGGTTCCCTTTCATTGAACACATACCTTGTAGACATTTTCTGTCATTTTGTTGACCTCCTCTGATCGTGACATTCTGCTTCTCTCTCCAGATCAGTTCACCTCACTTCTAGACGTCTCACTTCTTAACACGCAGAGAGAAAGAGATCAAGAACGTGAGAGAGAGAATGGATCCGGCCTACCTTAAAGAAGAGTGCTGGTATCCAACCAGGTCACGGCAGCCATTGACTTCCATAGAGTTTTTTCCATACTAAAGTCAATGGCTGCCATCAAATGTTTGGTTTCCAACATTCTACAAAATATCTTTTTTTGTGCTCAACAGAAGAAATACGGGTTGATTTGATAACAAGAGCATGAGTAACTGAGGACAGAATTCAATTTTTTGGTATGAAATGATATCTCGAATGTTTAGATCACATCATTGTTTACAGAGACGTGTTCACCTGCTCTTAGTCTAAAACTGAAGAGGTGATGACAGCCACACTGGCCTCAGGAATGCTTTCCTCTAGATGTTATAACATAGCTGAAGGGATTTGCTTCTCTATTAGAGAGGACAGGCATTGTGTGATTGTATGAGAAGTCCTGACTCGCAGCCGTCGGCCCAGTTTAACTCATCGAGATCCTCCACAACTGTCTTAACAAACCATTGCTGTATGGACGAGCACGAAGATATTGAGATTCAAAAACAGGAAGCCAGAGTCACAAAAGAATGCTGTTAAATATCAGTATTTCTCTTCAGTCAAAACCATGGAAAACTCATGACAGCTTCAGATATCGAACCCAAGCCATCAACAGAAAGTGATCTTTCGTTTCTCCTGCATGAGGAATTAGGAAGGAATTCATTTCTGTGTTTTTCTGCAGGAATTTGACTTGGACAGGTGAATCCTAAATCATTTTAAACGCGAATTAGACAAGCAGCAGTGCTTATATCAAGTCAAATCAATTGTAATAACATTTTTATGGATATAGCATACAATACACATTGTTTGGAAATCTTAATGTGAACGTTATGATATCTTAAAGTCACATTAAGTAGATTAGAGCTGGATAGTTTAACGATATAAACGATTTTCTATACATCATACAGTATATTTCTTTACATGAGTGTACTGTATGCAGAGAAAGTAGGATGTGCTATATTAATATAGCATCTTTATTAAAACAGTTACTAGACATTAAATAGCACACATTTTCAATAAAGCACACTTTATTATTCAGATTAATTCTGTTAGCAAATCCAATATCTGATGTAAGAGAAAAATGACCCACGATACTGAATTGAATGTAGTCAGGCTGATTCAGCCGTGAACATGTTTCTGCCTAAATTAAAACAATTATGTTAGATGGTTATTTAAGAAAACGTTTCATGTAAACATAAACATATCTGACCCTGGACCACAAAACCAGTCTTAAGTGTCAATTTTTTGAAATTGAGATTTATGCACCATATGAAAGCTGAATAAATAATATTTCCATTGATGTATGGTTTGGACAATATTTGTAAATCTGGAATCTGAGCGTGCAAAAAAATCTAAATATTAAGAAAATCATCTTTAAAGTTGTACAAATGAAGTTCTTAGCAATGCATATTAATAATCAAAAATTAAGTTTTAATATATTTATGGTAGGTAATTTACAAAACATCTTCATGGAACATGATCTTAATATCTAATGAATTTTGGCATAAAAGAAAAATCTATAATTTTGACCCATACAATGTTGGCTATTGCTACAAATATACCCAGCGACTCAACACTGCTTTTGTGCTCCAGGGTCATATATAATGTACATAATTCCTTGAAATTCAAAATAAGGACCACCTCTGTTAGTGCTCCTTGAGAGGAGTCTGGCCAAAGCCGTGCTAATGCACTGTTATTGCATGTCTTAGGTTCATGAGATCGAGTCTGACATGCAGTGCCCCGAGGAGAGCAGTTCTTCCCAAGCACTGAACAAACACTGCGCTCACACGGCTTCCCTTCTGGAACCATCTCGAATAAAAGATCCCCGTCAGCGCTTGGGAAGCAGCAGGTCAGCGCTCTCATGTGTGTTATTAGAGGAAGATTAGGAGGAAGAATTTGACCTAAATGAAGTGATTGAGTGAGACCCGCCAAAAAATAACATTCCCATCATATGATATTGAGCATCTTCCCTTGTTTTTCTGTGAGTCACACTGACAGCAGATGATTGACTAATCACCAACATTCACACACAATTCATGATATCTATTTATGTTTAAAGTTCCATTAAAGACTTAATGAAATAGCTTGACTAATGCGGTTCTGTTTCACGTGTTGTGTTGATAATTTGTTCAAAGAACGTTTGACTAACGTTCCCAAAAACATTATTTCTGAACGCTCTCTGAACGCCCAAAACATCCAGCTTTTCAAATATATATATAAACATGTTTTCTTGATTATGCAAATGTTACAGCAACATTCCATTTCTTCAAACATTATGGGATGTTACTTTTGAACGTTCTCTGAACATTCTAAAACAAGAAGTAACATTTAAAACAGTTGCATAAGCATCCAACTAAAGGAACACATGTTGAATGAACACTATACAGACCGTATGCAGTCAGAGAAACACATGCACAGCCATCTAAAGCAGCACTGTTGAAGAGTAATGAGCTGCTGAAGTCGATTTACTTATTATAGAGTCAATGAACAATTTTTAAACAAGCGGTTCATTCATAAATAATGTTTTAGTGCAGACCACATCTGATTGGACAAAACTGTGTCAGAGTGAAACATGAGTTAACTGAATTAATATCTATTTTCCTGGAAGAGAAAGACTGTACATTTTAACTAACAAAAGTTACATATTTGATATTTTTAGGAGTTCAATTAAAAGTAGATGCCGTTAAAGCAAAAACACATTATGGATTATTGAACATGGATCTTTTGGACTTACTCCACACAGAAACAGATTTGATTTCCACTCACTACATCAAACTTTCATCTTCAGTGACTATATAACTGTGTGCATATTGTTTGCTCTGCATTGCCAGATAAATAAATAGCATCCGTAAATTGAGATGTCGTAAGAACTTGGTGTGTGTATTTATTTCTCATAGTTTGCACCTGTTCCCTGTTATAACTAGAGATTAAAGTGATGTTATTGCAATGATATAGAGATGCAATATGAGCTTAAGGTGGCGATTAGATTCTGCTAGTGTAACAGTGAAAGAAAAACATGTGATACGATGATATAGACATTTCAATAGATTGATGTTCTCTTAAATATTGCTGCTTGATTCATAATCAGCCAATCAATTAATCGGGCTGAAAAACGATTCAAAGTTTAGTAAGCAATGCAACTTTATCAGCCTGAGAATTTACAATGCACTCACGTCCATCAGTGGGTTAATACTCGCATTCAAATGGCACTTGTTGCACTGAGTCATTTAGCAGATTGTTAGTTTCATTGTGTTTTTAAGTGATTGAACTCCAGTGTTCTGTGTTATATGGAGGAGTTTTCCTACCTTTTCAGTGCTCATGGTTTCCTCGGCGCTTTGTCTGGTGTTTTTTCTTCTCAGTCCTCTGGTGGGGGTAGTCGTTTGTGTGACCCAGTAAATCCCTCGTCCACCCCTCACCCCCAAACTCCTCACCGAACCCAGCTCAGAACACACTCAGTGCTCACTGTTCCTCATCAAACTTTCATCTTCATTCCGCTCAAACTGTCCATTTGCTGTCGCTATAGAGCTCGGTGGCTGTCTCTGTCCTGCACAATGTCTTCTTACTCTCTGTCTGTGTCTCTCACTGGGACTGAATGTCAATGAGGCAACGGGACAGCACTGTGAATAGCGCCTCTGCTCGTCACAGGAGACCCCCCCCCAACCACACACACACACACACGCACGCACACACACGCACGCGCACGCACACACACACACACACACACACACACACAAACTCTCACACGCACGCACGCACACACACACACACGCACACACACACACTCACACGCACACACACACACACACACACACACACACACACAAACTCTCACACGCACGCACGCACACACACACACACACACACACTCACACGCACACACACACACACACACACACACACACACACACACACACACACACACACACACACACAGCCGCTCTCATTCATACATCGACTCTTCGTTTTTAATTCATTTATACAATATCAGCAGTGGCATGTGCAAACAAATGATGCTAGACCCCTTTTTCACGTTCCTTTTAACTAGACATTATTTTTGTTGGGTTTTCAATTATGACCAATATTATTTATATTATATTTTATATTTTTTATATTACAATATTATTTTTTTTGTCTTTATAAAAACATGTATATACTAGCAAGGTTTCATATTTAAAATATCCGTGTTAAATGGCTTGCTCGTAAAACATGTTGCTCAAATTTTTACTTTACAACAGAGCGTTAAAATGTGTGTCGGTGTGTGTGTGTGTGTGTGTGTGTGTGTGTGTGTGTGTGTGTGTGTGTGTGTGTGTGTGTCTTGTGCATTTTTCTCTCTCTTACTCTTCGGTCCAAATATAAAAAGTAATTAATAAAAACACTTTGAACTGACCATACTACATCTTAATGCAAATACCATTAATCATTTCTGGTAGCATGGCCATTTTGATCACATTTTGATTTACCTTTAATAAGTGTCATCCTAAATGTTCTGTATTTTCTGTAGCAAAAACAGCATTCAAACAAAACCCATGCTTAGCCATGCATTGCAGAAAATCATAATTAGAGACCCAAGCCTCAAACACTGTTGTACTTGTAACTGTGTTGGCAATTATTATTTTTCTCTTAAGGACTAGGATCAAAACTATCTTCTGAATCTTCAAATTGTCAAAGATTTAGAGGAAAATATTATTTGGATTTTATGACATTGCCAATTCTGGCTATTTGACCTATATTGTGTTAATTGTGCTTTACTTAACAATAGGCCGTGGAATTCACAGGGACACTACATCAAAAACATGTCACAAGTATTTCAGCAGCTATAACTTGTGTTGTGAACAACTGACTGTTATGCAATTTACTATGTTCTGTATGTAAAAGTGTTTCCTGTGGCTCAGTGGTAGAGCATTGCGTTAGCAGCGCAAAAGGTTGTGGGTTCGATTCCCAGGGAACACATGTACTTACAAAAATGTATAGCCTGAATAGCCTGTAAGTCGATTTGGATAAAAGCATCTGCTAAATGCATACATGTAAAAGATACATGAGGCCATACTACATTTTGTGAGAATCTTTGTACAAAATGTTTTACGCCACTTTAGAAACCTTCTTTTCAGACTCATCCAAGGCCGTTTTTTTCTGGTTTGCACAAATTTTAGTGTGCACCATTTTGAGAAACTGTTTGCAAAAGGTTATCCAAAGACTTAAAGGGATAGTTCACCCCAAAAGGAAAATTCTGTCATCATTTACTCACCCTCAAGTATTTCCAAACCTGTATGAATGTGTTTGTTCTGAACACAAAGGAAGGTATTCTGAAGAATGTGTGAAACAGAGCAGCTCTGGGGCATAGTATTTATTCCCTACTATGGAAGTCACTGATGCCCCAAAACAGTTTTAGTTTAATTTCATTGTTTAGCAGATATCAGCTGATATATTTTAGGGTGTGATTTATAATTACTATTTGGACTAATTCTTGAAAACACAATGTACAAACTTCACAAAGCCTGGTATACATGAAAAATATACAAAAAAATATACAAAATGTCAGTGAATTTCTGGTTTCAGCAGTTTCTGAATGATCAGCCGTTTATATCAATGAGAGTGACAGAAGGCTGTAATACTTGTCCACTAGAGGGCGACTGACTGCAAAGAAAACTAATATGATCTCCAACATGCTTACAGATCAATACATTGTACCTTAATTATTTTTATATATATTAACGGTTAAATACATATTTGTCAGTTTAACTACATTAAAATGAATAGACAGTATAATTTATCTCTTTATTTTTTTTAAAGAGACACATGAGCCATGGTGCTTGGACACTGATGGACACTGTTTGTGACCATCATATATATATATATATTTTTTTTTTTTCAATTATTATTTTTCTTGTACTTTTTGTTGAGCTATTATCTTTATAAATAGTATTTAAAATCAGTATTTATAATTATTTTAAAGTAATGTAGTAGTAATAATAAATAAAAGTATTTCAAAATAATAAAACAAAGTTGACGTTTAGAGTGAGCTCTGCTGCCTTCTTGCGTTTGGATCCAAAACTTCTGCTGTAATATTTTTTTTATGTGACTAGTTTGAAAAGTAGTAAACTGACATTACAAACCGTCAATGTTTTATATACTGATGTATGCGATGTTTAAACAAAAAGTAGGCTAATTATATAAAATGCGTTTATGATCAAAACACTCCGACAATGGAAATAAACTTATCACGCTGGAGTTATTTTATTATTATTATATGTATTTTTATTATATTATTACGCTGTTTGTTTAAACATAAAATATATAGTGCAAAACGTTCCAGGTTACATTTGTAACCATGGTTCCCCGAAGGGGATCGACCAGGAAAATTAAAAGCACGTGCGGTGGAACCGGCGTCAGCTTCCAGGAATGAAGCAAACGCTCGCAGGGATACCAGAAGTATGGCTTCGAGATGCAGCGTCCCGCTCCCTTCGAGGAACCATGGTTACATACGTAACTTGGGACGTTCCCCTTCAAGAACTCGAGCTGCGTCAAAATGCTATGGGAACGAGGTGCCCGTGCCGCCAGACTTTCAAATCCCTGCCTAGTGTGGATGGAGCACTGCTAGGGCGAGAGAACAGAAGAGCCAGATGTGGCTTGCATATCTAGGCCATAGAACCTGACAAAGGTTAGGGGCGTGGACCATCCCGTAGCATTGCAGATGTCCTGCATAGGAACACCCACCAAAAAGGCTTTGAAGGCCGCCACACTTCGAGTCGAGTGAGCCTTGACCCCCAGAGGCGAGGGGAGATCAGAGGACTCAAAGGAAGTGCAAATGGCATCCACAATCCACTGACTGACGGTCTGCTTAGAAGCAGGCAGACCCCTCTTAGATGGACCATAGCATACCAGCAGTTGGAACGCCCTTCTCCACAGGCCAGCTCTGTGGACGTGTACAATTAAGCTTCTGCTGGTAGGGCTCCCTGAAGGGAGGAGGACAGAAGGCCTGGAGTACAACAGGCCGTGGTGTAGAGAAGGGGACCTTTGGGACATACCCTGCTCGAGGGTAGAGGAAAGCTTTGGCCAGAGCGGGTGCAAAGTCAAGATAGGAAGGGGCCACTGAGAGGACCTGCCGCTCCCCAACTATCTTAAGAGAAGATATCACCAGAAGAAGTCTTCAAATGGAGATAGCAATCAGAGATCTCCTCAATAGGCTTGAATGGAGGCCTACAGAGAGCTTGTAACACCACAACCAGGTCCCACGGGGGGACACGGGCTTGTAATGGAGGTCTCAGCCCACTGCGGAGGAAACGTGTAACTAGGGGGTGTTTATCCACTGACTGGCCACCAAGAGGGGCGTGGTGGGCCGATAAATCCGCCACTTAGACCTTCAAAGGGAAGTGGGTTAACTCTGTGGAGAAACGGGCCTGCAAGAACTCCAGAACTGTACCAATCGGGCAGTTGACTGGGTCAAGCTGGCGGTCTCCGCACCATGAAGTGAAAAGCTTCCACTTCAGGGTGTACAGTTTCCTCATAGAGGGAGCTCTGGATTAAAAGATGGTCTCAACAACCTCGGTTGAGAGATCGGAAGATATGAACTGTGCCCCCTCAGCGGCCACACCCACAGCTTCCACAGCTCCGGCCGAGGGTTGATGATAGTGCCCCCAACCTGTGAGAGGAGATCCCTCCTGAAGGGAATCTCCCATGGAGAGCCGTCGACGAGAGAAATCAGGTCCGAGAACCACACTCGGCCCGGCCAGAACGGGGGTACTAGCAGTAGATGGACCCTGTCCCGGCGCACTCTCGCCAGAACTCCCAGGAGCAGAGCAATCGGGGGAAAGGCAAACAGACAAAGCCTCGTCCAAGTCTGTACCATAGCATCCAGCCCCGGTGAAGCTGGATGAGTCAGAGAGAACCAGAGGGGACATTGCGATGCCTCCTGAGTCACAAAGAGGTCCACCTGAGCCTGGCCAAACACTCTCCATATCTGCTTTACCACCTCTGGGTAAAGCATCCATTCTTCATGACCTTCTTCAGTAATCGTCGGCTCAGCCATCTCTGCCAGGGGTCTATCCAATTCATCTCCATGGCAAACAGTTTCCTCCTCCACAGCAGATTCCTCCAGTGAAACACACTCTGGCCTTTGCGGTTTCTCAACCCTGTCCGGGTAGTAATACCACAGATCCTCCTCCTCTATTTCCTTTATTTCTGAATAGAAATAAACCCAATACCACTAGAATCTTGTTCTACTGAGTTACATGCTCCCCCTTCTAAACATCTCATGTCCCCATGACATTACCTCTCTACACTTTAATGGTGACTTTAGGCTCAGTATAATTGCTTACTTCAGCACAACGTGTACATTGTGCAATAACGTGACACCATACTGTGTTACAGGGTTTCTTAGTTGAATCTCTCCCACCCTCTACGTTTACGACCCTCTCTCTATGAACCAGATTTATAGGTCGGCTAGTGGGTCTGCCTAGAGTATCATAGCTCAATTTGACTACTGCTCTTATGTCTATTTTGGGCCAGTAATGAACAGTTTCTACCACTTCTTTGGAAGAATTATCTATGCTCTTAACTTCTTTCTTTATTTTCTCTCCACAGGTCCTGTCCTGGTTTTCGGTGGCACAGAAACTATTCTTGGCTCTTCAGGAATGGACAACCGCACTTCATCCCCAAAAGGAAAGAGATGATCTCGGTGTAAAGTTCTCACACTCCCCACACCGGATTCAAGTTTCAGGTGATACACAGGTACTTTTTCCACCACCAGGTAAGGAACAGAGTTACACTTGTCACCAAGTTTGTTCTTTCCCGCCAAGCCCAGATTTATTATCAGCACATGATTTCCCACAGCCAAGGTCTGGTGTTTTAGTAGCCTGTCATACAAACGTTTGTTTCCCTGCTGACTTCTCTGGGCAGTTTCAGTTGCCAACTGATATGCTCTCTGCAACTCTGATTTCATTTTTTCCACACACTGTCGATGGACTCCAGCTCCTTTTCCATCAGGTGAAGTCCCGAAACACACATCCACCTGCAGACGAGCTTTTCTTCCAAACAGAAGATAATACGGTGAGTACCGGGTTGCTTTGTACCTAGTACAGTTTTAAGCGTGTACTAATCGGTTAATGTGTTGACTCCATCTACTTTTCTCCACAGGATTCAGAGGACTGAGCATGGAAAGCAATGTTTGGGGTCCCCTTGGGGATGATAGGGAGACGTTCTTGATTTTCGGATTCCCAGCATACTCAGCAGTTCTTTTATGAGACCGCTCTCAAAATCTCTTCCTTGATCGAGTGGATACGGGAGGGTAAGGCTTAGTGAACAAATGATTTTTCATTTCATTCCACACTTAACCAATAGGTGAGGTAAGTGGCCGCTTAGGGCCCCGGGGAATCAGGGAACAGAACGTCGTGAGATCGGGATGAACTGAAGTGAGTGACTGCTTTTAGTGATTATAGACGGAGCACTCTTTGTGCGCATTCTAAGCTGTTTTGACAATCTCAGAACAGTTATATTCACCTCAGTAAAGTGTTTCAAGTCAAAAGCACTGATAAAAGCAAATATACTTTATTGGTATTTAAATAGTATGCGTTTATGTTGAACTTTATTCTTGAACAGATGGCCCTTTATTAAGCGGTATATAAAAAGTGTTTCTGTTGCTCATGAAAACGTCCGTGCATTTGATAAATATTGCATGTTCATCTGTGATAAGAGTATCCAAACACCGCGAGAGCATCACTACCAGGAGCAGAAAGAGTCCAACTTCACGTCTCCGCTCTCAACCGTACGTCCCCCCCCCATACTCTCGCCGATAGGTCGAACACACCTTACATCTGCATGACACTGTTTGAGCGCACAAATGGAACCAATGGAATCAATGGAAAATGTGGCAAGAAAAGTCATGTGACAGCATTAAATTAACACGGTAACAACTTTTTATTCCAAAACATAAATAACATGCACTATTCAACAATATTGACTTCAGTCTTCTTGTCTAAACAACACAAATATTATGACATTTAGTGGTGCAGCTTTGCAAGAGCATCTTTTATACGTTTTTATTCAATATTTTGATCTTTTATAAGAAAATATAGATTCAGCGAGTGTTATATTAAAATCACTTCATGGGAATGTGGCTCTCATGAGTTTGATAGTTTCCACTGGTCTGTCAGTCAGTATGTGTGTATTCCAGTGTAAGCCTGTTGTGCCTGTTTTTCAGTAGAAATCTATTTTGGTCCCTCTGCTTCCGCACACCTCAGTGTTAGACACTGACGCACTACAGGAGCTCCACCTCGCCAGGTCTGGCCTAGTAACCGGATGACTCACCTGTCTCGCTCTCTCTGTCTCCTCTAGTATCAGATGGAAGTGAGGACATCATCTTTCTCAGAACTCAGCAGACAGCAATCTCAGCTCCTGGATGTCTGCGCTGGTGTTGCTCTAGTTGGCTTCCTACCTGAGATTAAACGTTCTTCCAAATCACCCGTCAAACTCATTCAGCCTCACCCCAACATCCCAGCTGAAAAACCTGCTAGTTGTCACGTGGGGAAGTTGACAGATCCGGGGTGATATATTTCAGTCACTAGAAAATGTGTAGTTAAAAGTCCAATTACAAAAAAAAAGAAAAAATAGTTTTTTCTTTAGTAAGATGTTTTAATGTTTTTCAAAGAAGAGTCCTATGCTCACTAAGGCTGTATTTATTTGATAAAAAACACTGTAAAATAGTATTATTTTGAAATATCATAATTTAAAACATGCGAATATATTGTAAATTTAATTTATTTCTGTGATCAAAGCTGTATTTTCAGCATCATCAGTGTCACATGATCTTCAGAAATCATAATAATATGCTGATTTGCTGCTCAAGAAACTTTTATGATTATTATCAATGCTGCAAACAGTTGTGCTGCTTCATGTTTTTGTGGAAACCCTGATATACACTTGGGGTAATACAAAAAAAGACTAATTATTTATTTTATTAAGCAAAGACACGTTAAATTGATCAAAAGTAACAGCAAAGACATGTATAATGTCTAATATTTATACTTCATATAAATTGTTCTTCCAAATATTCTAATCATCAAAGTATCAAAATAATTCACGATTTTCATAAAATATTAAGTAACAAACTGTTTTTAACATTGATAATAAAAAATATTATTAGAAAAAAATGATTTTTTTTTATATATAATTATTCCAAACTTTTGACTGGCAGTGTGAGTGTGAGTGTGAGTGAGTGTGAGTGTTTGTGTCTGTGCGTGTGCATGTGCGTGTCTCTGTGCGTGTCTCTGTGTGTGTCTGTGTGTGTGTCTGTGTCTGTGTGTGAGTGTGAGTGTGAGTGCGAGTGCGTGTGCGTGTCTGTGTGTGTGTCTGTGTGTGAGTGTTTGTGTCTGTGCGTGTGCATGTGCGTGTCTGTGTGTGTGTCTGTGTGTGAGTGTTTGTGTCTGTGCGTGTGCATGTGCGTGTCTGTGTGTGAGTGTGAGTGTGAGTGTGAGTGCGAGTGCGAGTGCGTGTGCGTGTCTGTGTGTGTGTCTGTGTGTGAGTGTTTGTGTCTGTGCGTGTGCATGTGCGTGTCTGTGTGTGTGTCTGTGTGTGAGTGTTTGTGTCTGTGCGTGTGCATGTGCGTGTCTGTGTGAGTGTGAGTGTGAGTGTGAGTGTGAGTGCGAGTGCGTGTGCGTGTCTGTGTGTGTGTCTGTGTGTGAGTGTTTGTGTCTGTGCGTGTGCATGTGCGTGTCTCTGTGTGTGTCTGTGTGTGTGTCTGTGTGAGTGTGAGTGTGAGTGTGAGTGTTTGTGTCTGTGCATGTGCATGTGCGTGTGTCTGTGCGTGTGTCTGTGTGTGAGTGTGAGTGTGAGTGTGAGTGCGAGTGCGTGTGCGTGTCTGTGTGTGTGTGTGTATGTGTGTTTATAATACATGGGAGGTGACTGCTGGAACACTGTTTGTGTCTGTTTGGTAGTTCAATGTGAAATAAGCATGCATGTTTACGGCACTGCTTCTTACAGTACATGATACTCTCACACAAGAGGTGAGTTAAGGTAATGCTATGATTAATTCAGTGGTTTATCGTAATGCTGTATATCCTTCTCACACTCAGGAGGTCGTGTGTGCAGACATTAGGTTAATTCTCATTCACTCTTCGTCAGCACAGATCTGACCTATGAGGCTGAGGATGAAAAAGTCTTCAGTCCTATGACACAAAGACTTACACAAACTAAAATAGATTATATTAAGGCTTGTTCCTTAAGTAAGAAATTAGAGTCTGCGTCAGTTGGCTATAGCCGCTGATTTGGCTCCTTATTAATCTTTTGTGCACTATATATATACAGCTGGACATAAACATGTCAATGTTTAAACAGACATTATCTGGGAGGCAGGTGTAAAGCCAGGTTTGTAACATTTGACAAAGGTGTGTGGAGAGGACCAGCCTGCTGCCACACAACTATCCTCAAAAGAAATCCCTTAAATCCTGTGATGATGCTACACTCCTCGTAGAGTGAGTCTTAACACCTAGAGGTGAAGCCAGCCTGTGCACCTCATAGGTCAACGAAATCACATGCCTTACCGAATATCCCATCCTTTACTTCGTGGCAGGCTGCAAAACAAATAAAAAAATGATCAGATTTACACCACTGGCTTGTGCAGTCAACATAATTATTCTAAGCTCTAACGAGGCAAAGTGTGCAGTCTGTCATCTCACTGTAACGTAAAAGACAGAGAGGATAATGACTACAAAACAACAATCTGTGAGCAACAGGGCACAGAGGCTACTTTAGATACATAATTAAAAAAGAGCTTAACTAAACATAAGATGCATTCACTGATAAAGACTGACGGTCACCGATGCTCTTGAGGGATGTTAAGGCCAGTAACAGAACCGTCTTCAAAGTCAGAATCTACTCTGAAGCTACTCCCACAGGCTCAAACAGAGACCTGGAGAGCATTTCTAATATAACAGATACCAAGAATGAACAGTCAAAGGATGGAGAGGCCTTAGCCAAAACATTCCTCTTTTAAAATCAGAAACAGGTGAATATTCTCCCCAAAGGAATACCTCCGTTTTGGATATGGTACACAGCAAAAGCTGCTATATATGCAGTACTCTCAAAGTAGTTGAGGCTGAAGAACATCCAGTAGTGTCCTGACCGGACAGTGAACTGGATCCTCACCACACCAGGATGCAAAGACTCCTCCCTTATGGGCATCTCACGAGTTCACACCATAGACTGTATACAAATGTAGTGTCCGTGACGTCATCCGTAGGTTTCTGAAGATAATTTTTGAAGCCCAAAGTGGGCGGAGACAGCCATCGCCATTGGCAGTTCGTCATTCCCAGAAAATCAAAAATGGCCAAAGAGGAGGGATGTGGGTGGAGCTGAGGTGCCTGTTTGCTGAAACCACGCCCACCTAGCTTGACAAGCAGGCAATATACCTGTCACTCAAATGGCAATCTCCCTTAATTATGCCGAACTTTAAGGCTAAATATAATTTAAACAGATGAGTTATAAAAAGTCACCCCCCCCCCCCCCCCTCACAGTTGTCATGAAGGGTAAAACAAGCTATATAGATCAAAACTACTTTTTTTACCAGGCTGTAAAAAAACGGTATGCAACGGGGTTTGAAATATGTTTTCTCTTGTTTGGTGGGTGTGTCAAACACATCAGCCCAATCAGCAGCAACGTGTATATAAACCATGCGCTAATAAAGAGACCGCTCCACAATGTGTCCAAGTGAAGTCATTTAATATGTGTCGACAACTGAAGATATTAGAAGACATGTTTGTCGTGAGAGTTTTATAGAAACATAGCATATCAACGTGATGATGATGCATTTGTAAGTAAATGTAATTAACATCAAAATAAATGAATAGAGCAAGAATATTGTTTTCACATGTTTATTTACATTTAAGGCAAAATAGCTGAAATAATAAGAGCACAAGTATAAATCTGTAACTTCTATAAATCTGTCTAAATATCATTAGTCTTCTGGTCCATATCCTTTCCTTAGGAAGCTGTGCTAGATACTAATTAATGTAACATACAAATATACATATTTTGCTTTTGTATTGTAGAGTGACACTTTCATAAACTTTTCTATGCTCCTCTGATTATATAATAGTAAATATTACAATATCATAGCACAACAACAGTGACCAGTAATAATGATAAGCATAATACTCATAGGTGATATAGATCATAACACAGTCTCGGAGGTAAGAAGCGGATTATCCTTCACCTGAAATGCGAGGGAAATATTGGATCACAATAATTAGGAAACACAGTTTGCACAAACGCCTTCACTCGAGTGGGATGCTCTGTTTTATTCTGGACGGCAGTGACTGTAACATCGAGCATATTTAGCAGTATTAAACACATATTTATACCGATTTCATCCGGATCTGAAAATTCTTCAAAAAGAACACAAAGAATGTCCTTCTCAGCTGCCGTAGTTGCATCAGAACAGTGTTCAACGCACCTCCGTTTCCGTTTAATAAACGCTTTGCACCGTCACAACAAACACATTTACACAAGTTAACTAACCTGACTTGAGAACAATGTGAAACTAATGTCTTCATGTAGTTTACTTCCATGACTCGCTGCTCTGTGTTTATGAGAGTTTTTAATTACAAATATCACAGAATCTGATTGATCAGTCATTGATAAGTAATTTATTACATTTATGTGCTAGTTTTATGTCTCTCATATCATCCTATGGTCTAAGACAACACAAAATAAAACACTCAATATCTCATATTACTCTTCTTACTCCAGTCGCTGTTTTACATTTCTATGCTGTTGAACAGAAATACAAACTAGCTTTTTAAGCATCATATCATCTTTGTTTGGTTCAGAATAAAGGACGTTTATGGATTATCACAATGCCATATTTTACAGCGACCTTCCCAACTGTCTGACTGGATGATAATTAATGAATCGCTGAGTCAAAGTCTGTCCCGTTCACCTTTCTCTCAGTCTTTCTGTGCTTTGTGTTTGTGCGCATTCCCTCTGACCTCAATCAGCGTCCATCTGTCTCGGTGGCTGCTGTGCTGGATTCAGCTCAGACTTTAATTAGGCCGGTTATCTTGTTAAGACCCGTGACAGCATGTGGCCCAACACGGGCTCCAGAGAGGAGCAAAGACTCAAAGACAAAGATGCAGTTATGACTAAATGACTCAGTATTTACGGGAAGTCACTCCTCAAATGCATCAGAGCAGAAAAAGCTTGATGTATCATCTCAAACCCTGCTGCAAAACATGATCGCCGGGATGTGAACAAGCTTTGAAATCACAAGTGAAGCAGCAAATATTAAAAGTGATTGTTCGTTATTTAATTTACAGTTACAGTCATGCTTTTAGCGGACACTTTTATACAACACATACAAAGCAATGTGCAAAGAGGAACAAAAGCGAGTGTGGTTACTTAACAAAAACTATATAAACAAAATAACTGTGGTCACACTTTATATAAGGTGGCCTTAACTACGATGTACTTACATTTAAATGAACCATTTGGTGCAATGCACATATATATGTTTTTACATTTTTTTAAATGCATTTATGTTAGTACATCTGTAATTAGTTTCACCTTACTTACACATTAACCCACCCTTAAATCTACCCATACCACTTAACCTGTCCCTAACCTGACCCGTATCTCAACTCAATAGCAGAAAAAGTGTTTTACAATACAATATGACCACAATAAATACATTGTACGTATTTTTTGATGCAAGTACTTACTAGTTAAGACCACTTAATATAAAGTGTGACCTAACCTTTAATCGGAATAAAATAAAACTATATAAACATGTTTAAAAATGACAAAAAAAAACAGATTAACTCTAGTATTAGAAATACTAATTTAAAATATCATAAAAAACGAATAACTAATAATACACTGAATACACTGAAAAAACAGCAAGTGCAAACACGTTGATTTTAACAATTAAAACATACACCAATAATCTTTGTTTTATTCACAATTCTGAAAAATCATTTTTTTATCTCAACGATGCAAAATATCCCAATCACAGAGTCAACGATTGCAATATACAATGCCAGGTTATTAGAAAACCTGATTAAGAAGTAAACCGTTCACTCAAATTCTCATGCTAATAATATATTGTTATATATATAAATCCAGCTGTCTATATTACATTTATGCATTTAGCAGACGCTTTTATCCAAAGTGACTTACAGTGCATTCAGACTATACATGTATTTGTCAGTATATGTGTTCCCTGGGAATCGAACCCACAACCTTTTGCGCTGCTAACGCAATGCTCCACCACTGAGCCACAGGAACACTGTCTACTGTCATATTATCTACACGGACAGCAACACGTATCAAACCTAAAGGTCTTTCTAGCACATCCCAAACTATACATCACGTCATTTAAACACAAGAGTGAAACTGTAATAACATTACTGACTGCACGCTCTGGAGATAGGCTGGGGGGGGGGGGTACAGAAGAGGCGTGTCTTAAACACTCCACTAGATTCAATCCCTTACAAGTCGTCTGCTGACTGAGGTCTAGCACAGACACAAGCCTGCAGGAGCGTCAGCATCTGCACTGTTACTGTAAGTCTCTGTTATTAACAGATATGATCGATCCCTCGCTGACTGTGTTGAGATGTTCTCTGCGTGTCTCTTTATATTATACTCGACATGATTATATGGACCGCTGAGAACTTTAGACTGCATTTGTCTTGTATTTGATTGTTTAGCTGCTGAGTCTATTAACTTGATCAACAGATGTCAGAACTCTTCAGATGCATTCTTGATGAATTGTGTTTTAGTCGAGGTAATGATTGAGGAGCTGGTGATTAAAACATTTGCATTATTGGCACAAAAATCAGTTTCTGCTCAGATAATCATAACTGCAATACTGTTTTTGATGGCATTGTTAATATCCCTCCTGAGCTGTGGAGTTGTGTCTCTGTAGTGGACATTATATTTGAGTGTATGTCTCTGAGACGTCACAGTTATATGTCTGGATGTCCTGTAAGAGCACACGCAGGGCTTTATAGATATACTACATGATTGGAGGTTTCACCATCACCTCTCATACGCCTTTAAAGATGGATGCATTTCATTCAGACATCCTTATGGAAATATGATTATATTCTGTAATTGTCATTTAAATCTGAATCATTTTCAGATTGTTTGTCATAAAGCAACATCTCAGTCTCATAACATATTATGGGTTTTAAATTCAATTATGACTTGCTGTTATGAAACAGAACATCATTTCATTCATGTCCACTAAAAGCATGTTTGTTACGCTTTTTTTTAACATGCTGTCTCAACAGCAACACATTAATATGCAAATTAGATACAGTGTATAGGTACACTGTGTTTAATGGGAAACTAGCTTATGGATATTTTTACACATATTGCATAAAAGTAAACGGTATATCAAATCATTGTGTTATATATTTTATAACATAGTTGAGAATCAGCCTTAAACAAAGTTTAGTATAAAGAAATCCTGAAACCTACAAATGTATTGGTGATTTAAAATTGATTTGGTCTTTTTGATGTCTATTCATGCCATTTAATTTTTTAGAATACTCAGTCCAAGTGTCCTCTTCAGAGGACATAGAATACAATATCATTTTTCAAAAATGTAATTTGTCTACATTTTTCTTATGGTCTAAAACAATGACATGAAAAAATACTAAATTCACAAAACTTTTTTTTGGGGGGGGGTCTCAGGAGGATATTATGATCTCATTGTAAGAAACAGTGCAAGACGCTTCCAGTATTGTGTGTCATTTGGTTAAGTTTATATCTCTTTTTTGACAGCGGTTGAGTTATTACAGTATTGTCGATACACGTCGTGATTAACATTGATAAAGGGCTAGAAACGTGCACTTGTAGTGTATTTCAAATACATGTTTTAATACTGTACTTGCAGATAATATAAAATGAAATTTACATTACATTTTTTAAATGTGCACATTATAGCAATGTCAAATTAAAGGTTTTACTTTTAAGTACAAGCGTTTATAATCTTGCTTTGTACTTTATAGCACACTTATTCGGTCATGTTGACTAACATAAAGCACGTGCCGATTATGATTTTGAACTCTAGTGTATAATTCAGTAATACGTTCAGTAAAACAACAGTTGCAAGTAATTATGATACTTAAGTCATACTTAAATAGATCAAAAACATTCTAAAGTTCAGCTAACTGCATTTAATATCAATTCAAACTGCAATACGTTTTAATTTAGTCGTCAATGCAACTACGTGTTTTTTTAAAGAGTAGGCTATTATTAAGTTAATTGCATTAATTTCTCAGACAGTTTTATTTTGGCTGTAATTCTACTGTAGTGTTATAAATGCTCTCAGATATCTGAGAAGAACATTAGTGATGCTTAAATGAAAGATGACATATTTCACATTAAACATGACTCTTGTGTTGACTTAAGCAGAATTAACAGGCATTTGAAATATAGATTTACTATATAATACTTGTTTTATGGATACAGCAGAAAGCGCATTAAACTGCATTGTATGTGTCTGCCTTCAGTCGAACCCGGCTAATCATGTGGATTTAGACAGGACGATAAACTGAGATGAAGTGGATTGAGAGAGACCGTCCATCTGTCACGCTTTCTAAGCTTGTGATCTTCACGCACACGCATGCGCACGATCTGTGGAGTCCAGATTTGATCATGTGCTTCATTCTTGCTGTATGAGCTTGTATTATTCATACTGTTTGATATTGATATTGAGATACAGCAGAATCCTTCCACGATCGAACACAAACCCTTGGCAGACGCACTGACCCGACCACAAACCACAGGCAAAACCCACACAGACGGTCATCTAAGCTGTCTGCTGTTGATGGAGAGACCGTGATTTATTTGAATCAGACTTGTATAAACGTCAGTCTGGTAACATTCAGATTCATAGAACAGGCTCTTGTTCAGTTGAATTGGCCAAAATCAACATGATTATTATATGTGACCCTGCAGCACAAAAGCAGTGTTAATCGCTGGGGTATATTTGTAGAAATAGCCAAAAATACATTGTATGGGTCAAAATTATAGATTTTTCTTTTATGCCATAAATCATTAGATATTAAGATCATGTTACATGAAGATATTTTGTACATTTCTTAGCGTAAATATATTAAAACGTGATTTTTGATTAGTAATATGCATTGATAAGAATTTAATTTGAACAACTTTAAAGATGATGTTGTGGCAATTTTCTTTCAAACAAACATCATCACTGAGTAAGAGACAACTCTGAGTCCATATTATAATTATAAAAGTATTTATTCTCTTGCAAGAGATCCCTTTGTAAATAACACACATAGCTGTGAGTCAGTGAGGAGAGAGAGAGAGAGAAGAGATAGAGAGAGAGAGAGATAGATAGAGAGAGAGAGAGACAGAGAGCCAGAGAGCCAGAGATAAGAAGGGACAGAGAGAGCAAGAGCGCGCTAAGGGAAAGCAGTTTTGGTCTGTTTTATAGTCCTTTCCTTCCAAGGCCTCCTCCTTCCCTCCTCTAGAGGGAAAGATACCAGTTTGTTTACCGATTAATGGTTATACAAAAAGGGAGGCAAATGCCCCCTTGACCATCTGCGTTTCCTTACCTCTATCACTTCTCAATCATAGTAAATCATCACACAAAGAATGCTTATCTAACTACGAGAAGAAAACATATAATACATACATCTGAATCTATGTCTCACTGTTTGATTACTGTCCATAAAGGAAAATTCCTTTACAATTCCTCTCTGTTTATCATTCTCTGATAACTGATTAATCAAACATTGTAATAATAATAGTAAAAATAATAATAAATACAAGTTCAAGTCATTAATCACACTTATACTCTTCATCTCTGATTTTCACATAAATGATCACTCTTCTTGAACCTGTGAAGTAAGTTTTTTGAATATTTGAAAAATGCTTAGGCTGTAAATGTTTAGCAAGCATAGTAAAGATTTCATTCTATCGCCGGGCTAAATGGACAGGCATTGCTGTCGCACTCTCGGTTAAACCGAACCCTCAGTCACAATAGTATAAATAAGGAAAAGTATAGTTCAAAGTAGGAAATAAACATATCAATTTATCACTGTTGAGTTACTCCTGTAATATAAAATGTAAATATTAAAAGTATGTAGAAAATCCCTCAGTTTCAACCCCTCTCCTTGTACGTCCTCTCGTACACGGATAACTGCTGCTTTTAACCTTCTTTACATATCAATCATCCTCAGGAAGAAAAATAGAAACATCATAACTCAATTAACACATTTCACTGTAACTTCCGCTACTTGTGTCATCATATTGTTGGTCTGATCTCCTGTTGGTAACACATTCAGACCTGTTGTGAAGTGTAGTATTACCAAGCAAATTGTCACTGACAACAAAGTCATTATACATGTGGTTTTATACAGGCCACACATTCCTGTTACTCTGAATGGGTGCCACGGTCTAGGACGCTCCGTTCTCTCAGTTACTCTTTATCAAAAGATGCTGTTATGACCAAAGAATGTGAGAAAGTACTGTTTTTGAAACACTAAGAGTCTTATCTGTTCTGTTGATTACAGTGTTCACCCGGATGCCGGTTGCGCCTAAACACACAGCTGCAACGCAAGGGACTGTTTTCGAAGCATTATTGACACTCGCGTTGAACCTCCTCCAGCGATTGCTCCGCCTCCGCAATGGGCGGCACCCTTCTGCATGGTTTACGTGAACCCACGTAGCCCTTTCTGCGACCTTCACTGCCGTGTGCGTCACCAGAAGCACCTGGAAAGGCTCTAGCCACCTTTTCGACTTCCAGCTCTTTCTCCTGTGATCACGAATCACCACGAAATCACCAGGTCTGACCTCGTGCAGGAATCTCTCAGCAACCTTCCCCTGGGCAGCTTTTACCTGCACAGAAATATTTGACAACAGACAAGACACTTCTTTGCAGTAATTCAACATGTCATTCTCACACACATCCGTTGATGGCAGCCTTTGTTTACCCTCTTCCATGCCCATGAATGGTGGTCTGCCAAACAAAATTTCAAATGGGCTCAGATTTGTTTTCACTCTTTTTCTCATTCTCATGTACATCAGTACAATTGGAAGGGCTTTAAGCCACGTCAGACCCGTCTCTTCACAGCATTTCGCCAATTTGTTCTTAATTGTCTGGTTCTGCCTCTCTACTGCCCCACCTGACGAGGGCGCGTAGCTGCAGTGTGTTCTCATGTCAATTCCCAAGAACTGACCCACCTGCTTTATTGCATCATTGACAAAGTGTCTGCCATTATCAGAACTGATTTTTCTGGGAATTCCCCATCTCGGAACGATCTCGGTTAACAGAGCCTTTGCCACTGCCGCCGAATCTTGTTTCGAGGTTGGGAAGGCCTCAACCCATTTTGACCACATGTCAACCATCACCAGACAGTGTTTCTGTTTCCCACAAGGGGTTAATTCGATGAAATCCATCATTAGATATTCAAATGGACCTGCTGGTGCTGGTTGAGATGCCAAGGGTGTTTTTATCCCTCTAGCCACATTGTGTGTATTACAAGTGACGCATCTTTTGCAAAAATTTTCAGCAACCACTGTAAACCCTTTTGTAAACCATAATTCCCTCATCTGCATTATCATACCCGCTTTTGACACATGATCCAACCCATGTGTCAACTTAGCATAATGCTGAAAGAAGTGTTTGGGCAAACAAGGAATGTCATCAACACTCATCCATACACCCCCCTCGAGACTGCAGCCAGACGACCTCCATTGTTGTTTTTCCGCTCCTGTGGAAAAAGACTGCATACTTTGTAAACAAGGGGAAATATCAGGGTTAGTCACAGATACTAAAGCACAAGTCGTTTCTTTTGTCTCCTGTGCTGCCGCGGCCTTCGCTGCCGCGTCTGCTCTCACGTTTCCTGTGGAGATAAAACTTTTATCGTTAGTGTGCGCTGCGCATTTACAGATCGCGACCTTGTCTGGTAAAAGAATGGCCTCCAAAAGCTTAGACACAAGAGCTGCGTTTAATATCGGATGTCCATCCGACTTCAAAAAAAAATTACCATGCTTCCAAAGTGCCCCAAAGTCTATGCGTGACCCCAAAAGCATAACGCGAGTCTGTGTAAATTGTCACACACTTGTCTGCCATAAGATTACACGCTTCTGTCAGAGCAACCAATTCAGCTGCCTGAGCCGAATAATTTGATGGCAATTTGCCAGACTTTACGACTTCAAATTCAGTGGTCACCGCGAAACCAACCTTATTCAAGCCTGTTTGTGGATCTTTGGACGCCGATCCATCCACAAAGAGGACATTGTCACAGTTCTCTAAAGGTGTGTCCAACAGGTCTGGACGTGGTGTACACACCTGTTCCTGCTGATAGACAACAGTGGTGTATCTTTTCACCGTTACATTTGGCATGTCAAGCAAAATCGTGTGATACCTCAGCCATCGGGCTGTTGATAAATGTGACGTTCTCTGTTCTTGCAAAATCATGGAGACTGCGTCTACCATCTGTGTAAAAAAAAAAAAGGCCTTTCAATCTTGTCACATGACCTCAGCCCTTTCCCTGTTGTCAGGGCTCTCAAGGGCTTTTCAAGAAATGCATAATTTGGAATAAACGTTCGACAATATGCACACATTCCCAAGAATGATAATAATTGTCGTTTTGTTATGGGTTTCGGTACATCTTTGATAGCTTTTATCCGCTTTTCAGAGATTGCTTTACTGTTTGGTGTTATTGTGTGACCCAAAAATGTTATCTCCTGTCTCACGAACTGAAGCTTTGTCAGGCTGACCTTGTGACCCTCCCGCGCCAGGTGGTGCAGGAGAGTTACAGTGTCAGCCACGCACGTAACCTCATCTCGTGCACAAATCAATAAATCATCTATATACTGCAATAGTGCCGTTCCGCTCGATAGAGTTAATGGTTCAAGGCTCCGTCTGAGCGCTTCATTGTAAATCGTCGGAGACTCACAATAGCCCTGACACAACCTGGTAAACGTGTACCCTTTGTTGTCAAAATCAAACGCGAACCAAAACTGACTTTTTTCTTCCACTGGGACGCTAAAGAAAGCGTTGGCCAAATCAACCACAGTGAAATACATTGTATTTTGCGGAATTTGTGACAAAATTGTGTATGGATTAGGTACGCGGGCAGCTCTTGCAATAACGGCTGAGTTTACAGCCTGCAGATCCTGCACAAATCGCCACGTGACTGGTTCACTTGTGTTAGATGTTATCTTCTTTACGGGGAAAATAGGAGTTCGCACTGGAGAATCATGACAGGGAATTATTACTCTCTCCTTCAGGAGAGACTCAAAAAAAACCCGCTGTATCCCTCTCAATGCCTCCTTCTTCAGGGGACATTGCGATGGACATGGCCTGTAATCAGACTTTGGAGTGATTACAACTGGTTCACAACCTTTAATCAACCCAACATCATATTTGTGTTTTGCCCACAATTTTGGAGGTATTTCTGCCAGGACAGGATGAATGTCTGTGGCAGAAATAGATCCGTGCTCATGTTTCTCCATTGCATTCCTGACCATAGCAGTCACAGTTCTCTGTACGGCAACATCAAACTCACATTCCTCCATAAAAAACACCTGCATTTCTACTGTGTTTCTGCCCGTTTGGTTTTTCAATCCAATCTGTGGCAGAAAGACATTTTCTCACAAACAGGCCTATCTCTTCCCATTTCTGTTCGGTGGCCTTGATTACTGATAGTGAGGCGCAGAGTCCTCTGTTTATCAAATACAGCTGAATTTGTTTTTCTGACAGGCTAGCCGAAAGCACACACACATTTTCACTCCAGAAAATCTTATCAAACCTTGTCAAAAACATTTTCTGCCCCGTTAATCCACTCTTCCTCATATTGATATATGCATATATCAATGAATGCAATTCATTGATACTGATACTGATACTGTTCGATCTTTGCCAATTTCAAAATCTTTTGTGCCCAATCAGAATCTCTCATCTGCTGTTCCTCTCCTGTAAATCCCAAACGGGCCAGCAGTGAGTTTCAGATTTAATTTACACATTAGATCCCTGGCCATTAACGGAACCGGACAGGTTTCAGAGCACAACAACGCATGTTTCAAGGCCCTGCCCCCCCCCTCCGTCTCACATTTCAACGGCACAGCACAGTTTTCTGATATTCTATGCCCTGACTTCAAGTGCTTTCAAACACTAAATCCGTCATTCTTGGTTCACAATCAACCATAAAGTCTATCATTGTCCCGTCAACTAACATGGGATATCTCTGTAGCCTTAAAATCCTAAACTTTTGTACATTCTCAGACATTCATCAGTCACATGGTCTTATTCAAAACTACAGCTTTTACACATTAACGGTTTGCAAGCATGTCTTCATTGCAGATAGCCTTATTCAAATCTTCCACACACTCACACATAAAGGTTTGCAAGCATGTCTTCATTGCACAGAGCGGTATTTGAATCAGTGTATGTGAGCGTGTTGTGTGTGTGTGTCAATAAATTTTTACTTCCCTTTTTCGTAGCTTGCTGAATGCCTGTCACCCGCCCTCTCCTCTCCTGTTCTCCGTTCCTCTCGTTTCAATCCGCCTTCCGCGCCTCTGGACAATCCTGTGCCCAGTGTCCGTGGTTCTTGCACAACCTGCACTTCGTGCAGCCAGAAAAAGTCATGTTCATTCGTCGCACACAGTCCACATTTGTGCGCTGCTCGTGCTGCCCCACAACAGCCAGCTGCATCTCTCTCCCCCTCTTCGCTTTCGCGGCGCTGCTCGTGCTTGTTCATTCAGCGTCTCGCGCTGCGGTTGTCTTGGACGGAGAAACAGTCGAGGTCGGGGCGAATTTCAATGCACCCAGCTGGGCTATTGGGTAGATGTGTGTTTGGCGGTGCCGGCCTCACCGTATTTTCATGTGGGAAACACAAACATACTGTGGGTCATTCGGTTCTGGTCGTGCAGACACATACAAATAGACTTTCACACTTTTCATTTTTCCTTCCTGCTAACTTTCTGCACTTTTCATTTTTCCTTCCTGCTAACTTTCTGCACTTGCTTTTTTCCTTTCCTGCTAACTTTCTGCACTTGCTTTTTTCCTCTTTTCTACTTCCTTGAGCCAACCATCTACTTTTTGTTCACATACAAATAGACTTTCACACTTTTCATTTTTCTTCCTTGAGCCAACCATCTACTTCCTTTAGCCAACAATCTACTGTTTGTTCACATTTTTTACATACATGTTTAACGCATTTGCAACAACAACCTGGTTGTTGAAACCACTTTCAGTTTTGTGAGACTCAATGTTCCCTCTTCGGGAAAATCATGATGCTTGATTAATTTTTCAATATCTTGCATACATTTCTGACCATAATATTATTTTTTTAATTTGGTAGTACACCGGTGTATCATATTTCACAAACTTGCTCTGAGATATCCCCATACTGGCTGTTTTCTGCTTTCCCGTGGATTTGCTCGCGCGCGTCTCTTTTAATCTGCTAGACGTCTCCAGCAGATCCGATTTTCTCTTATCCCGCAATCGGGTCGGGTTGCACTATTAGTGCCCTCTTAATTGTGATTTATCAAAATCTTTCGATTTTTCCTAACCCCAATTAACCTCGGTACCTGTTTGAAACCCTCTTGATCCGTACAGATCTCAAATTAATCTCAGGTTACCTACTACCACAGAAACAAATCTCAGCCAATATGGTTCAATTTCACTCTTTAAACTGAATTTCACCCTAATTAAATTGAATTTAATTGTTTCTTACCAGAGATGTCGTTTTGTGCCACCTGGGTTCTTTTTGATTCCAGTGGTCGATCCCTCCGGTCCCAACAGCGGAACGGTCCCTCGTCTCTCAATCTTTTTTGCGAGGTAGGGTTGGAACTTTTCAGCTCCAAGGTGATCAGCCTCCGTCCGCTGTCAGGTCCAGAAGTCACGTCCAAGGAATCCCACTATCTGACACCAAACTGTTGTGGCAATTTTCTTTCAAACAAACATCATCACTGAGTAAGAGACAACTCTGAGTCCATATTATAATTATAAAAGTATTTATTCTCTTGCAAGAGATCCCTTTGTAAATAACACACATAGCTGTGAGTCAGTGAGGAGAGAGAGAGAGAGAAGAGATAGAGAGAGAGAGAGATAGATAGAGAGAGAGAGAGACAGAGAGCCAGAGAGCCAGAGATAAGAAGGGACAGAGAGAGCAAGAGCGCGCTAAGGGAAAGCAGTTTTGGTCTGTTTTATAGTCCTTTCCTTCCAAGGCCTCCTCCTTCCCTCCTCTAGAGGGAAAGATACCAGTTTGTTTACCGATTAATGGTTATACAAAAAGGGAGGCAAATGCCCCCTTGACCATCTGCGTTTCCTTACCTCTATCACTTCTCAATCATAGTAAATCATCACACAAAGAATGCTTATCTAACTACGAGAAGAAAACATATAATACATACATCTGAATCTATGTCTCACTGTTTGATTACTGTCCATAAAGGAAAATTCCTTTACAATGATTTTCTCAATATTTAGATTTTTTTGCACCCTCAGATTCCAGATTTACAAATATTGTCCAAACCATACATCAATGGAAATATTATTTATTCATTAAATATCAATTTTGAAAAATTGACCCTTATGACTGGTTTTGTGCTCCAGGGTCACAATTGAAGTTGGAAGTTGTAATTAGAAAGAGTAATTTACTCAAGTGCAGTTCAAACACATTCATATACGTTATTAGACATATATATATATTTTTAAATTCACTAATGTTGATTGTTGAAACACTTCATCAAAACAAACTAGAATTTTGCCAGAAAGCATCACGATGTTGTTTGCATCAAAAAAACAACAAAAATTGTGAAATACTCGTATCATATTTTTCTCAACTTCAATAATGACAACAATTAACAGCCATCACAACAATTTTGAACTTTGACAAACAGCATCACAAACATCCGCCACATTTTCAGAAATCTAAACAGAAATACTGACTTCAACATTTTAATCAATAGATTATATGTCGTTGTTTTGGCTCAGTTTTGAAGACTTGGGTTATATTTTCTGGGAAATTATCCATAAAATTAAACTTAGTAAACATAGCAAAATAAATATAAATGAAATACAAATGTCTATTTAAAACACTGATTCTAAATATAGTTTAATGCGTCTGGTATATATGCTTTTTGTACAAGTTTATAGTACCTCCTTCAATTCTGCATCTTGTTTTCTACTAATTCGGTACGGTTTGCTCAACACTCGCTCTCTTCTTTAAGCTGTGGACGGTATATAACTCCAGCTGCCTTCCAGCCATCAGTCCAAGCACTTAATTAATCCAATTACTGGGCAAAGTTCAGCAGGTAGAGCAGATCCATCTCTCTCTCTCTCTCTCTGCAGACCCTTGATGACGACTCTTCTCTCGATCGATCCTCGTTAGGACAGACTCTGGCGTACACACTTCCACTTGTGCGGGCGTAAACGTTCATCCTGTGTTAACTCAGTAGCTTTGAGGAACTTAAACTGATAATCCTGAACTCGAAATGGAGCGACCTTCTTGAAACCTCCTTCGAAGGAGTTCTTGGTGTTAAATCGCAGGTTCGACAGATTAGTGTTTTAAAGTATAGTATATAGTTTTTAGAAGAACTAGAGAGTGGAAAAGTTCACTGAAGATCACATAAAGGATTGGTCACACTTTGGGGACCAATTCTCACTATTAACTAACTACTAACTAAGACTTTTACCCCAGTAAACCCCTAATTTACTGCTTATGAATAGTTAGTAAGTTAGTTTAAGTATAGAGTTTGAAAGTTAAGTGGTCTAGAATATGATTAATATATGCTTTCTAAGTAGTAATAAACAGCCAATATGCATTCTAATAAACTACTAGTTAATAGTGAGAATTGGTCCTTAAACTAATGTGTTACCAAAGAATGTGGCGTCAGGCTGTCGAACCCCTTCGGTTATAACAGGAGCCTTTATTTTTAAGTAGAAAATTGTAGTAGGGCTGGGTTATATGATAGTACTTACTGTATGGTGCAATGCTGTAAATCACGTACCATTTATAATATGTTGTTCCTCGTGGTTACATTTCACTCGCAGCAGAGTAAACGCTGTTAAGTGCTACTGAAGTTGTAGTGATGTCATTTAGGTCATAATAGTCAGATGTGCCACTGACCCACTGACACTGAACAAAAACTTAATTGTACTTAATTGCACCAAATGTGCACATATGTACTTCAAATCTTAGAAGATTTTTTTATAACTGTAATGAAATAAAAAGGCAACTTGCGTACTTAAAGAGAGACACTTAAATGACGGTCTGTTAACACACTTAAGTCCACTTTTAAAAAGTGCAGTTCGCAATAGTCAAATTAAAAGTACATTTTAAATGATTGTTTAATAATGATAATAATTTGTGAAGTACACGTGTTGACCAACATTAAGCACGATTTTAACTGTAGTGTGTTATTTGATATTTCATTTAAAGTTAATACATTTTAAATGTAGTAAATTGTAACTTCATCATTACAAATGTGTAATTATTACTTAAAATACTAAATTCCAATAGAAAATAAATTAAAGTATATTTTAGTTTATCATAAATGCTTATCAGTGCATTCAAGCAGTAACTTTAACCTTTTAAAAAGACAATAAAATTACATATAAAGATGAAATTAAGTCCACGTTAAGTGGGCCAAAATATATTTTAAATGTCCTAGTTTAAAGTAAAAACTGTTCCAGTCTTCTGAAAACTAGAGTTTTATGTCTTTCTCCAGGCTTTAGACGAGCCGCTCTGAAGAGGCGAGAGCAGGATCATCAGACGTAAATACACATGCTCTCTGAACGGATGGTGTCCTTGGAGAGGAGGAGCCTGAGAAAGACACAGGTTTACAGGATTTAGACCGAAGCAGGCCGGCGCTTCTTCTACTGAAGATACGGATTTAGAAGCTTTAAACATCAAATAGCCGACTATTTGATTCATTTAACTGCATTCAACCCACAAAAATGCATCCAGCAAGCTCAAGAAAGAGCGAGGGGCTTTTCTCCTTTTTAGTCTATGCCATCTGTCTTTCCGTAAGCACTGGGACAGGAATGCCAGGTTCAGATCCTCATCCTCGCTTCATATGCACCCCTCTACCCGCTGATGCCGACCCCGGGTGTTTCCCCACAGCGGCCGGCCCCGGGGGCCCAGGACACCACGGCGGGCCTGGCGGGAACAGCAACGGCTGGTGGGGGATGTCCGAGGAGGCCAAAACCACGATCCTGCACCTGCGGGAGAGTTTGGTGCAGCAGAAGGAAACCATCCTGGACCAGAGGGAGACCATCCGGGATCTGACCGCCAAACTGAACCTGTGCGAGGGCTTGAGCCGCACACCTGCACACCTGGCCCATCACGCCTACCCAACAGCACCCGACACCGGGCACCTCGGGCTGGAGCTGGGCCACTATGGCGACAGAGGGCATCACGCTGGGAAAGGTGCGCTGAGCGAGAAGCACGTGACGGGGGAGATTCCTTCACCCTCGTCCACGCCGGAGCAGATGAGCAGGATGCTGCAGAGCCTAACGGAGCGGCTGGACAGCCTGCAGGTACACATTTATATTAGGGCTGTCATTTTAATCCATAAACTTATTTAAAGCTGCAGTCCGTAAGTTGCCTCGCTGTCGCCATCTATGTATGGAAAACCTGAAATTGCAGTTACTTGAGGAATTATCTTGTTTGCGTGGGGTTGTGCTTCAGAACGGCTTCATTTACTGTACTTCGCAATCACAGATTCTAGTCCATAATAATAATAATAATATATGACCGAAATAATCATTTTCACTGTATGTTGTCATCTGAACAAGTAACAAATCTGCCACGTTTGTTCTGACCAACTGAGGAAAAAACATTAGATTAAATTGCGCTACCAATGGTGATTAAATCTAACGATTGGTCAGGTCATATCACACCAAACTGTGCAAATTATTATTATAGTTTACTGTATTATCAAATTATTACTGTTAACAATATTAGAATCGCATGATTATGTGTATTAGCATGTATATTTAAATGTTTATACAGTCTAATATCTAAATGTCATAACATGCAAATTTCATATTAATACATTATTTTAACCCAAAAAGCAAACTATGCTCCCTTCGAACTGGTTTTCTCTAAAATACAAAAACTTGTGTAATCCCAGGCTAATCAGAAGCACATTTAAAACCGCAATATAATTTTATATAATTCACATGAGTTTCATAAACACATAATCTGATTACAATCCGCCATTAAAACTATACATTTAATTATTCTAACAGCTGTGATTAAAGGCTATAAACGATCTGCAGGATCCGCGCATGTAGCTGGGAAACGTCTTTATGTTTACCGACGTGACGTAATGACGCAGTGCCATGCTCGCATCTCCCGCGAAAACCTACACGTAACATTTAAATGAGAAAACATTATTATAAACTAACCGTTGTGAATCGATTAAAGTAAGGTGATAGTTTTGAACACTGGCTGATTATGTACTTGCTCAAATAGTGATTTCGGATCATTTTTAACCAAACAAAGTTACAGACTGCAGCTTTAATTAGTTATGAAAACATAACGGGATTAAAATATGTAGTTGGGTTAACTTGAAGAGCAGTGAATGGGAGAGTACCACAAATATATGTTTTGCATTTCTATTTGCTCAAATAGCAAAAGAAAAACCACAAAATTCTCATGACTTTCAATAAAAGGGGAAAAACGAGAGGCTGATCACGAAAGTCAGAAGAGAGAACGATGTCAAATTTACCATCCATCCCACAGACGCTGCATTATGTTGTGTGGAGACAAACACTCACTAGAACATCCTCCAGTCTGTTAATAAATACGTTTTTATTTACACAAACTCTTTACCAACCCCCACCTCACAGTGAAGAGGAACAGGTTTGATGCATCAATCACTCAAATACAAAACTCGAATCAATTCAAAACAATAACTAAAAAGAATGAGACAAACTACATCAAAACCATGACAATCTGTCCCAAAAATACAAACATAAACCAATGCACCTCTAAATCAATTCCTTTTCAATAATCATTCACGTCTGTGGTCATTGAGGTACCCACTGGGGTGCATCAAATCTACACACGCTAACCCATACACAACATTCCCATCAACGTTAAATCACATAAAATACATCTAAAACATTCATACATAATACAAATACCCTTCATACCCGTCAACAGCACATTCGACTAAGCCGCTCCGGTCGCTGAGGTTTCTCAGGGTGCACACCATATATAAATACACATCTTTAAACCCCTGCACACTAGTCCCCTTGTCCCCCACAACCCCCCCCCCCCCCCCCCCCCCCCCCCAAATGATGATTTCTCTCCGCATTGCATTGTTCTGTGTATCACTTCATTTGTTCCGTGTGTGTTCGTGTTTAAATAACCCATAGCCCCCCCCACTCAATACTAAACACCCATGCAACAGTGCTTTTGTCATTTGATGGGAAATTACATTTAATACAAATAATAGTGTTAGGATATTGATTTCTAAAGCTACAATTTATATCTATGTCATACTTTCTCATTTAACACAATAAAGGCTTTAAATGATCGCTTTGGGGTATTTTCACAGCCAAATTTAATTTGCAATTAGACGCATCATATAATTAATAAGATTGATCATTTTGAATGGACTGACAGCCCTAATTTCTATGCATTTCCACAAAACTTTATACAGTACAGAAAACAGCTTCACGGTAATAAACAGGAAAATAACAGTGTTGTAGAGTTATATATATTAATATAATAATAATATAATTCAGTTTCAGCTGTAAAGCCGCTCTACAGAAGACAACAGTGTCATTATTCAGCTCAATATTAGATTTGATCTTGTGAAGTTAATCAGTTATTAAATGAATTTTACTCGGCTATATGTGGATTATTTTGTAGCTATGTAGTTTTTATAGTATAGTCTATACAGTATTTCAGCTTCGAGTTAAACTAAATGAAAAATAGAAATGTATAGTTGAAATGAAATGTATAATTTCAGTTAAAAATGCATTTAGTTTCAAGTAGTTTTGTTGACTATAATAACTCTAATTCATATATGTGTATATATATTAATGGAGTGGTGATAGTCAATGGATGCACTGAAAGATTCTGCATGAAAGATTAATTTTGGACTGATTTAATTTAATTTAATAAAAATGGTATGGAGTGATATAAACATGTTGATTTTTGATATGCAATCTGAACAAACTGAAAGCAATGGACCTCGAGGTCATGATCTCGTAGTAACTGCTACAGGACCAGCAGCAGTGTGCAGGTCTTTTCTCAGACTGCTGTGATTGTGTTTACAGACGAGAAACACCTCCAGCAGCTACTCCAGCTCACTGAAGGACCTCCTGCAGAGGAAGATCAGCGCTCTGGAGCAACAGATGCAGCACCATCACTCCGCCTCGCTAACCAGTGACCACGAGGAGGACGGTCACCACGATGACCACGGTGATCCTCACGACGAGAGTCACCACAGTGATCACCACAATGATAACAAGGCCTCCGAGCGCTTGTCGTATAACCCGCAGGGTCACAGAGACGCACAGGGTGCTGGAGAGCACAGCAAACTGGACGCGGTTCTCAGTCAGCTGCAGAACCGGCTCACTGACCCGGGTGAGACAGCTGATCAGATCAACCCTGCTTAACAGCACTTCAGCTGGACCAGTAGATGCTCGAGATCAAGTCATAGTGTGTCAATAATGCAAAACGATAACAGTAAACACACAGTTAAAGGCATTGAATTCAGTGATGATCATCGTCCAGCTCAGTTCAAATAGCATCTGTGCAGTCGATGATATCGCTGATTAAGTGTCCAGAGATATCGTTAAGATGATTCAAGATGATTAGGACTGGTAAGCCATCTTTGACCAGTAAAACACCAGTTACCAAGTCGCTATGACCTGTATTTACATCTAATCAGAGTGTGATTTGTTAAAAAAAACGATCAAAAACTGATGATTTGTTTATGTGAGAATTTCATTGAAATGTGAATGTATGAATTTAGGTAGA
>QVTF01018616.1:45000-50000 GCA_003573665.1 Oxygymnocypris stewartii | reverse complement strand
ACAGCCTGGCGTCGTGCGGAGGTCACATGACCGGTGACATCATCGCGTGGGCGGAGCCAGTGGTGGAGCTGCACGGCGGGGTCACCAAATACCCCTTTGACCCCTGCCATTAAAGAGAAGGGCAATCCACTCACAAGTGATTTAAAGCATTCTGACTCGTGATCTGATCATAATGCATAATTCATTCAATATTGCCTTCTGTTTACATGAACGACGACCTCCGGGGTTTCAGCAGGGCCCCGTTTTGTATCGTTTCAGTGTTTTCTTACTGATCTTTTTATTCTACGCATGGCCCTTCAATGTTTGACGCAAGCACTTGGGATAGAAAAGCATAGATCATAAATAGAGCGCAAAGACAGAAGTGCTATAAATATAGAAATAGAAAAGCTCGAGGCTCTATTTGAGCTGAAGTTAAAAGATCGATTGAATCTTACGATACAGCGACACCAAAGAGAAGAGTCACACATCGTGTTTGTGTTTTATATTTCTAACTGAAATAAATATGTCTTAGGTTTGACTAACGTTTAGCCATCGCAAAGCTGAGCTAAATTAGCAGCTATTCTGTGATACGTGATTTAGTTTAATCTACTGTACATGTTTCAAAAGAAGATCATTTTACACTAATGTCTGTGCATTGAAATGTACAATGCATTTATTGTTTTTAATCAACCTGTTTTTATTTGTTAGCAGAAATGCATTAAAGGGACTGACTTTTGAAAACAACTTTCATGGTTTCTGACTAATTCTAAAAACTTTGAGCATAATATTGTACATTATTTTCATAGTTTTTGCAAAGTGAATAGTTCATGCACGTCTGCAGGATTGACCTCTCCCGGGTCTTATGCTGGTCTTCACTGCTATTATTAGAAACTAAGCTATTTGCAAAGCGTTCGATAAGGACCTGCAGAAAATATAAAGACGTTCTTTTATTTTCACTGGTTTACACACGTGACCCTGGAGCACAAAACCAGTCTTAATAGCCAAAAATACTTTGTATGGCTCAAAATTATAGATTTTTATGTTATGCCATAAATCATTAGGATATTAAGATCATGTTCCATGAAGATATTCCTACCGTAAATATATCTAAACTTAATTTTTGATTATTAATATGCATTGCTAAGAACTTAATTTGACCAACTTTAAAGATGATTTTCTCAATATTTCGATTTTTTTTGCACGCTCAGATTCCAGATTTACAAATATTGTCCAAACCATACATCAATGGAAATATTATTTATTCAGCCCTTATGACTGGTTTTGTGGTCCAGGGTCAGATATGACAATAGGCTTCCAGAAGTAAAGTAAAAAAATATATTCAATTTAATATGCATACAAATATATTGACTTAACATGAGATGTTGGCAATAGATGTCATAACCTTTTTGAGCTGAAACGCATGTGTTTGCGTTTACTGTGGCATTATGGGATGCCTCTAGAATCACATCTACTGTTGTCACATTGGCGATGGTCTTGCAGCCCATTCCAGCCTCGTGTAGGTCTACGATCTTGTCCCTGACGTCCTTGGACAGCTCTTTGGTCTGGGCCATGGTGGAGAGGTTGGAATGGAAGATACAGATTCTATGGACAGGAGTCTTTTATACACACAATGAGCTGATCTTCTTAAAGGGACAGGACTAATCTGTGTTCCACATGTGCACATAACCAATCTGTGGGAGCCAATTATTTCCCCCCACTGTACACACAGTAGGGAATACAGGGAACAGATCGCATCTTGGTCTAGTTTAACTTTAAGTACTAAAACTAAACCTCAAACAAACAAAGGCAAATTAAATAAATGAATAGAACATTTAAAAAAAAAAAAAAAAATTAAAGACAAATATTTTTTTTTTTTACTGAAATTCAAGAGAAAACAAAAAAATCTAATTCTATTTAACAAAAAAAAAAAAATTATAAAGTCCTGCATTTTCCTCCTATACACTGTCCAAAATGAGCAACTTCATAAAAATAGTTTCTCATGAAATACACCGTTTCTATTTTGTATGTTTAACAAAACACATATTTCTAAGCACCCCTGTCTGGGAATAATACGATTCACCAGCGGCAGCAATCAATAAAGCACACGCAGCGTGAATGTTTCTATCCATTTCGTTTATTAGAGTTGATTGGCACCAGTGTACCATAACTGAGTTTTCATTTTGCTACATGAATCTGTACCATTCTGTGGCCAATCAAAACAAAGAGGAGGACGAGGAAATGCTTTCGTATTCACAGACTCGCCGAAAGGCTTTGGCACCTTTGCACTACTCATCAAGAAGACATCTTCGAGACCACGTCATGCCCGAAATATGAGTTTGAACGCATAGCTTATATCAAGGAATGTACTGTTGCAGTCAGCAGCGGATGCCATTTAACGCTCGGAGTCTCTCAGTCACATAGACGCGCTGTGGCTCTCATACAATACAACGTGAAGCAGATTCACGTCAAACGATTCGGCACGGATGCTGGACACTGGCATCCTTTACACGTGCAGCAAAGCTTAAACCAGGGAAGAACTGCACTCATACTCGTAGAGAGCAAAACAAGCTGTGCTTTAATCGAAACTGTGCTGAACTCTAGTAAAGTGCCATATAAACATGGATCTCCAAACTATTAAATAGGTCTCAATTACTACAGCCAAGCTTTATAATCATCGGGGAAAATCACTAAAGTCAAGCAAAATGCACTGCTAAACAACTCAGTATTGACCGTTTCATAATTAGTATATTTAAATAGAGCGGTTATTATGTTACGACTACAGACGCTGCTATTAGTGTTCTGTATGATCAGTCATTATTATTTCATTTCCAATTTTGTTACCGCTTTAGCTAATTTTGAGACAGCATGTATAATACAGAACGCTAATAGTCGCCCGAAACACCGGCGAAAGACGCTTCAGTACAACATGCAACCCCCCCCATCCTTATTTCTCACATGGACAGAAAGAACTGAAAAACAATAAATACAAAATGCATTCAATGTGTGTAGTGAACAAATATAACAACATGTATTTACAAACAGAAAAGGCTGAATATAAGTCATGTACATTGGAAAAAGCTGCCACGGACTCCTTCAAACTGAACAGCACGGAGTAAGAGGAGCGAGTAGTGTTTCACACAAGCAACAATACGGCTCATGGCACATATCTTAGGATCGGGGGATAAAGCAGACACTATCTGCCATAGCAAACACATTCTGAACAATGGGACAAAAATGGACATTTGCTGAAACTGTACTTTACTCTCAGGCTTGTAGCAATGGATGCTCTGCAGTGAATGGGTGCCGTCAGAATGATAAAACATCCCAGTAATCCACAGCACTCCAGTCCATCAGTTATCATCTGGAGAAGACAAAAGCTGAAAGTTTTACAGGTCCATATCCATAATAACGCTTCCTCCAGTGAAGAAGTCCACATCAAAACCCAGCCACGTAGTTTGTGCTTATAAACGCTGCAGATTTCTCTCCTGATTCACGGACACTTTCAACTGGAGGAAGCCTTATAATGCATTATGGACTTTTTGAAGTAAAACAAATCCACCTTTAAGGCATTTCTGAATTACTGTGATGTTTTTATCAGACTCTCAATCTGACGGCACCCATTCACTGCAAAGCATCCATTGCTGAGACTCTTTTCTACAAACCTGATGAAGAAACATCTTGAATGGACGGTGGGCGAGTACATTTCCAGCAAATTACCATAATCAGTCCTTTAATAACATCTTTTTAAATGTCTTTGCTTGTAGGAGGAAAGGGCAAGAGAGTGAATCTCACCAAATATGTCAAGATAATGAGTCAAATATCAGAGAAATAAGAAATTAGATTTAACTCCACCAAATGTATCTATGAGGAAATGTGCTTAGTTATGGAAATAATGCCTAATAATAATAAATACATAAAATATTGAAAAAAAATCAGCCTTTTTAAAAATCACACAAAATGTGATTATAGTGTGCGGTATAATCTGGTTGAGTTTAACCTAGTTAGTTTAGTTGAGACACTAGTGCGAGGACATTCAGAAACACGGTGGGACGTTTAAGGCTCGTTTCTTAAGTGAAGGATTAGTAAATAATGATGTGCATTTCTACAGGTGTTCTCATGGGTCAGGGAAGTTCAACACCGATGTCATCAACTCTGCACACAGGAAATGACATCACCGGAATACCAACATTAGTGTCAAACACATACTCGGTTTCATAGATAAGCTGAAGTGATATGTAACTAATAGGTAAACTGAAGTGATACGCTCAGCTCAGTAACGCTCGATATGTGGCGTGAACAGCAATGCCCTTCATTTATAGCATTTAAATAAACTCAAACGAGTCGGAGATAAATAGTGTCAGTTCAGATTAAATAACGCAGGATAACTCAACTAACTAAAGCCTTCAGCGTGAACAAAACCACCCACGTTGGATCCGTCCCTGATGATGATGATGAAGAATACACCAGGCTGTTCGGTTTGTGGAAGAGCTTCACAGTAAATAGCAGGAACGGCGGTTGAACGCCGCTGAATGTGAGGATGGAGATTTATGAATGTCAGCATAATATAGCGAGTGTCTGACTAGTGTGATAGCGAATAACACTGTGTAGTGTGCAAGTGCATGGAAATAAACGATGCAGTCCAGACCACCCGAATCCAAACTGAAGATGACGACGCTCTGGTTTCCATTTCTCCATAAAACCAGGTCTGACGAGAGCTACCTTAATGAAGATCGTTGGTTTCCCAGAGAAGGGAGGATGGAGGAGGAACGGAGGACTTTCACGGCTGCTCTTCTTTCTTCTTTAGGGAAATGCGCTTCTTCCTGGCTGCAAGCATCTCGTAGAAGGGGTCCACGCTCACAGCAGATCTGACACAAACACAAGATCATCTCATGTGCCATGCTTATCATAATTCATATGCAAACTTCTAATGATCAAAACTTCGCAGTTCAAACCTGTCGCTCACGTCTCGTTTAAAAGAAAAGTTTCACGTTTCTTTTTTCGCTGTGAAATCTTGACTGATT
>QVTF01018616.1:0-40000 GCA_003573665.1 Oxygymnocypris stewartii | reverse complement strand
TATAGTTCTGTGTAAATAGATAAACCGCTGTCAGCAGTTTTCATAATTCAGAATGACAAAAACATTTTAATAAATGATTTGTTCGTTATAGCTTATTTCAATATTCCAGAGAATATTATTCAGTGAATTATTCTTCACTCTTTAGTCTATTAAACAGCGTTTAAACCTAAAACTATAGTTTAAAATGAAGTTGATACGACTTCTGTCCTTTATTTTCTCCATTTGAAAACATTAGACACAGAGGTGGAAAGTAACGAATTACATTTACTCGCGTTACTGTAATTGAGTAGCTTTTTTGTGTACTTGTACTTTTTTAAGTAATTTTTTAAATCTGTAATTTTACTTTTACTTAAGTATATTTTGTGTGAAGTATTGTACTTCGCTACATTTTAAAACACATGCGTTACTGAGTAAAAAAAAATTCGCTCCGTGGAAACTACAGCAGTAAATAATGGGCAGAAGAAGAAACTGGCGCGAAAATCACAAGAAAGATGCAGACGGACACGACAGGCGTTAATGGCAAGTAGTCCTGAAGTTGAACTCGAAGGAATGAAGTGAACCCCTGGCCATATATTCATGCTCTATTATGCAGTGTTAGCTGTGTTTGCCTCGGGAGACCGAACTAGCAGCTTATAACATCTCGACATCGCCCTTCGCAAGCATGTAGAGGTAACGTAAGGTAAATACTTGCATCGTTGCATTGGTGGTTAAAATGAAGCTTTGACAGTTTAACAAAAGGTTTTGCACAAATGAGCCAAAAAGACAGTGGTGCAGGGTGTGCAATATCGTCTGTGATAATATAATAATTGTTGTTTTAACGATGTGCGATTTGACATTATCAGTATTTTGCCAAAAACCAAACAAATCACTCTAAACAGTGTGCCATGAAATCTAGTAGATTAGACTAGTGCATGCGCGAGCATTTAGGGGCCGCTCACATATCGCGTCTTTTGCGCGCTCAAATTCGTTATTTCAAATGTAGACGCGCGGTATGCGCGCTCATAATGGAAGTGACGCGCTCGTTTTTTCCAGGCGCGTCCGCGCCGCATCGATATAAAAACATCTCAACTTTTCAGAATGCCGCAAGCGCACCGCAGGTCATGTGACGAAATTTCCTTCTTGTGTAACGGAGAGCGCAGCTGATGGTTGCTTAGCAGCGACAAACGTTTTCCACGCGTTTTTAGGCGCGATATGTGAACTGCGTGATTCAGTCTGTTAAAATGCGTTTAGAATGATCACAAAATTGAAGATATAGAAGCAGAAAATGTATATATTTATATAATTTAATATAGTAAGTCAACATCACATGAAGAATGCCGTTTTTCTCAAAAAATCACCATGATTACATAAGCCTGTAGTTTTTCTTTTTACAACAGTTCAAAAAACAAGAAGTTAATTAAGAGACTTAAGTTTTAGACACCATATTACCTGTTTTTGCTCTATTTTGACAACAAAAATAATTCCAAACACAGTTTTGCGTCTCTGACTCTGAGCAATGACGTGTTTTATTCCTTGAATTAACCCTTTAAATGATTTGCTCAACCGCAATGATTCGCTTATCAGTGACTTGCTGACACCTACTGGTGGTTTTAATTTAACATGTATCAAGTATCTTTTGATTTATTTATTTTTTTAATTTCAAATGACTATTTAACATTCGTGACCCTGGCATGGAGCACAAAACCAGTCTTAAGTCGCTGGAGTATATTTGTAGCAATAGCCAACAATACATTGTATGGGTCAAAATTATACATTTTTCTTTTATGCCAAAAATCATTAGCATATTAAGTAACGATCATGTTCCATTAATATATTTTGTGAAGTTCCTACTGTAAATATATCAAAACTAAGAGCTTAATTTGAACAACTTTAAAGGAGATTTTCTCAATATTTGGATTTTTTGCACCCTCAGATTCCAGATTTTCAAATATTGTCCGATCATAACATACCATACATCAATGGAAATATGATTTATTCAGCTTTCAGATGATGTATAAATCGCAATTTAGGAAAATGGACCCTTATGTTTTTGTGGTTCAGGGTCACATTTTATGTCTTATTTATCTAAACATTATTTCTGCATTTGTAACTGCAGGCTAAATGCATTCATGTCAGTGTGTAATACATCTATGCCTCTTCAGATGAAGCTTCTGCGTTTCCTCTGCATTGCAAAGATTAATTTTGTTGATACTGATTTAATTTGCCTGGTAACAGCCCAAATGTCTTATTATTCTAATTAACCGATTCATTTAATTAAAAACACCTCGTTTGAGATTTATAGGCCCATATCCCAGGTGTGTCAAACTCAGTTCCTGGAGGGCCACAGCCCTAAAGAGTTTAGTTCCAACCCTGCTCCAACACACAAACCATGTAGTTTTCAAATAAGCCTAAATGATTAGTTTAGCTGTATCAGATGTGTTTAATTAGGGTAATATATACACTGTGTAGGGCTGTGGCCCTCCAGGTACAGAGTTTGACACCTTTGGTCTATCCCATTTTTCCCTCCCATTGTTAAAATGTAACTAAGTACTTTTTACTCAGAGTAAATTTTAAATGAGCTACTTTTTACTTTTACTTGAGTATATTTTTAGACTGGTACTTTTACTTGTACTTAAGTAAAATTTCAGTAATGTAATGGTACTTTTACTTGAGTACAATATTTTTGTACTCTTTCCACCTCTGATTAGACATTATTTTGCTTATTGTTAATATCAGTGTTGCTGATGATGCTTTTTATAAATAAAATGTTTTATTGATGTAATTTGAAGATTAAATTGTACATGAAAGAATGTTAATTTTCAACAGTTTTTTGTTGTTGTTAAGACGACTGAAAGTGAAGAATGGAGTTACTTTATAACAGTAAATAAATATCGGTTCTGCATATCGGTTATCGGGTACATAAACATGCAAATAATCGTTATCGGTTATAAAAAAATCTATATCGGTTGATCACTAATTGTTATAGCCCTAGTCAGCTTAAGTGTGACGTCAAAACAGACCGGCTCAGAATCGTCAGTCGATCGGTGCATCTCTATCACTAATAACTTCATTCAGCACCAATCCCTATGAGATGTGAGGGAGAAGAGGCTGTACGTACCTCCTGAAGGGTGGACAGCACCAGCATCAGCAGAGAAATCACAGGTCAAGCAGAGCAGGAGCCAGAAGAGATGGGAAAAGGGAACACAGCCAACAGAAACACAGAGACACGGAAGAAGATTTAAAAGCGTTTAGTGCTCGAGAGATCACAGAGCTCGCCATGCAGAAAGAAAGTCAATCTCCGAAAGCGCCAAACACATTAGAAGTGATGTTTTTTTATTCTTCTTTTAGGAAAACAGAGCAAAGCACAGCAATGAAATAACAGAAAATCATGCGACGGCATTGATGGATCCGCTTGGGTTCAGCAGAAACGCTCAGCACAGACTCACCCAGCTTGAGGAGCCAGCCTTCTCGGTCCGGGTTGAAGAAAGTGTGCGTCAGGTCATTCCCATCATCCTCTGGGATCTTGAAGGGCTCGTTCTTGATGCTGTCATACAGATTCTGGAGAAAACAACAACAGTGATTATTAAAAAAATACAAATATGTGAAGCTTTATTATTAAAAAAACAATACAGACAGTCTTTTACACCGACTGTGATTTGGAGCGACACAGAGACCCGAATAAAGCCATTTTAACTCAAATTCAATTTGATTTTTTTCTAATTCTACATTTATTTCATTTTTCTTCTATTTTTTCCCATTGTAATTTTTCTGGATTATATTTTTATAATTGTTAGTGCACGTTAAATTCATTGAAATCATGAAACGTATACAACTGAACAACAATTTATTAAGTTTAACTCTTTTTTTTTTTTTGGTCCTGTTTTAAAGGTTTTATTAAACTGCAACAATTGTAACAAACAAATAAACTGAATTCATAAAACTTTAACAACGCAATAATTGACTAACATTTTCATGGAACGTTTTATTTTTCAGAAACTTTGTGCTGTGTGTTTGAATTTTTCTGGATTTATGATTTAATACAAATGTATACCAAAAATGGTGATAATCAAATTAAGGCAAAAAAATATTAATTAATTAATATTTGAAAATTAATAATCAAAGAATGTTTTGGTTTTTGCAAAGAAAGTGCTGCACAGTTTACTGTTCATTTTTTTTCTTAAAAATAGTTACTAATTAAATTGTATTAATATTATTATTATTATGACTTTGAGAAGAGTCATAGCAGTCTTTTTGCACTTTAACATAATATAATGATTTGATTAAACGTATAGACTTACTTTTGATTTATTCATGCAAAAAAAAGCCAAATTCAGTGACATTCTGCGTTCTATATTAAATTCTATTTTTTGCACATCACAGGGCACGACAGAAGTCATTAGTTTTCATTATTTTCACATTGAAAGAGATTTCTTCTGCGAGCGCACACTCACCCGGAGCAGCTCCTCTGGTAAATCTCCTCCATCATTGATGCCTCTGTTCATGCTGATGAAGCGCTCCACCGCGGGCTTGTCCCGCACGTTGGGGTTGTGCAGACTGGTGTTCAACATGATGATGGCAAACGACAGCACGTAACAGGTATCTGCGAGGAGAACACGGCGTTTAAGGACTGAGACACATGGTGTGTCTACTCTAAACTAATAAAATACTCCTGAACTGAATTCTGAATTACACAAGCAGTCGAATCCAGACACACAAACTCAATTCTGACTATGCTGTGCAGTAACACCGATGGTATTATGTATGCATGTAAGACCTGTGCTCTGGAAGACTCCAGGATTGCAGTGACAGTATCTCTGTGCAAAAGCCTCCATCATCCTGTCGATCTTCTGAGCCTCGCCGGGCAAGCGGAAGCTCCACAGAAACTGCCTGTAGTAAACATAAACATACGGACGCATCAGGAACACAAGCACTGCACAACAACTGTGTGAATACTACTCAACGACCGTATGTGACCCTGGACCACAAAACTTAAGGCTTAAGTGTCAATTATTAGAAATTGAGATTTATGCATCATCTGAAAGCTGATTAAATAATATTTCCATTGATGTATGGTTTGGACAACATTTGAAAATCTGAATCTGAGCGTGCAAAAAAATCTAAATATTGAGAAAATCATCTTTAAAGTTGTTCAAATTAATCCTTAGCAATGCATATTAATAATCAAAAATTAAGTTTTAATATATTTATGGTAAGAAATTTACTAAATATCTTCATGGAACATGATCTTAATATCCTAATGATTTTTGGCATAAAAGAAAAAATTATATTTTTGACCCATACAATGTATTTTTGGCTATTTCTACAAGTATACCCGTGCTGCTTAACACTGCTTTTGTGCTCCAGGCTCACATGTTTATTTTGATCAAGAAACATCCAGAAAATCTGCTGTCTTACCGAAGAGCTTGTACCAAGTTCAGATCTGTGAATTCGTGAAGATCAACAAAAGCTTGCAATACTTTAAGGTTGAAGTCATCTCTGAAAGAGAGGGAGAGTCATATTTGAACAACATCTTTGTTTTAATATATTTGGTTCGGACTAAACAGATGGATCACAATGATTGCCAACAATCAAGTCAAATCTAATTCATTACGTATATCGTTTCAAAGTAGCTTTACATAAAATCATGAGGTTAATGTTTATAATATCGTCATGCATTATAGTTGCCTTTAGCAGATTAGAGATGAGCGATTACAGTTTGCAATGATACAAGCAAGGCTGGTTTTAAATGATTAAAACATAAATACTGTAATTAGCATGCTGTTAGACAGTTTGCAGGCCCTCACAGAAGACAGTACGCCATACACACACCATCACAAGCAATGCTTATTATTTATTGAGCATCTGAAATATTTTTTACCCGCTTAGCAGAAAACTAAAATATCAAACTGCTTCTTTCACCAATTAGAAACTTATTTTTTTTACACTACCATAAAAAAAATCATAAAAATTCTTGATAATTGTAGCATGCAAGTGTACCTTTCACCCAGATAGTCTCCTATCGCTGTTTTATTGAGTCCTTCTCCTTTGTACAGAAACTGAGCGACGTCCTCTGACGTGTGTCTAAGAAGCTCGTTCTCCACCAGGAACACGATGCCCTGTGAAACAGAGAAATATTACAAGATTTAACATTAAACAACTAAATAGTGTATGCTCCTGCGACGTACTTATACGATAGTAACATGCGTGTTATGAATGTCAGGGAAGCCTATATGGGTTTTTGATTAAATATTACAAAATATAATTAATTAATCTTTTATTTAGCAAGGACACGTGACAATAACAGTGCAAATATTTACAATGTTGCGTTAATAATATATATGATTTCTTTTTTTTTTTTTTACTTTATAGTCATCAGAAGATCCTGAAACAAATGCATCACTGTTTCCATAAAAATATTGTGCAGCACGACTGTTTTCAACATTGATAATAATCAGAAATGTTATAATGTAGCATATTATAATGATTTCTGAAGATCATGTGACACTGAAGACTGGAGTAATGATGATGAAAATACAGAGATAAATTACAGTTTAACACATTCACATAGAAAACTGTATTTTTATCAAATAAATGCAGGTTTATTGAGCAAAAGAGACTTTCAAAAACAGCAAAACATTAACCAAATTTCTAAACGGTAGTGTATATACACATTAACTTGTGCTCATAAATGTACATGCCTCTTCCAGAATATGCAACATTTTTATAAAGTAAGAGGGATCATAAAAATGGCATGTTATTGTTTATTTAATACTGTTCTGAATAAGCTATTTCACCTAACATATATTTATATATTCTCCACAAGACAAAATAACAACTGAATTTATAAATATGACACGGCTCAAAAGTTTGCACACCCTTGAATCTTAATAAAGTGCATCGTTTCCACGGCTGTGTTTCTGTTTTGTGATAGTTGTTCCTCGTTGGTCCCGAGTCAGTTCAACTGCCTGCCGTTCTTCAGAAACCCCCCCCGCTCCTGCACGTTCCTTGGTTTTCCAGCATCTTCTGCACATCTGAACCCTTTCCAACAGTGACTGTATGATTTTGAGATCCATCGTTTCACATGGAGGACAATCGGGGTACTCATACACCGCTATTACAAAAGGTGGAAACATTTACGGATGCTCAAGAAGGCAACACAATGCACCCCAGAGGGGGGAAACTTTTTGAATTGGATGATCAGGGTAAAATTTTACTTATTTTGTCTTCTGGGAAGCAGTTAAGTATTTATATAGCTTCTTAAGTGAAGTACCCCAAAAAAAAATATATATATCTTTAAACACAATAAGAAAAAAAATGTACACATCATCATCCTGTTCAAAAGTTTCCACCCCCGGCTCTTAATGCATTGCTTGAGCATCTGTAAATATGTTCTACTCTGCCATCATTGAGTCTGTCCTGTGTTCATCTAGAACGGTTTGGTTCAGCTACCAAAACAGACGTTAGGAGACTACAACGGACAGTCAGGACTGCTGAGAGGATAATCGGTGCACCTCTGCCCAGCCTCCACGATCTTTCCATCTCCAGAGTGAGGAAAAGCACTGAGAAAACTGTCTCTATGAACCAGGCGCTACAGAGCACTGACACAGCCAGACACAAGAACAGGCCATATCCCACCCGAACAACACATAACACACCTCAGTACTGTACATCTGTAATAACTCATCAAACATTCAAAGGACACATGCACATTCATAATTCAGTCTGTGGTCATTTTTCTTTTCTGTATATTTATAAATTTGCATTACTGTTGTTATTTATAATTTATTGTCTATTCTCTTCATTAATAGTGTTTTTCTTACTTTAATTATATGTTGTCTGCACTATGTTTGTACTTCTGTACTGGATGCTCCTAACACCAAGACTAATAACACTACTTGTGTGTGTGTGTAACACACTTGGCAATAAAGCTCTTTCTGATTCTGATCTGTAAAGGTTTACATCTTTTGTAATAGCGGTGTATGAGTCCTCAGTTGCCCTCAGTGTGAAAAGATGGATTTCAAAATCATACCGTCACTGTTGGAAAGGGTTCAAATATGCAGAAAACGCTGGAAAACCAAAGATCGTGCAGGAACTGGGTTTTTCTGAAGAACAACAGACCAATGAGTGACTCATGAACAACTATCACAAAACAGAACGAACACAGATTATTAAAACTCAAGGGTGTGTCAACTTTTGAACGTGGTAGTGCTGGGCGGTATGACCAAAAATGTGTATCACGGTAATTTTCTAAATTATACCGGTCTCACGGTATCTGACAGTATTAATTTTTTCATGCATGACCGGGTGTTAACCACATTTTCTACTTACTGAGGAAAAACTATAGTAGATTTACTCAGAATGCCATATTTTAGTGTCATGATGAGTGAATATTGTAGAAAAATTCCACACTAAATACAGGGGTTAAAGCAAACAAATATATTTTGACTGTAAATATTTCCTCGGCCAAACCCCATTCCACAGCATACGGCTACAGTCACACACACAGTTTAAGAGCCGTGTTTTTCTTCTTCTAATCAGGAGCGCTTGTCCTTCTAATTAAAAAAATTTAGGAGCACCTTCTGATCAATAATAAAAATTCTGATCAAAAATTAGCCTTCCGAATACGAGGTGACATTTGACTCCTTAAATTAACTTACAGGGGTATTTTCTTGTCATAAGACAAATAAGTTACCAATAATTTGTACTACAGTGACACAGAAGAACACAAATGTGGCTTGTAGGTACATTTTCAGATGTTTAATGAGTCTCAGGGGTGGCATGAGTGCAATTAAAGTCATAGATTCATGTGGACATTAATGTTTTAAATATAAATGTGCTTTTAGAGAGGCACAACGGCTCAGCTGTTACTTTATTTGGAACTATTTTCGTTGATATAGAGCAAAATCATGCAGTACTTGTTTATTGATCTTTTGTATTAAATCAATATCACATTTGCAAACTCCACTTATAATTATTAAAAGCTGTCTCCTGATCGCGATCTGTGGGCGCACAGACATTGAGAGCGCGTGAGTGAGATCTCAAACCTCAAAAGCACGTGCAAATGTGATGCATTCTGTCGGAACCTGCAGGAATATAATTATTATTAATAACCGCAATCCCGCGCCGAAATTCAAGTTCAGCTCTGTGTTCTCTGCTAAGAACATAACTGTAAATGATGCGAGTGGCGTTACTATGTTGTCAGAGAGAGGCGGGGATGATTTTTGGTGTGCCAGCAGAACAACGAGAGTGCGCTACATGTTTCTTTCCCCCTCAGTTATCCCCGATAACGTTTAAATGGTGAACACGGAGCAGTTTTTTTCCGTGAGCGGGAATGTAAAACCCGGAGTGGATCCAGCGCGGAGTGATTACAGAACGCTTAGAGTGGAGAGAGGAACGTGCTTTAATCCACTCCAGGCTTTGATCACATCCCCCTCAACAGACTGAATGCACCTCGTCTTTGCTTCATTTAAGACCTATTCAAGCTAAAATCAAGACAGTTATAACACTATTATAACTGAAATGTAAGCGTATTTACGGTCTTAAAGTTATGAAAAGTGAATTGCAATTGACGGGAATCCGTCGTATCGACGGAGAACTGTTGTGTGTGAGAGACGCGGGAGCTGATGCAGCGGATGGTGGATATTTGTTGTGGATGACTTCTTCTCTCTTAATCACATTCTACTAGTGCTTCAGTTTCTTAACGTTCACGCTTAGTAACACATACAGCTGTATCCTCGCCAAAATGCAATAGTGAAAAGAGACCCCTCTAACAATGTCGCGTTACGAACGTTATTTAAATGACACCGGTATTGCGGTATTTTCAAAATTCATATCATAAGAAAAATAAACACCGGTATTCGGTATGAACCGGTATATTACCCAGCACTAGAACGTGGTCTTTTTTATGAATTCCGTTATTATCTTGTCTTGTGTGGTATATATAAACATCTGTTATGTTGAGATACCTTACTCAGGACGGAGAGTACTAAACAAAAATAACATGCATTGTTATTATCATCAATCATTTTGATCGATACAATGTTTTTTTGGCTAATGCTACAAATATACCCCGAGCGACTCTGGTTTTGTGCTCCGGGGTCACATATATGCATGTTCTGCAAGGGGCATGTAATCTTATGAGCACAACTGTATATTAAAATGTAAACCTGTGAAATCATTTGCTGGTAAACAATAGCTTAAAAAAATAAATTAAACAGGACGGCTTACCTTTTTCGGGTCCATGTTGAATTTCTTCCTGCCCATGGCCACATGCCGATTCTTCTGTAATGTTTTACTACAAAAAACAGGAGGTCAATACTGTTTTCACGTTTAAGGGGTGAAGTACAAGGACTCACTATGAGCACGGAGCGTTCAAGTTCATGTAACGACTGCACTGTACACACACAGCTACTGACCCTGCTGAAAAAACTATAGAAAATTCAATGGATTTAATGGGAGTTGTATTGGTTTTAATGGAAACTATAATTGAGTCTACTGGTATGTGATGGATTCTATTGCTGGGATGTTAAATCCTATTGGGAAAATGCTCAAAACACACTACAAAAATGAATTTTGTACAGGTTTTACTGGAAAAAGCTAATGGTTTTCATATTGGAATTTCTGTGATGGTTTCTATTGTTTTATCAGGGGAGAGATAACGTCTGTGTGCTTTTATTTGTGTGTTATCTATCAGAGAATGCAAATTGGAGAACAAACAACCAGAAGCACAAACCCAGTTCCTGTCAACAAAACAGGTAGATGCGAGACTAACCTGCCCTCTGTGCTGCTCTCCAGCCCCTCCACCTCTATAATGGCTTCTCTCAGCTCCTCTTTCAGTCTCTGGATCTCCAGAAGCAGCGCTCCTTTCCTGCGGCGGATCTCCTCCAGCTCGGAGCGCTCCTCTGGGCTCAGGTCCACTGGGACTGTGGAGAGACAGAGAGGGGGCGACATTAGGGCACAGGGTCTGAATAGGCTTTTCACTTCTGTTCCTGTTCACTATAATGTTATAATGCCAACTGCTTTCAATTGAAAGTAGCTAAAAGTGACTAGATGACATCATAATGGCAAATTCACTGATCTATATAAGAATGAGTGGGCAAGATAATAACTTAGATAAGGTTTGTCCAAGTTGCTGCTGTATTTGTCCCTAAACTTTTGAAGAATAGTCTCAAAAGGGGCGGGGTAGACACTAAATCTAGACCTCTTTCCCTAGTTTTCGGTCTCTCGTTTTTCCGCTGCCCTTGAAACTCTGTACTTGCATGCTTGTGTCTAATATCATTCACTTTATGATGTGAGATGCACACATGATTCGGGGCCGTGCACATGCTCTGTTTACATACGGGAGACGTTTATATTCAGATTGTTTATCTGTGGACTAATGCACGACTCTTACGACACCAGCTGGTGTTTGGAGGGAGCAAGCCGGGACAGAACAGCAGCGCTTGCAGGCAGAGACACATACTCTGCGCTCCTCCTCACAAAACACAATCTTCCGCTCGAATGCTCAAAAACACGACACTAGCAGCTTTCTGAACCGAGTCAGGGATATACAGTACAGTGGTGTAAAGTCTGAGATTAGGTCTACTTTGCATTTTTCTGCTTCATACAATTTGTTTCCATTGCACTTCAACATATCAGAATGACAATTGAGTTACATTAGGACAACATAACCAAACCCAAATCAACCCCTTTCCTCCAAACTCCACCTTCTTTCGAGTATTTGAATTTAAAAAGGTACAAAATAAGCCAGATTTTAGTCTACAACACAGGTTGCAAAAATGTTTAAAGGCAATGTTTAAAGCATAAAATGTGCCAATTCTAATGCCGCCAGTTTTGTCATTTAATTTGAACCTATTTTTGTTTCATCTGCAAATCCTAATTTTGCACAAATACTTAAAAATATATCTTTATTTCATTTTTGTCTCATTTAAATTAAAATAACCATATCAAAATACCTTATTACAAACTCCCTCAAAAGGTTCAAAATAGGAAACATTTTATAGGACGAGACATTTGGAGTCAAAATCTCCATCAGAAAAATATCAGTTTAATACCCTATATTTTTATGTTAAACACATGTGACAAAAAATAACACCGTTTTTGGGCGATAACACAACTTGTAGATTGTCTGTGAATTACAATACCCAGCCCAGATGAACAACATCTGCCGAACGGAGAAGGGTTGGCCATTTACAAAGCATTAAATATCTATTTTTTTGTGTATGTTTCAAAGGGAAAAATCTATGTTACAGACGTGACATCTCTAGGTTATGGACGTGGCATATTCTAAAACAGCAGTTACAAAAATGAACACATATGTTAATAATTATACAAAATTCAGATGATTTGTCATCTTTTGTTTCATCTGCAAATTCTACATGTGTACACAGATACTTAAAAAAATCATATTTTTTGAAAAAGAAGAATAAATAGCATTACTAATATCTTTTCTCTCGGAGACTGTCTGGAAACTATGAGCACAAAACCTGATGATCTTGTTCACCAGCATCATCTGAGATGATCCCTGAGCATCTTGAGCTTCAACAGAAGAACCCCTCACAAGCAGAAACTCATCACATCTGATTAGTCACATAGAAATGATGTGTTCAACGCAATGTTTCGTTGTTATCTGGCCTCCAGCCTATCTTTGAGATCTTCAAGTAAGGTATGAAGTGCAGGCTGATGATGATGACAAGCACAATTCAGTTTATAATTCACTAAAAAACGATATAATATTAGAAATAATAAAAAAAAGATGAAATGTCCAAGAATGCCACCCTACATATATACGTTGAACAGCTGAGAAATATTACACAAGGCCTCTGAGAAGCACACAATGTTGACACAATGTTTATTCAGCCACGTTACAGATGTAAACAACTGAAGGAGGCCAAACATGAATGAATCCAGATCACTGACTGCTGATGAGAGGCTGAATTATGTACTGTATCTGCAGAAACCATAGCAGTGACAGCTGACATTAGAGTTTAAACCTTTCAAATAACCAAAGCATCCTTCTACATAGAGCTCGTGTGAATCAGGAAACACAGTCGTGATGCGGCACCGAACAGCTTTACTTACTGTAGTCCAGATCATCCATTTTGGGGGCTTTGCTTTTAGGCATATATGTGTCGGAATCGAATGTCATTCAATAACCGAGAGATAAGGATATATAAAAATATACCCCACTAACGAAAAGGAAATAAATAAATAACTAGGCGGAGGACCGAAAGGACTCAGACAAAGGAGGAGTCGAGAGCGGAAGTTGCGCCTCGGTCAGTAACATTCACGAACAGGAACAGCGGCCATATTGGTAAGGTCTACTTTTGTGTTTGGGGCAATTTTTTTTATATTATGCTATAATTGAATTTATTATATACTAGTACTTACTTAGTACGCAATAGTAAGGGGGGTTATAGTTTTGGAACACGTTTCCCTTTAACGTTTGTAACTCAGTGACAATGACGTTACTACCAACTGAGGTAACAGTATAGGTGATGATAACATGAGCATTTATTTCAATTTGAAGATGACTTTAGTTTGTAAATTTAAAAAAATACCAACCCCCATCAACCCATTCCCCAAGTCCACCACATTTCAAGGTCTTTGATTCAAAAAGTTACAAAATAGTAAACATATGTCTGGCCTCCCCTAATAGTCCTGCGTATTTAGTTTGTAGTACTAATTATTCAATATGTACAGGCCTATAATAAGAAAAAAGTATTAAACCAAATGTTCTCATTATATATATATATATAACAACTTATGTGTGCTGAAATAAGAGTATGAAAGAATTCAAACTGTCCTAAAATAAATTGATTATACAAGGTATAATTATAGCTACTTATATAATTATAATCTGTGGGAGGATTATATTTAGCCAGTTGATTTGTGTTTTTGTCCGAACTTACTTAATGCACATGAACCAGAGGAAGAAAAACAAGATTCAGGCTTTCTTCCTTATTTGAACACCTTATAAGGGAGCTTTTGGGCCACAATCGCCATTGGCTCGCTCACTTGGGTTTTTAGCCTTTCTAAAGCTAATTTCTGAAAATGTGTAGAATAAAAAGAGCTATATCAAGAGTGGAAATGTGAATTCTGTCACATTTGCTGATACGCTGTTTAAAGTGATATGCTATAGAAATATTTGTACAGCACTTTAAATAATTGCATGCCCATCATAATTTCCAATACGGACCATCAGTTCATGTGATAGACTTATATAAGTCAACTAGATGTTCAAAGAAATCACCACAACGCAGCTTTATTCTTAGAGAGCAAATCATTATTGATTTATTACCAAACTTAATAAAGTCTTGAAAAAAGAAGAAGAACAGGAATAGGATTGGCAATGCCTTATATAAAATCATAAATATTTTCCAATTCTTTTAAAAAACACGACCTCAGGCTGTAGCAACAGTTCAATATGATAACAAAAACACTTCATAGCAAGTATGATAACATTGAAATATAACAAAAATGTCATATTTGACATGTTACACTGTAATTATAAGGCAGTGCCAGATATTGCAGAAGATTATGAAGCTTGTTTTGTCATGATGTAACAGTACTATGACCTATATGACAATATAGCAACCAAATGGAAAAATAGTTGTTGGAATAATACTTTAGCTGAGATTTGGGTTTTATGTAAATGTGAAAAAAGGTATAATGGAAGCAATGTGTGTGGTCTTACATCTGTGTATTATTCAGCTTTGTTCACTAACATATTAGTGTATTACTCTGAATAATAATTGAGTTTATTTAGGGCACTTGGTATTACAGGGATCCCCTGACTGGAATAGTCTATAAACACTGACCAAAGGGAACATAGACAGGGCACCTAGCATAGAGCCTAGCTGCACCACAGCTCCACACCACACGAGGGCGCTGTGGCCTTCATCTCGCAGGATCACTCCAATAATCACCTTCACATAGGACAAAGTCAGGACAAATATGACCCAGGTTATGACCTAAAGATTAAGGGAGAAAGAGAAAACGGAGATTATGTGAGTTTTCTTGCCCTCACATTACATGTTTGCTTAAGTATGTAGTATACATATACTGAATATCTCATTAATGTAGTAAGAGAAGTAGCCTACACTGTTAAAATTAAAGGGATTTTTTGGAATGATGCCACAGAAGAACTTTTTTAGAAGAACCTTTCAGTAAAAAAAATTAAAAGAACCCTTCTGAACAGCATTTAAAGATCTAAAGGACCTTTTGTGCAATGTAAACATTCCATTTCATGGAACCACTTACACCAAAAAAGAACCTTCATTTTTAAGATTGTAAATTCCACTGCCAGTAAATTTACTTTACAGTCACATTTACTGGTCTAACTTATGCTTGTAAAATATGGAACAACTAAGACCAATGAAAAGCATGTGTGTGAGTCTTACGATGAGTGCTGCTCCTAGGTTATGATTGATCAGCAGAGGGCAAGGGCTTAGTGTTGCCATGGCCATTATATATGCTCCAAACCCTGTGCCGGTCACTGTCAGAACCCCCATCAGCACCAGAGACCTTTGACATTATTAAAGAAAGCATGTCAGCCAATCAAATCCAATTCAGACATGGAATATGCCTAGTTGCATGAATTTAGTGCATGGTTGTTCTCACCTGATTGGCACAAACATGGCAATGAAGCAAGCCACTGGATTGGCTACCGAAGACAAAGTGGCTGCAAGATGATAGGCCTGATTTCCATACGGCAAACAGGAGTAAGACTGGACCGAGGGCAGGACTGCATTGGTCAGTGCGTTTACCCAGGCCAGAACCACAAATATGAAGACCAGCTCCATTGTGCTGTGGGTTCCTTTTCCAAATGAACTGTGTTGCTTTATCACTGGGCCTTCTGGGAAATCCAACATGGGCGTTTGTTCTGGAGTTTCATTGTTTGGGGACTGGCTCATATCAATCTTCTCAACCCGCTGAGAATCATTGATATAACCTTTGCTCTTGTGTTCCCGCGCCACAGCTGGGTGGAAGTTGAGTAACAAGAAAGCACCCAGGCACACCAACATCATCGCACTGAGGAACAGGAAGAAACCCTGAGCGGAGAAGTTGGCCGGCTGGTAGTGTGCCTGCAGTTCTCCATCGAAGCCCCATGATGAGTTCCCCATGCTAAAATTTGCATTAGCACTGGCATTTTTGCAGTGAACCACCCCTACGCCTTGGATAAGAGCCACCAGTGCTGGGACCAGGCCGCTTAGACCCTCTCCAATGAAGTAGGTGGTGAGGTACTGAGGCTGTAGACGCATCATGAAGGGTAGAAAGGTGACAGACGAGGTGCAGTCCACCACAGACAGCAGAAAGCTGAGGGACAGTAGGGCAGCACTGTGTTTGCCTCCTCCAAAAGTAAGCGTGCGGTTCCAGAGGAACGCCAGGAGGAAGGTGGCCAACACACCGACTGTCACGATGGTGTAGATAACAGGCCGCTCGTCCAGAACACCCGGTCTGAAGCGGTGCATGAGTGTGATGAAGAGAGGCCCGATGTTGGCCATCTGGATAATGATTGTGAGGTAGGAGGGCAGGAACCAACCCTCAGGAATGGAGGGGACGATCAGAGGTAGCTCCACCCACATCCCGTTAATGGCAACCCATGATCCAATGCCAAAGAGGCAGGCCAACACGTGTGTGAACAGCGACATGATGAAGGCACTGAGGTCCACAGGTCAAAAAGGCAACTGGTTTTTAAAGGTTATCTGAAACATGAAAGTACAGGGAAACTAATTAGTTGTGTAATAGTCTTTGCATGTCGCGTTCTTTAACCTTCCGCCTGAAAAACAAAGATGCCGTGACGCCAAACCCCCTAGCGAAAGAAGAGAGCTGTTATGTATACAACTGTATTGATCAGGATCAACTAAACGCTGGATTTTCAAATGTATGTGAAATATTTATATCTTGCGGCATAGAATCTTTAAAATGCGTCCAAGAGTTTTACACACTGGTTTGTTATTGTGGGAACATTTCCACACCCCGGACATGACGTGGCACAAAATGTAACATGATTGGTTGCTTTACCTGTCAGTCATAAGGTCTTTTGGGTGGGTCTTGGCCATTTAAAGCAACCAAGGTTCCCAGACCTTCTGCGTCGGTCTGAAGGTCGAGTTACACGAGACTACCACAATGCTATATGGTGGTTTCAAGGAGTTTCTAAGTGATTGCTAGGTTGTTTTGAGCGGTTTTTAGTGTATTGATATGATTTTTTAGGATTGATTGTAGGTGGTTAATTACTGGGCCAAGTCTCTTATCTTCTGGTCCTTCCTTCAGTGCAAATCTGTGGGATTGTTTTTGGTGCGTCTATCGAATAATTATATAATTTGCTGCTTGACCCCAATAGCATTGTTGGATAAACTAACTAGTTATTTGCGAAACCGTTGTAACAATGTCACACTTTTGTTGTTTGAACCATGTTGGTTCAACAATAGGACGGTCTGTTATAACGTGCGTAGGTGGTGGAAAATTATATTTCATTTACACAAACAACAAAAAGCCTTTTTTTTTTATTGCGCTAAACATAATTCTTCAAGATACTGGTGTAACGAACACGGCATCTGACGACTACTTCAATAATTTTGTTCCCCATAGTTTCCCTTTATTTGGTTTGATTTATTACAAGACACCTCTTTGCATCATTCTTCCCCTTTCGCTTGCACATGCGCACTCTTTATAAACGGTCATTTAAATGCTAAAATGTATTGACTGAAATGTATCTAAATTGAATGAAGGATATCGAATCAACTGTTAGCTTTCTTATTGTAGCCAATAGCGTGATCTATTTAGGTCAACATATCATACTCACAAAGAAACTATGCTTCTAACCACAGGTCGAGGGCTGTAGCTCCAACCACACAAGTTTGCCATGTGGTTTGTGAAGGTTTGTTGGAACTGTGGCTTTGGAAAATGCAGAACTATGTTGGTAATTACAGAAGTCAAGACCATAGTTGGCTAACAATGCTTTGGCAAACCAATCCAAAAATGACCAAACCATCGTCCTGCAAGGTTTAGCTCCAATAAACCGACCTCTAGATGTTTCTAGTGATCCTGAAGACCTTGATTAGCTAGTTCAAATGTGCTTAATCAGGCCTGGAGCTAAACTCTGCTGGAAAGTGGCCCTCTGGGAGCATTGGACATCCCTAGGTATAGTGAAATTTGCCTTTGCACGCATAACTAATTACCCTAAAAATATCATATATAAAAATAAAAAAAAACATGCATTTTTTTTGTATTTACTTCCCTTTAGTAAGTCTCATTTTTACTGCTATTGAATTTTTTCAGTTCTCTATTATATTTCTGTTTTGGTAATGTTTGAAATTCCTCTCTGAATCAGAGATGTCACATGACCTTTCCCATTCGAACTTACAGTACTAAAGCCGAACAGATTACACATAATAAACTTACCAGACTTAATACTACACCAAAAGTTCCAGTAATTACTTTTGTATTCACTCCCTGATCACCTTCCTTGTTCTGTGACATAACCGTTTCCCTCTACCTGATTATGTTTTCAATTGAGCCCATTCAGAATAACCAGTTTGTGCTCATACCAGTGGCTATGGACTCTCCAGTGCCCTTCAATCTTCGTTTGGCTCTTTGCTTTATAAACCATAATTTTTAGTGTACTAAACTAGATCATCTCAAAAACACACACATAAACATCCCACCTGATTGTCCTGTGGTCTCAGTACATTCTGACAGCAGTTTCATCAGCCCTTAGCGTGAGAGTTTGAGCTCTGTTTTTCTCCCTCGGTATGTTCCTGTAGGCTCTGAAATCCACCTGATGGTAAAAGGAGCACGCAGGCGCGAGCTGTGAGAAGCAGGGGTCCTTTATCCCAGTGGGCTAGCATTCAAAACCATGTGCTTAGCTGCCCGGCGAAGGGTGAACACAGAAGGGGACGAGTGTAAGCATGACGCAATAACTCCTCCTCTCTCCGTCACTCTTGCCCTCTCTCTCTCTCTCTCTCTCTCTCTCGCTCCCTCCCTTTCTTCCTCTCTCTCTCTCTCTTGCTCCCTCCCTTTCTTCCTCTCTCTCTCTCTCTCTCTCTTACTCCCTCCCTTTCGCTCTCTCTCTCTCTCTCTTACTCCCTCCCTTTCTCTCTCTCTCTATTGCTCTCTCTCGCTCCCTCCCTCTTGCATGCTCTCTCTCTCGCTCGCTCGCTCTCTCTCTCTCTCTCTCTCTCTCTCTCTCTCTCTCTCTCTCTCTCTCTCTCTTCATCTTCAAATGAGCTTTATTGGCATGACTTGCACAGTATTGCCAAAGCATTGTCCATTACATGAATAAGGAACAAATTATTATATAATACATAAAACAAGAATAGATCTATGAAGTAAATAAGTACATGCATTTTCTTTTTTTTCTTCCCTTTTCCCTTCACAACCAAGACAAATATTTAAGACATTACAAAAAAAAAAAAAATACATATATGTATAAATATTAGGGGTGGGCATAGATTAATTTTTTTAATCTAGATTAATCTAGATTAATTTTGGAATTAATCTAGATTAATCTAGATTAAAATGGCTCATTTGAATTCTGCCGAAGGCATTCAGAATATGTGTGCTACCCAAATAATGACTAAAAGTAAGTCTTTGAGAACGGGTTTCTCAAGCCAGGTGGCGCATTAGACCAGGGGCTCATCTCCTGTTTCCAGAATGCATCACAAACTGCTTGAGAAAGCTGTTCTACTATGATAATTGGTGATGAAAATAAACTATGTTCAATAAGATGTACTTGTGTTTACTAACTGTTTATTCAGTTAAACATGAATTTTGAACTGTAGGCCTACATAAGAGGTCGTGATGAACTGTTTACAGTTTCCATTGGGAAGCTTCTTAAAAATAAATGTTCCCTGAAGCAAACCCGGCGGCTTCATAGCTGCATCCATGTTAGCACGTCACGTCTGATGTGGTAATTTCACAGTAACGTTAGGCATACACACAGGTTCGAAGCAGAGGGTGACACGGGAGTGAATTCTCAAGTTCACATGAGACCTAAAGCGCATCCTGTTTGCTTAAAAGCGCTACGTTTCGTTGTTATTCTGAGTGCACACAAATAAACGTAGTCTTTACAGATTCGAAAGATGTATTAGGCTACTTTTATCTGTATGACCAAGAATGACGGAGATTTTAAGAGCAAGTGAACGCACCGGAGCCTGTCCTGCAGCAAACGCGCTTCCACACAAACACTTCAATAGCGCACGTTTCTCTAGGTTAACATCATATTGAGCGGCCATGTAAAGTTGCTACTACATACATCTTTCAGATGAAAAGCCATATTTGAGGTTGATGAATGATAGATGAGCGTTTGGATGTCCTGCCCGATTGTATTACCACATAGACCAGCCGTTAACAATCTGTCCATCACGGACTGCGAGCCTCTAGTTCGAAGACTCGTTCTCGCCCCCTACAGTGCAATTCGGCTAGGTATACATCCGCGCTAAAATATCAGGGTGAAAGTCATCATAGCTTGCGTAGTATAGACCCAGCTCCCAACCCAACTTTGAGAATAGATTAACGGCGATATTTTTTTTTATCGCCGATAAGAGTCTCGCGTTAACGCAGCACGTTAACGCCGATAACGGCCCACCACTAATAAATATACATACACTTTGTAGAAGATGAAAGAAATGAGGGTGCTTCAGGTTTGTCCACTGGCTGACAGTCTTAGTTTGTGACATATCTTGCTGCTGTTGCGATCGTTTTTGAATTTTCACCTAAAATGTGACTTAATTTGTCTGCATTTGGCAATGCCATAAAATGTGGTTGAATTAGCTTGAATTTGGGTAAATATGCAGCTCTGATGTGGTGATAGTAATCACAGTGCAGTAGGAAATGTTCCTCTGTTTCCAGCTCTTTCTGCGAGCACAGTAAACACAGTCTCTGTTCTCGTGGCTGCCATCTTTGTCTGTGCCGTCCTCTCTCTCTCTCCCTCTCCCCCCCCTCTCTCTCTCTCTCTCCCCCCTCTCTCTCTCTCTCTCCCTCTCTCTCTCTCTCTTGCTCTCTCTCTCTCGCTCCCTCCCTTTCTCTCTCTCCGTCACTCTCTCTCTCTCTCCGTCACTCTCTCTCTCTCTCGCCCCCCCTCTCTCTCTCTCTCCCTCTCTCTCTCTCTCTCTCGACCCCCCTCTCTCTCTCTCCCTCTCTCTCTCTCTCGACCCCCCTCTCTCTCTCTCCCTCTCTCTCTACCTCCCCTCCCCCCCCTCTCTCTCTCATAACAACCTTGATGTTGAGCTGAAGCAGGAAGTGGAGCTTATTACATGACAGAGGCGGAAGCAGCTGACATTCAAATGATCCTTTAAACCTCACTCTAAACTCTGGCAACAATTGTTACACATATAATGTATTTATATATAACATGAGTTAAACACTATACAATGCAGCTCACTGTCTTATATTGATCATAGCAGTTTTAGGAGGGACACATTTAATGGGGGAGTTGAGAGCTTTTTTTAACATTGTGATGACTGGGAAACAGTCTAATTATCCTGAATTAACCCTATAACAGTCTCTCAGTGTGACAATCACACAAGCTTTGTGAACAAGAAGAGTGCTTAACTGTCAAATGTGCACTTTTAGTGTACTCCAAATCTTAAAACTATATTTAAAAAACTGTATTTGCAGATAAAATTATATTAATGAAATAAAAGGCTACTTAAGTGAACTTTACTTTAAAAGTATTAAAATAACATCTTTACAAATGTGTGATTACAAATAAACTTAAATACATGACACAAGTTTCAATAGAAATGGCGTTAAAAATACAGTTGTGTTTATTACAAATGTTGGTCAGTACATTTGGTAGTACATTGTAATCATATTTCAAAGACGTAATTATGAAATAATAGACGTAATTATGAAAATACATATAAATTAGGACCTTTGTCTTACTGGGTCAGGAAGCAGTTTACTAAAATCCACTAAGCAATTAATTACAATTTCAGCTAATTGTATTTAATATCAATTTAAAAAATATAAAATATTTTTAATTAATTGCAATTAATTAATGGCTGAACATCTGTGAGAGGTAAATGCTTGAAAATGAAATAATTAGCGTAATTATCAGGTCTCATCTGATATCTTTTGTTGCTTTCATTACAAAAATAAACAACTACCTGTTCACATAAGTGCTCTTGAAATGACGTTTACATAAATATGTAATTATGTATTATAGTTCCAATATGTAGATGACAGTGGCTCTGTCATTCACCACCTGTTACTCGTGTAATATGTAACAGGTGGTAAGTCATGTAAGTCATGTGTTACATGAGGCTTTTTAAAACGTCCTTTAAGCTGCCTGTCTCTCTGTTATTACAAAAGACAAAAATCATTAGATTATATAATGTGCAAGCTTAATGAGATCCTGAACGCCTTTACTGTCACACAATGGGAACCTACACACAAGCGAAGCACAGTCATATATCATGTAGAAACTCTGGGAAACAACTGGCATTTGAAAAAGAAAATGACAAAAGAAAAGGGTTGTTTGTTCATTCTGACTCAGTGGAGGACTTGTAATAAATGTAATCATTAATTTAGAGGATTTCGTTCGTGTATTGCACCCATTGCAACCCTTTATCTGCACTAGTCACAGTAACTGGCCTTTTTGCACTTTATTCTGCTCTGGTACAATTATTTTATCTTCTGGATTAATAGTTTATATTTGTATTTTCACTTATTTTATTTATTGTGCTTAATCTCAGTTGTTGGATAAAAGTGATTGTTCATACAAAAGGTCATATAAATGACTTATTTTCTTCGTAACGCCTACATTTTCAGACTCTTTATGTTGTATAAAGTAATCAAAGGTGATAAATATGCCTCTGAACAGAGTATGTTTTGCATGATGCTGCATCCACACCAATAGGAGTCCAATTTAGTTTTACCGTTTTTTTGTTTTGGTCAGCTAAGTATAAATGACAAATGATTTAATGTAGGGCTGCGCGATGTGGACAAAAAAAACCTATCATGATTTCTTGAATTTTCTTTCGATTTTGACATGCTTTAAATACATTCTGTGTGAATTTGAAACATATTTCCAAAGGAAACCAATTAGACCTTTCCCAAAAAAAGTTGTAACATGTATCTAGAACAGACATATGGCAAAATACATATATATTATATGTATATGTGAGTAATCAAATCCAACAAAACAACATGCATTTTTTTGGCCACCAAGTCCTTATCCTGTTCTGAACTCATCTTCCCTGTTTCTTTAGCATACTATCTGTCTGTATGCCCGGTCTGTTCTGTTCTCGCGCTCAATTTAGACACGCTGCATTCTGATTGGTTCGGATAGCATACTGCGGGAGGTTGGGGCTGGAGGCGCGTAAAAAAATCGTGCTATAAAGCGATTTAGAAATCGCGCAAGCTCAAATCACGATTTTATTCCGATTTCGATTAATCGCACAGCCCTATTTTAATGCACCAAGGTCTGTGGTTGTCATATGTAATTATCCACTGTTGATAGATGCTGTAAATATTTGCATGTATGCATCTGGCAAATGCTATTATTCTAAAGAGTACACGTGATTTTAATATCAAAATCACCAAATCTGAGTGTTTATGAAAGATGGCAGCATTCGGGTCGTGTACTTGCATGCGCCAGCTAAGCAGCTGCCGTTGAAATGAACAGCAAGTCTTAACTTAAAAGTGCATCTTTAACACATTAGTGATCTAAAAGCAGTGCTTTCATATCTGGATATTGTTAGTGCACACATTCTGATGTAATATTGAAGAGTGCATTTTCACATCTAAAGTATTCATTTGAAACATTTGTCTGAATAACTATAAGTAACTGAATAAACATAATGCTGTAACTTATCACATTGTTTTGCCGTACACAATATGTGCCAGAAATGCTCTCAGAACTTGCATAAGGAAGCTAGTTTTCATCATGCTTGTTTACTCACCTGGTATGTTAACCGCTCTGCTGTTCAGGGTATAAGATGTTGATGTGTCAGACAGACTTTGAGGAAGAGGAGGAGCGGCGATCTTCTCCATGAGGAGAGAAAGGCGTGTGGTTTCAAGAGGCAGGGTTGAGCCCTTTTTGTTCAACAACCCAGTCCACAATAACCAACGAAAAGCTTCGCTTAAAGATGATGAAACTCGTCATTTACTCCCCTCATCTCGTCCCAAACACACACGGCGTTCTGTCAACTCTTAAAGCCAATCTTTTAATACAACAGATCATAGTATCCATGTTATCAAGCTCCAAAGAGGAAAAAACAATGCTTTTATAAAGAGCACAGAAATAATACGCCTTGTGTGTTTTTAGACACTTAATAGCATGTTATTTACAATTAAATCAAAATTTATTATAGCTTATATTAATATTACAATAGCTGAACTTAAGAGTGATTCTTGACCTACTTAAATATGACTTAAGTACATCTTTGTGTGTAATTTCGTAATTACTTCTTAATTGAAATATTTAAAAGCGCTACCGCTGAACGTACTAACTGGCATAAACTAAAATACACTTTAATTATATTTATATTAAACTTGTATGTATTTAAATATATTTATAATTACACTTGTAAAGATAAAATTGCGATTTAGTGCATTTAATATATATTAACATTAAATATAGAATTGTTAGTTAAATCATAATCAAGTACTTTACATGTGCTTTAGTATGTCAAAATAAGTGTATTCTTTAAAACATGACAAAAGATTAATACAACTAAAATGTTTTAAAATGTACTTTATATTAATTTGACATTATTACAATTTTTGAAAAGGTGTTATTCAGTGTGTTTAGAAACAGTCATGAAAATGTCTATTCTTCACACAAAGCTATCGTATGACATAGGAAGACATGGACTAGTTATATTTTAATGTGTTTTTGGAGCCTGGTTCAAGTGGTCGCTCTGAACTGTCATTGTATGGACAGGCTGTTAGATTAAAAATGCATGATTTTTAAAAGATGTTTCTCTTTTCTAGGTTTTATGCACTGCATGTCGTCAAGTACATTTCTGCGAATCATTCATTTGAAAAGTTCTCTGACACTTATGTGTTCTGGCTGTGAACTCTTTCTTAACAACTTCTCTGGCAAGAGTCCAGCTCCATGGCCACTTGTTAAGATGGGCTCCTCCAAGGCCTCACCGTGAGAGCTGTCAGCATTTATAATGTCCTTGAACCGCATGGAGTGTAAATCAGTCGTAGCCTTTGAAAGCACACAAAGAATGTTGAGGCTAGAGAAGATACAATTCCCCAAAAACCTCAAACAGGCCGGTGTGAGACACAGCAGAGTTAGCACATATTATGAGAAACTTTGTAGTGTACGTTTTGCAATGCCATACTGTAAAATATCCTGTCAAAAACAGCTGGTAGCTGTATAAACATATTTACACAAACTACATTTTACAAGTTTAAAATGGTAAATTACAAAAAAAGTTAAAATTTCTGCTGAATTATCATGGCTACACTGTTTTTAAAATCAGTTTTTACCTTTATAATATACTGACAATCACCTTAAAAAAAACACAGGTTGCAAAGAAATAAAACACAATTAATCAAAAGTCATCACGTGTAGCTTTCCCAAAAGCTGAGGTAAAACTAATATATAGACGTGCAAATAAACAAAACACTAAAATAATGCAACGAACATTAATTTAACAGCATAAGACGTGACGCAAAACCCTAATGCACATATCTGATAACAAATAATAAAGAAATTGTAATATAAATGAAAAACCATTAAATGTGAGCTGTCACATGGAATTATGGGCAAGTCAGTTTACAGGTTTTACACTGTAAGTTAAAAGATGATGTTCGTTTTCACTTCCAAAAACTGTTAATATAACATGTTTGATGTAATTACTGTGTAATTTACAGTAATATTCTAAGTTTTACAGTTTTTAACCATATACATGGTGCATATCAATACATTTAGAATGTCGTGAAAAAGTTCATTTATTTCAGTAAAAATTGTGAAACTCATGTATTAAATAAATTCAATGCACACAGACTGAAGTAGTTTAAGGGTGAATCCCATTTCTCTGTCTTACCCCTTCCCCTTCGTCTTACCCCTAGCCCTTGTCCCTGGAAACAGAGTGGTAAGCGCTAGGGGTCAAAACATACCCCTATGAAATGAGACACCACTTGGTTACTGTTACGTCATCATACATCGTCGCTAGCTGCTGCTACGTCACCAGAGGAGACAAGTGTTGATCACAAACTCTCCGTCTAAAAGTGTGTTTCTTGAGGGTTTTAGTGAGGTTTTCTCTAGTCAGAGAAACGCGGGACTGTTGTGCAAATCAGCAATGTAACGTTAGCATGGAAAAATAGCGATTTTTAAAAACGTTTCAATTAAGAACATGGTTGCAAATATACAGTATATGTATATGTAAGAGCAAGCGGCGTTGTTTCAAATGCAGTGCCGTCATTGCGGCTCGTGCAGGATTGCATTGCATGCTGCCATTCAGAGTGCGTTTCTTGCCTGGGTAAGCCCCACGCAGAAGCCGCTCTGACTGAGATGGACTGTTCACACTGCGTGAACATGAGTCTCGCCTCTCTGTGCGCTCGGACCTGTGAGGAAAAAACAGCAGGGTAAGGGTACTAAGCGTTTGGCTACGAGCGAGCTCACGCCGGACCAGATCCCGCGTACCTTGCCCCTACCAAGCAGAGAGGATTCTCCCGTCCTCTTTGAACACTCAGACCAAGGTGGATGCAAGCAACATGGTCTCATTCAGTGTTATGGAGGATGAACTATTAGATGACAGCATGTCTCTAATAGCATCAGCTGCGGAGGTTATGTTGGGCTCTACTACTGACCCCGCCCCCTAGCCGTCTGCTGATTCCAGCAGCACCAAGCCAGGGATAGACACCAAACTTTTCTGCTTCCTCTATAAAGCTGTCGAAAAGCTGGGTGGTCTACGCTGGAGGATCGCACTCGTAACCATCTGGACGAATGGTCCTGCCGGGGCTCTACCAGGCCCCTTGTCAGCTATCCTCTCCATTTTTCCCGGAAGTCCACGACGAGCTCAAGAAGTCGTGGCGCACTCCCGGCCTCTTCTTCTGCACTCTCCCCAGTAGATGTCGCTGAAGAAAGAAGCTACGAGAAACTGCCTCCTCTTGATGAGTCAGTGGCTGCACACCCCTGCCCAGCCACTGCCATCAGATGAAAAGCGAAGGTCGCTCACCCCTCCAAGCCCTGCAGAACGACGTCTGCCCTCACTGGACGAGCGTACTCCTCCGCCGGACAGGCTGCCTCAGCTCTAACCCTCCAAGTCATGGACGAGTCCGGACCTGACCCCGCAGCCTTCAAAGAGCAAAGGACCTGGCTACAGTACAAGCCATCGGGAGGTCAATGGCAAGCTTAGTGGTGTTGGAACGCCACTTGTGGTTAAACGTCACTGAAATGAAGGAGGCTGACAATATCATATTCATAATCGCATTCGATTATGAACGCAATATTGCCTAGCTTGTCAGTGAACTATTGCTCTGTGCAGTACTTGCCGCTCCATCTGAAAGCAGGTGATGGCGATTTATTGCCAATCACAGAACCGGTTTTACTGATGAGATGCACATGAGAATCACATGCGATTAATTGCACAGCCATAGTCCATAGTAGGGGTTGCACCGACTAATCGACTAGTTGACTTCAGTGCTCTGCCATGACGCTTTCAGCTTGACGTTGACTAGTCGCTGGGCCTATAGATGGTGCAAGAGGATAAGAAATTACGCTCTGTTTCCAAACAAATGACAAATAAATGCATATTTCGAAAGCGCTCCACAAGACATGTGAAATTATTACTGGATGCTCGAAATTGAACGGGAGGATGCACGTTTTAAACAGCTTATTGTAATCACGTTCTAATCTAATGCGCTGCTTCACTGTAACGCACACACATAGCTACAGACAGTAGCGTGTACAATACATCAGTGCACAGAATCATTCAGCGCGAGAATGTATTGTCAACACTGTTCTGTGATTTCTCAATAAAATAGCTTAGAAACTTAGAAGTTCAAGCATATATTTCTTAATAACTAAATCCCACAGCTTCACTACTAGTAGAGAGACGCTGCAGGTAGAATTAATTCACACGCAACCGCTCTCACTAATGCATGCATTCATATGAATGTAATCTTTACTGTACAACTTTATCTGTATCTGATTTAGAACGAGCAGGAACCTGTAAGAAATATAACGACCCAAAGACTAAAGAACTGATCAAAATAAGCTGTTATAGGAGCAATAGCATTGTGGGCAGTGCTGTGTCATATGCCATAGCTGTGCACAAGGTGTGTTTGAGTCACAGCTCCAGACTTATTTGTTCATTAATGACGTCATCAGCGACTAGTCGAAGTCGACTCGAATTTCATCACATAAAGGTCGACTTTAAAAAAATCAGAAGTCGTTGCAGGCTTGGATTCTATCTTCTTAAAGGGGCACGCGCCTGCCTAAGGCGGTCTAATCCGTTTTTTTCAGGTATGCTCTTGGCCCTTTTACTAGTGGCTGTACAAAACCGCTGGAACAATTATCCAAGGCTGGTTGACCTCAGTGAGTTTAGCCCTCTTGCCACCTTCAGAGCTCACCCTGCGTATAATTGGTCCCTCTGAGCCTTTATTGCTCAAGACCAGTTCATGTCGGTCTTTCCTCTTTCATGGCACGGCGTGATTGTATTGGTTCCCCATAAGCATCTAGCAACGCCGTACGAGTGAAGTATCGAAAGGTAACGGACTCGGGTACTTACGTAACCTCGGTCCCCTTAGATACGGGAATGAGTACTGCATTCCTTGCTGTGCCATGACGCTGCACGACTCGCATCAGTCGAATTTACCTGAGATCTATATTTACGTATGGTGAAATGCCCGTTTATATAGCCAGGTGGCCCAGCCCATTCTGACTGGCTCTGGTGGGCTTCGTCGTCATAGGCTCGTGCAGCTCTGCTGCCAAGCCATTGGTTCGTTTGTTTTTATTTACTGCACGAACCAATGGCCGTGCAGTTACACTGCGTGATTGTAAAGGCTCCAGTCCTCAGAGAAAAAGGAGTTTTACCCATAAACGTCTAGCGGCGCAGTCCTCGTTCCTGTATCTCCAGGAACCGAGGTTACGTAAGTAACCATGTATGCTTTCTTTGTTGTATTTAAAATGAATAAAAATCAGTGTATTCCTGTACTTAATCAAATTGCTCCTCGCCAAATGATTTGTCATATTATCTGGTGTCCCTCATGGTAAGAAAATTTATTTTTGCAAAGACATTATCTGTTAAATTTAAGCACATTTCTTTTAACGCCAAAACACAAGATAAAATGCGTAATCCTAAATATGGCTAAAACAGCTGAGAGAAATCAATATGGAAAATTATTACCACACTACATCAGCCTGGGACTTTTCTTAGCGCTGAATGCACAAAGCAGTTTATTGTCCAATTTATACACAACTCTCTATGAAACATTTTATTTGAAAAGATGTATAATTACAAGAAATGTTATGATTAGTGTCATTCCACAACTAGGTCTTAAAAGTACTTTTACAAATGTAATCTGATTTTACAAGATCAGAAACGTACAGTAAATAAGCAATAATGCTACTGAACATACCAGTATTTACAGCATCAAAGATTTACAGCACAATAATAGCAGGTGCATAGCAGAAGAGGATCTCTTTCCAGAAGTGGATTATATAAACCAGCATTTAAAAAGTGATGAATAGTTACAGAAGTTAATGGATTTTATATAATCAATCACTAACAGGCATTATTATTTCTTGCCGGGCAATAAGACAATCATCACAGTCCATTCAACCACATTCAGTAGCACTGCTCAATGACTAAACACTGATCACCTCAATATGCAAATGTATGTGCCACATTTATGGCCAAATATTTTATTATCAATACCTTAATTTGTTGATTCTCAGAAGGAACAGAGTAAAGCAAAGTAGGCCTGCTAAGAGTCCCGAACCCTCAAAACCCATTTCAGCACAACCTTAAGAGAACCGAACCGCATACTGTATGCACAAAATTAAAACACACATATTTGATATGTAATTCGAATCAAATGCTACATCCATAACACTTGGTACAGTGGTATAAGAATTCAACTCACGACATTCACAAATAGGTTTAAGGCAAAAACAATGAATACAGCAGACTTTGCCACTGTAAAAAAGCAGGTCATATCAATGTTGATTTGTTTGGGTCAAATAAAAGCCAAAAATCACAGCTGGTGCTGATAAAGGAGCATTTGTGATGAGTATTAATTCAGCTAATCTCATTGAGACCTACACTTTCATATCCTCAAAGGAAGTTATTACAACCGGTGGCATGATTGTTCAAAATCAAAGAAACTAAGCACATATTGTATACGTCTACATACTGGAAATTACACTAATATATATATATATATATATTACAGACACTGAGGTGTGTAATCAGGGAGATAAACAGTAAAGAACATCCCTAAACAGACTCAAAGTATTGAAAGACCTCATGAAATAACAGTTTACTTTCTATGTTGACTTGTTCGTCCAAGTCAAGTTGTAATGATTGTATTTACACCACCATGAAAGTATAACTTACAAGATTTTCTTAAGCTCCTTTTCACATAAAGTATGTTTATAGGGCAGATTATTGATTAATAAATGCTTATTTGTGCATGTTGTCTTGCACAGTACTCTGTTATGAATACAGAATACCTTTTTAACTGTGCATTGTTTGTAAACTAATACATTTAGTCATTTGCATCACATAATCAGCTCCATATGTGTGGCATTTCTGACGCAGTAAACTTGCTCGGTAGCCCACCTGGTAAAGCACTGCACTTGAGGGTTAGCAAGCTAAAACGGCATGCTTTCTTCAGCAAATGTGTTTTTATCTCATATTTGCTTTTGTAAACAATATAGGTTGGTTTTCATACATATTGTGGTTTTTCATCAATGTAAAGAAACATTGCCACAGTCACATTTAACTGTTTTGGAGACATTTAAACATGCTATTTAGCATCAAACACCAGACCTTTCGATTTGAAACTGCCATGAAATGTGATATAACCAGCACAATATAATTTTTGCAACTATTTTGTATCCACACGCACATTTTATTAGCTTTTTTTTTTCACGACACTGTGGTGTTTAATAAATCTGCATCTGCAATGGGGAAAAATTATATAGCTTATAGCACCTCTTGTAGACATGTCATGTGAAAAGTGCACTAAAATGTACCCGGAAAATGTATTTATTGGCTATTTCCACATTTCAGGAAATGCAGGCGTAGTCATGTAATTATTGGGCTCATTTACCACCGTTAACCAGTATTTGCTAATAGTGGCAGGTGGTATATTTCATAGTCTTTAAATTCATAATCTAGACCCTGAAATATTCTAACACTTCAGACCTGAGGATATAATAGCCACACTTACACAAAACGATAACATGGACCCCAAAAGCTCAGTTTATCATAAAGCCTAAACCATAAAACAGCAGTATTTTGGTTTGTATTTTGTACTGTAGGGAGAAACTGATAAAAAGGCTTTACTCTTGAGGATGCAGGATCAGATTGAACATCAGGCAACAGAAAATAAAGAGATCTGTGCATATATGCTGTGTAAAGCATAAGCTATTGCTCTTTGATACTACAGGCGTCGTGCTGCTCAAACCCATGCAAAACATTCCAGCGGTCTCTCGTTACACACAAAGCATGGAGTCAATGTTATGCTATGAAACGGATGGTGTAACACACCTCAGCCATGAGAGTGAACTGTCTGAGCGTGGCCACTGATCTGAGGCCTGCTGGGGTGGTTTCTGTCCATCCTGCGGATCAGGAGCGCCTGCCGTGTTAAGGTCACGTATGGGACACGATGTGGTCATGTTTGCGGCCTTTCTGTGTCTTCTAAAGAAAACAAATCACAAAATCACTCAATGTGCTGATAATCTACTATCACAAAATGTATCTTAAATATCATTCAGACAGTGAAAATAGGACTTTTCAGTACACTAATATTTGTTCAGAGCACCACACATGACAAAAAAACGAGAAAATCTTGTGCACGATTTACTAAACCGTTCACTCGATGTACTAATTTCGTCCTCGTTTTAAGTAAACTGTGTGCATGCAATACTCTCAGTAGATTCCATGCAATGCTGCACGGTGTTTATAACTCATTCCCAACTCAAAATAAAACCCGTCAATAACATAACATAACATAACATAACAGCAGCAACAGGTTTATGAGAATGCCGACAGAAAGTGTAACGAATTATTATTTGCTTAAATAGAGGGAATTATTAATTAGTAAATTATGTGCACCATTGACCCCCGCATGTCATGTACAAAAGTATAAAATCCATAAGACAAAGACAAAAATATATTTAAAAATGACATTTATAATCTTACTAAATATTTATATTTAAAATAAGTGCAGTTATTTTGAACTTTCTATTCATCAAAGAATCATGAAAAAATCACAGTTTCCACAAAAATATGAAGCAGCACAACTATGTTTTTAACATTGATAGTGATAATAAATGTTTGTTGAGCAGCATATTATTATGATTTCTGAAGATCATGTGACACTGGAGACTGGAGTAATGATGCTGAAAATACAGATTTGATCACAGGAATAAATTACATTTTACAGTATATTCGCACAGAAAACAGCAGTATATCACAACATTACTGTGTACAGTGCAGCACCGTACAATACAATACTAAAATGTTTTTTTTCTTCATTCGTTTTAACCACAACATTTTGATGTGAAATCAAGACACTCTCAGGTAAACGCAGCCTGCAGCTGAGCGGTGGGTTTAACCTGTAGGTGAAGGCGAGTCGATGTCGGCAGAGAAATCGCTCCCTAACGCTGCTATAGAGCTCCTGGGTCGAATGCACCTCTCACCAGAGAAACTTCTGCGTAGTAATGCCTGTATCAGCACAAAAACACAGTTACCTCATACAAATCAATCAGACCAGTGACACACGGGCACAAGACACATTTGGAGCATCTCAGTATTGTATGTTCGTTAGCGGTTGGCTGGTGCACCTTGCGTGTCAGCGGGCTGCTGGGAGCCGAAGCGCTGCTGTATAAACTCAGGCTGGAGTTAGATCTGCTGACGGTCAGGCCTTTAGCACTGCCTCTGCGGCCCGACGCCTCGTACACGTCCGGAGAGAAATACTTCTCCTTTATCTTCAGGTTCGTGCGTCCCTTTACTGTGTGTGCACAAGGAACGATGCATACAAGTCTTTACTGACACTAAATGACATGCAGCCTTGCTGAATAAGTATTATTAATAAGCAAGAATTAGTAGTTAGAGGCAAACATTGTTAGTTAATAGTGAGAATTGGTCTTTATACTAAAGTGTGAACCATTAGATGATATTACACAGAAAATAGCAAGATATTGTTTCATCCACAATAAGCAGATTGTGAATAAGTGAGATATTCACCTCTACAGGGGTCATTCTTCACTAGAAACTCATCTAATGCCGTCCATCCACCTCCAACTCGAACCATCAGAGTGCTTCTGAGAATACGAACCATTCGCAGCTGCTGAGAGTCTCCAAACTGGTGAAAACCACAGAAATATCATCAGGCATGGATATATAAGCTGTGCTGTCTCATTTACACCTGGTGTTAACGTCTGATTTGAGTGTTCGGATGGCACTACGGCTGTGTATACACTCGGTGGTTCTGGTTTTAGTCCATGATCCTGGGCTGCGTTTCTCAAAAGCATTGTGAGATCAGTTGAACTTGGAGGCAGTAGTAGTTGGCTTTTGGGAAACGTAGCCCTGGTTTGTTTAGCCTTCACACCGATCAGCATCTCTTATGATGAGAAGAACCAGATATGCTTGTATACTGTCCTTTTACAGTTTAATCTCCTGACATTATGTCCTGTTTTGGTTCTTTTAGATGTCGTTGGTCTCTGTTGCATTCATATATCAGTCGAACTGCACCAGAATTGTGATCAGATGAAAAAACAAATCACAAACATAACACGTCAATTCAATAATTGTATATATTCTGATTATATATTATATATTCATTAATGTGCAATATGTTTTATTTGTTAAACAATTATTAAGCTCTAAAATACTTTCAGAATTTTAAAATTTAACCCAAATAAGACCATCTACAAATGTTAAATCTTAAAATAAAATGTTAGTGTTAACATTACATCTTTCTGGGAAAAATATTTATTTATAGTTATTTTCAAAGCTTCAGTGTAGTGTGAAAAAACATTTATCATTTTTTTTTAATTATAACAAATAAAATAATTCGAAAAATATTGAATATCGGCAAAAATCCAAAATTGTGCATCCCTAGTATAAACAGCATTATTTGTCCTGAGAATATACGTTCACTTACCCTGTAGCGATTTGCGCTTATTTGCTGTACTTGATATCTCTTTGGACAGTTGCATTGAGACACCTGACGACTCACCTGCAGAATTGAGGTTCTTGTCATTCATCGTACAGAAATACTCGATGCAGGTAAGACTGTAAAACAGGGCTACACACACCTCCTCATTGATATGGTCTGCATCTATCGTCTTTCTGTAAGGGTCTCGGCTTGGATGGAGGGCACTCACAAATTCATAGTAGTCAATGAATCCATCAGCGTTACCATCGAATATGTTAGCAACCGCAGTCATTTCCAGGGAGTTGGTGGGAAATTCTGTACATATGCAAAGTCAAATATTGCAAACAGTTACATATACAGTATACCCATACGACAAGGCAATATGACATTTTCACATACGTATATTCTCTGGGTGGATGAAAATATGCTTATAACATGTATAAAACCAAGTACATATATTAGTGATATCTATATGATAATATTTATGTAGTATTATAGGATGCAACGATCTCTGTCAGCAATACATGTTTTGCAATATATACACATATAATGTAAATATGTGTCTTTTTATATTTACTCATAATATCAATATGTATTGACCGGTTTTAGGATGGACATAAAAAAATAGTATGCATTTCATATAAACACATGAAATTTTTCCAATTTTTCATATATTATTTTAATCCATATGACAGTTTCATATATTGAAATTTAATACATGTACACATATTTTGGCATATGGGTTTTCACCCAAACAAACGTTATGCATATAAATGTAAAAGTAACGCTCACTAGAGGCCAGAACGCTGTCGATGAACTCCTTGTGAGTGATTCGTCCGTCCTGATCTCGATCGATGCTACGAAAAACATCCAGTATCCGGGATTTGAGGTGGCTTATCCACTGCATGTATCGTTTCCGCCAGAAGTTGAAGTCAAAATTAGCAAACTCCTCCAGCTGCATGTGCCAAAGAGACGGTTCTTAGACAGCCATACGGATTCAAACACAAACGGGTTGTGCTACAGCGCAGTCATGATCACCTCTTTCAGCCTCTGCAGATGCTCCTCTAGTCTGCTCTGTCTGCCGTGGGCCAGGAGCCAGAGTCTCCTCCACTGATTCACCAGCTGACACATCACGGGTGTCTGAGGGTCCAGCATCTCCAGGGGAAGAGGAACTGACGGCGGGGGCTTCGCTGTGCCTCTCCTCTCTATGCATCAATACAATCCACAGAGATTACAGCCGAATGCATGCACACACTAATCACAGCAACCGATGCTTTACTCACTTGCTGGTGCTTTGCGACTGGGGGAAACCTGCAGCTTGGGGACCAGCTTGTGTTTACAGGATTTTGTGGCGTTTTCAATTTCTGGTACCTTCCCTTTCATCTCATTCATGAAATCCTTAAAAAGGAAACAGTAGCATTTCTTGACCTTGAACCTTCATCATGGTTTTGTTTTTTAGAGGCGGATCTGCTCTGATTTTTTAACTGTGGGTTTGTGCGTGTCTATGTTCTCATATTTTAATTTGAACATATCTATATAGTTTTTAATTCATATTTATTTCATGTTATTTTATCAAGTTAAGCTATATAAAAATGAGAAATCTTAGGCAACTAGCTGAAATAAAAAAAAGTTACTTTATTTTAGTTAACATTATTTTTGTTATGCTTTTAGTTAACTAATAAGTGATGTACATATGCATGTGATGGATTTTTTTTTTTACATTTTGAAATATTGTGGATCAATATTAATTAAAGGTGCCAAAGAATGCATTGATACAATATTTTTTAATTGTTCTCTGATATCTACAAAGAAGGCATGTGGCTTAGCTAAGGGCAAACAATGATCCAGAAACGATTTTACATGTCCATTTACAACCCTAGGATTTCTCCCTAGAATTAAACGGTATGTTATTGGCTTATTTGACAGGGTCATGAATAATAATGAGCAATTATAATAATTATAATTATAATAATAATAATTAATGATAAAGTAGTGATTGTTGTAAATACTTATATTGTGTTTATATGTTAGCTTTTCTTAAAGGGACAGTTCACTCTAAAATGAAAATTCTGTCATTTACTCAGCTTTTTGTCGTTCCAAAATTGCATGCCTTTTTTTCTCAGCAGAAGAAAATAAAGGTCATTGCACACTGAGTCCGAAATTCGATTTTCTGTGTTTAGCATCCTTAGCATGCATTTTGACAGGAAAGGATGCAAAAACGCAGAAAATCGAACCTGATCCAAATGTTTTTTTTGACGGACGAAAGTTTCAGAGGCAGTGTGCAAATGTGATTGACACAACGTGAGCTCGTATTTATTTTTTTGTACTCAGTGCAATGACCTTATGTCATTATGGTTTGAAATGACATAAGTGAGTGTATGAGGACAGAATTATAATCTATTTTTTTAAGTTCAATGTTATGAATAGATTGTTATTGGCTATTATTACCGTGTGCTGAGTGGTGAGATCTGCAGTGAGCTCTAGGTCTTCAGGCAGCGGCTCCTGCTCCTTCAGATTGAGAGACTCTTCAGCGGAGGAGATCCAGTCCAGTAATCGCTGTGTCTCCTCTCGCTCTGCCTCGAGAGCAGACAGTGTGCTCTGGATCCTCTCGGCCTGCTGCTTCGCCCACGTCTGGACCTGAGCCGTGAAATCACACATACAGTATAACATGCACACACACACATATATACATACAGTGTATGTATATATATAATGTATATAATTTCACCTTCCAATCAGGCTCATCAACCATAACTCCTTCAAAAACAGCCAGAAACCTTGGAGCTGTGATTGATGATAAGCTGAATTTCACAGACCATATTACTAAACCTGCCCGGTCCTGTAGATTTGCATTATATAATATTAATAAATCAGGTCCTTTCTCTCGGAGCATGCAACACAACTCCTTGTTCAGGCTCTTGTTCTGTCCAGACTTGACTATTGCAATGCTCTCTTGGCAGGTCTTCCAGCCAGTTCCATCAAACCTCTACAATTAATCCAGAACGCTGCTGCAAGATTAATCTTTAATGAGCCGAAAAGAACGCACGTCACACCTCTGTTCATCAATTTGCACTGGCTACCAATAGCTGCTCAATGCATTAAATTCAAGGCATTAATGTTTGCCTACAGAACCACCTCTGGCTCTGCACTTCTTTACCTAAATTCATTACTTCAGACGTATATGCCCTCTAGAAGCTTGTGTTCTGCAAGTGAACGACGCATTACTGTACCATCCCAAAGAGACACAAAATCACTTTCACAGACTTTAACATTAACTGTTCCCATCTGGTGGAATGACCTCGAACTCAATCCCAGCAGCTGAATCCTTACCATCTTCAAGAAACACATCTCTTCCATCTTTATTTGACTCTCTAACTCTAGCACTCTCTATTATAATTCTATTTGATCTAATCGGTCTTCTTTTTATTTACCCCCACAAACATTTGACCCTCTATCAATTGCATATTTATTCTCTAACTGCTAGCTTTTCTTGTAAAACTAACACTAAATTCAATTTTTCTATATTTGACATACTAGTTTTCTGAAAAAAAATCCTTTCTACATGTACTGTGTTCGGCTAACCAGGACTTGTAATAGCACTTGCATGTCATCGCTCTTTTGTTGGTTTTGATTGCTTCTATAATGTCCTCATTTGTAAGCCGCTTTGGATAAAAGCGTCAGCTAAATGACTAAATAAATAAATACAGTTAGGTCCATCCATATATATGGACACTTTTCATAATGTTGGCTACTTGGCTCTGTATGCCACCAGAATAGAATACAAATGAAACGATCAAGATGGAATTCAAGTGCAGACTTTAAGCATTAATTCAAGGGAATTAACAAACAAAGCTTAGGAATTACAACCATTTTTATTCACAGTCCCTCCATTTCCAGGGCCTAGATGTAATTGGACAAGTAAATATAATCATAGATAAAATAATATTTAGTTGTGAATCCTTTGCAGGCGGTGACTGTCTTAAGTCTGAACTCATGGACATCAGCAGAGACTGGTTTCTTCTTTGTGATGTTTGTCAGGTCTTTACAGAGGCTGACTTCAGTTGTTATGTGTTTGTGGATCTTTCTGTCTTTAGTTTTGTCTCCAGCGAGTGAAACGCTGCTCAATCGTGTTGAGATCAGGAGATTGACTCTGGGTTGCTTCTGCTGTATGTTTTGGTTCATTGTTCATTTGTGCTATGAAGCGCCGCTCAATCAGCTTTGACTGAATTTGGGCAGTCATATATCTCTATATACTCCAGAACTGATCCGGCTGCTTCTGTCTTCGGTCTCATCATCACTAAACACTAGGGATGGGTATCGTTAAGGTTTTAACGGTATTACTACTCTTATCGATACTGCTTATCGATCCGGTACTTTAACGGTATTCTTATCGGTACTTTTTGTTATTTATATATATACACATACATACATACATACTAGGGATGGGTCACGATTTTCAAATATTCGGTTTAATTATAGAATATCGATTAGGTTGTGCGATTATTTTCTAAAGGTGTACCAGGGCTTGACAATAAAGACTGTCCGATGGCGTGAAGGACGCTTGGATTTGTCACTTGCCAGATCGGGCCACTGCAGGTGGTCACTAAATTGTATCATTTGCATGCGTTTTTAAGCCTTGTTTGTTTAAAAATGTAAGCGATTAAAAAGCATTTATGCGCGAAAGACAACTCCTTTCAGTACATGCGCGCTGTGTTCTGTTCCGTGTGAACCGCGCGAGCACATACAGACGCGTCTCTGACACGCGCGAGCTGCCTGAACGGGCAAATACATGAAGTATGTCAAACTACCCCTCTTGGCAAGTAACTTTAGCAATAATTCATCTATATTGAATTTATATACTGGAGTACAGATGCACAGATCAACAGGATATTTGTTTGTTTTATTTTAGAGCATCTTCTGTTCCGTGCTTGCGCACAAACTGCACTGTCGGCACTCGGGCGCGGCACACATACATAGTGTGTACACATACACACACACTATAGTGTGAGCGCTAACCATGCTAGAGAACGGAACTTCTGATACGTGCAGGCTGATTGCGTGAACAATAGACCTGTTAAGTAATATATTGCGAGAGGGCCGTTTGTTACAGCGTCCCAAACAACTCAAAATAATAAACCAAAGTTAATAAAACGATGCACTCCAGAGTGCTTCTCTGCCGCCTTCACGTCCTGTTTCCCATTAATGAAGCCGTGACGAGCTCCCTGCATTCAAATTATTCGTTTTTTGCTGAAATAATAACGTAATATTCCACTGGTTGATATATTTTATTTCTAAATTAAATTAATAAAGGAAACAGAATAATGACCAATTTGCTATTAAAAAACAAAACTGAACTTTAAATGGCTGAGAGAGAGAGAGAGAGAGAGAGAGAGAGAGAGTGAGAGAGAGAGACAGAGAGAGAGAGAGAGAGAGAGAGAGAGAGGTGAGAGAGAGAGAGACAGACAGAACAGAGACAGAAGAGAGTAGTGAGAGAGAGAGTTAGAGAGTAGAGATACCTAGAGAGAGATGGAGAGAGAGAGAGTAAGACAGACGAGACAGAGAGCCACAGAGAGAGTAGAGGAGAGTAGAGAGGACGAGAGAGGAGAGGAGAGAGAGAGGAGAGAGAGACGAGAGAGAGGAGAGCGGAGAGAGAGTGACGAGGGAGGAGAGGAGGAGAGCGACAGACAGAAGAGGAAGAGAGGAGAGAGAGAGAAGCGACAGA
>QVTF01018614.1:100000-102500 GCA_003573665.1 Oxygymnocypris stewartii | reverse complement strand
ATCAACTTAACTTTAAAGTTTTTAAAATTGGTTAGAAATAAAAAGTGATACTTGAGGCCCACTTAGTCATAAAACTCATCTTTAGACCAAGTCAGCAAAAAAAATTAAATACTGATTGATTACATATTAAACTTAATCTCTTTGAAAATTACAAAAGCGACATATTTTTGGTTGCTTAATAATAATACTAATAAAAATAATAATACATTTATATGATTATTCTCTTTATTCTGCCTGTTGAACATTTATGCATGCTGTATTGTTATTGCACAGGAAAAACAAAACGCCTCAGGTTACGTATGTAACCCTGGTTTCTCCGCACCAAGGAGTGAAAAGTTTCCACTTCAAGCCGTACAGTTTCCTCGTTGAGGAAGATCTGGATTAGAGGATGGTCTTCAACAACCTCAGATGAGAGACTTGAAGCTATGAGCTGTGCCCTCTCAGGGGCCACACCACAACTTCCATAGCTCCGGGCGGGGGTGATATACCCCCCCACTTGTGAGAGGAGATCCCCCCTGACAGGAATCTCCCATGGAGAGCCATCAAGGAGAGAAATCAGGTCCGAGAACCATATTAGGCCTTGCCAGAACGGTGCTACCAGAAGTAGACTGACCTCGTCCCGGCGCACTCTCGCCAGAACTCCTGGGAGCAGAGCGATCGGGGGAAAGGCGTACAGATGAAGCCTCGGCCACGTCTGTACCATAGCATCCAGTGGAGCTGGATGAACTAGAGAGTACCAGAAGGGACATTGCGCTGTCTCCTGATTAGCGAAGAGGTCCACCTGAGCCTGGCCAAACACTCTCTAGATTTGCTTCACCACATCTGGGTGAAGCATCCATTCCCCGGGCCTCGGCCCCTGTCTCGACAGAAAGTCTGCTTCCATAAACAAGAACCAAGGCTTCCTCCACATGTCTAAGGCATGTAGGCATCGCCGTGTAACTTTGATCATGCGAATCGGTTATCCCCTTGGGGAAAACCCCTTGGTCTTGAGGCACTACTGTAGGGGTCTCTTGTACAGAAGGCCAATGGGTATCCCGTTGGATGCAGCAGCCATCAGAACCAGTAGTCTCTGAAACTGCTTCACAGTGAGTGCCCGGCCTTCTTTCACCCTCGCGACTGCGATGAGGATAGACTCGATCCGAGCAGGGGTCATACAAGCCTGCATCGGGAGCGAAATCCACACCACGCCCAGATAAGTGGTTCTCTGAGCCGGAGAAAGCACACATTTCTTGGGGTTCAGTCTTAACCCCAGCACTTTCATTTGGGCAAGAACGACATCTCGATGCCGAACACCCATCTGCTCTGATTGAGCAAGAATCAACCAATGGTTGATGTAATTGAGTATGCGGAATCCCTGTAGCCGCAACGGATGCAGCATCCACACACTTCATGAAAGTGTGGGGTGAGAGTGCTAGGCCAAATGGAAGAACCGATACTGGTAAGCTTTGCCCCCAAAAGCAAACCTCAGGAACTTCTTGCGCGTGGGAAGGATGGAGACATGGAAGTATGCGTCCTTTAGATCGATCCAGACAAACCAGTCCTCGGACCTGATCTGAGACACGACCTGTTTGAGTGTCAGCATCTTGAACTTCAGTCACATGACTAAGCGGTTCAGCTGATGCAGATCTAAAATCGGACGCAACCCCCCATCCTTCTTTGGAACTATGAAGTACCGGCCTGTAGAACCCGGACTCTCTTTCGTGAGGAGGGACCACCTCAATGGCCTCCTTCGTCAAGAGAGTGTCTACTACTTGTTCCATTACCAGAGCATGCTTGGGGCCCACCAGAGTGGGAATAACCCCGTTGAATCGAGGCAGTGGAGAACCGTACTGGATTCTGTAGCCTCTTTCTACAGTCTGCAGGACCCATCGTGACACATTTGGTAGTAGCTTCCATGCTGCTAAATGGTCTACTAAAGGAACCAGTATCTCGAGACTGGCCTCTGGTGTAATCAGAGCAGTGTACGGTGCACCGGCAGGGGACGGCCGAACTGGCTGCTCTAGAGACCCCCGAAAGGGTAGCGAGCATCTCAGCTCCGCTACATTTCCGGGTGGAAAGAACTGAAATATACTGATATATTATATTATAATATACTGAGTGCTCTCAGTACACACCAGGATGAAAGACGAAGTGCCGAGCCCGCGCCCCGTTGGGAATTAACGACCGACCTGGCTTTCAATCCCGGGGAGCAGCCACCAAATCTGATGGATGGGGTCGTGGGGAAGAAGATAGTGACTGGCCCATCTCTATTCCCTCCATCAGATCCAATTGCAATCCCCACAAGCAGTGCGCGCCTTCCGGGGGCACAGCAAATGCATCGTTACACCGTGTCCTAACTACACGCAATGTGACGCCGCGACACGCGATAAAAGGTATCTTTTCCATGTTAATCGGAGTTTCTGTCCTAACTAGCCGTGTTTCTATTTCCGCGACGTCGCGGCTGGAACAACAATATACAAACTAATGACAGTGATAATCTCAGGCACTGATTATGTGCTTT
>QVTF01018614.1:67500-90000 GCA_003573665.1 Oxygymnocypris stewartii | reverse complement strand
TCTGCTTTGAATTGTGTGTTCTGTGTCGGAATGTCTGTTTTTGTTTTGGTCTGTGTGACTCCGCCCACTGACACTTCACCCAATCGGATTCCGACACTCCAGGTTGCCAGTTGGTGGAAAACACAGCGTATTGGAGCCATAGAAGCCAGCAAATTAACTGGGTCAAAGATTGCAGATTCTACCAGATCGAAAGAGCCTCGGCATCCCTCCAAGAAGCTCTGTGACCAGACGAATATTAAAACACGGATAAAACAACTCAACTTACAGTCTAAGGCTCGTCACCTTCCATTGTCAACTGCGCTTGTTTCTGTTGCGTATCCTCAATCTGGCAACCCGTGTGAGCATTGAGTCTTAGAAAGAGTACGCGGGGAAACAACTCTCTCCAATATTATGAATTTGGACTGCAGTACCCATTTCAACCACTAGCTGTCAATACTACATACTGCACCTTTAAAATGAGGACCAAACATCCGCCAACGAGATCTGAAAAATAAACTAGTTCACCCTTTGAAATAGTCAATGCTTAATGACCCAATGGCAGATATTTGTTCTTGTTTTACGTAATTTCTCCAGAAAACGAGATAAGTTCCGTCATTATGCATCTCCACTAAATGCATCTTAAAGGGCTAGATCACCCAAAAATGAAAATATACTCGATTTACTCACCTTCAAGGCATCTTATGTGTCTATGACTTTCTCCAATCGGAGTTATGTAAAAAAATTGTCCTGGCTCTTCCAACCTTTATAATGGCAGTAAATGGCTTTTATTTTTCAACAGTCTAAAATAAGTCAATTAAAGCCCATCCATCCATAATAAAACATGCCTCACATGGCTCCAGGGGGAAAATAAAGGCAACCAGTGGCGAATCAATCATTTCGTAAGAAAAATATCCATATTGAAACTTTATAAACCGTAAGCTCTAGCTTCCGCTAACTGTTTTACACGTGTTCACAATAGAACGTCAGCGTAGCGTTAGCTCCAGTGAGATATGCTAGTCTCGCGAGAAACAACGTTTGTTTACATGAGCAAAGAAAGCGAAGTCTCCTTGGCTTATATCAAAATCCTCCGACATTTCTCTCACAAAATCCTTGTTTTGTGCTTCTAATCCATCACTGGTGGCATTATTATTATTATTATTATTATTATCACTTTTCAACCGGAACTAATGCTACGCATATGTCCTATGTTATCCGCCAGAACATCATTCAATTGTGAATGTGTGTACGATAGTTAACGGAAGCTCGAGATTTTTAAATATAACTCTAATTGGATTCTTCTGAAAGAATAAAGTCATATACGCTTAGGATTTATTGAGGGTGGGTGAAGCATGGGGTGGTTTTCATTTTAGGTGAACTATCCCTTTAATTTAAAGAGGTCATCGGATGCCAATTGTACACAAGTTGATATGATTCTTTCGGGTCTTAATAAAAATCTATAACATACTTTTGTTAAAATTTCTCAATGGTCATGTAATAAACACCTTCACCCTGAATCAGCTCTGTTTTCATCAAGCCGTTTTAGTTCATGTTGCTTTAAATGCTAATGAGCTCTGCTGACTCCGCCCCTCTCTTCCATGGAGTGACGAGCAGTACGGTTTATTTTAGCCGCAAAACTGGCTAACTAGCATGTTATTAGGAAAGGCAATTAGCATAGATTCATATAAACAAACATTTATACTCATTTCTTCTGTAGATGAATATGGATCACGAATGAACATAGATGCATTTATGTATATCGGGGATCGGCGTATTCCATTCAAAGTGAATGTAACATTAATCCTCTGTGTCTTCAGTGGCTCAGATGTCAGGAGTTAATGATGACTGCTTTATTCATCATTACTTCCAATAACTAAACACTGCAATCGCTTAATCTGAGACGTTCTTGTCTTGTCTTCCCTGCACCGGAGGACAGCTCTCAGCTCAGTCGATGGGGGCGGGGCTAAGGTAAGATGGACCTGTCAATCAACTCACGTGGGAGGGGCCTGTACAGAACTACATCATTCTGACAGGACTCTCAGAACAGCCTGATTTGAGAAAGAGGATTTAAAAAACAACAACGGGTGGATTTTTATCATTATAGGATGGATGTGTACACACACTTCCAACACACATTTATGCTCAAACAACTAGAAAAGTAGATTTTGCATCCGATGACCCCTTTAATAATATTTGTATGAGAAAACAAGACAAAAATATAGCCGAAAAGCCATTTTGTGCAGTGAACGACATTCAGACAAAGAGCTTCATGTATCTTATCCTTATGTTTAAGCTTATGGGAAACTGGATATCTAGTAGCACCTCAAACATCTCATGTTGTCAAGTTTTCAGATCAGCTTCATGGTGAACCTGCCGGTCTCCATCGTCGTCCGTCCGCCTCCGGATGCTGCCGCCGCGCTGCGCGGCACATAGTCGATAGTCGCCGTGTGCTTGATCTGCCCTTTGCTCTGACTCCAGAAAAACATGAAGACGAAGCAGACGGCCACCGAGCTCAGGAATGACAGGAACCCCATGGTCACCGCGATCACCAGCGTCTTCACGTCGAATGGAAACGGCTGCGATCCGTTGACCGCCGCTTGCCCGGACGCAAAGCTCCATCCTTCCAGAAAGAACGAGCCGGAGCGGTTGCGAGCGTATGCTGGAAACCCTCGCACCCGCAGGCTCACCGAGACGCTGTCAGTTCCCGGCTGCGTTCGAAGCAATGCACAGGTAATACCCACTATCCTGTACTTGCGCGTAGCGCACTTCCAGGGTTCCGTTAGCGAGCGTGCGAATCCGGCCCGAGCTGGTAAGAACTGAACGTTTGGGATTCAGCCAAATAATCGACGGTGCCGGATCTCCGTCTGCGGCACAGAAGAATAAAACCGTATGTCCTTCGTCCGTCCGAACATCCTGCGGCTTCCGAGTCAGAATGCGAGCTTGCCTGCATGTAAACAACCTAGGAATCTCAGCCTCGGTAAAGTCGGCAAACGTCCGGCCTTGCACCTGCACAGGTGTTGTGCAAGTCGGCGAGCGTGCTTCGAAGCGAAGCCACGGGCGTCTACGCATCGCCCAAAGAAGCCGGCAATCGCACGCCAACGGGTTCCCACCCAATCCAAGGAACTCTAAAACAGCGACCGAATGGAATGCAGACACCTCCAGCGTCGCCAGACGGTTCTCCGACACGTCGAGGAACCGGAAAAACGCAAGGTTGCGAAAAGCACCAGGCTCTATTCGTAGAAGCCCTGTAGCGACTAGATGCAGCTCTTGAAGTCGTAGCAAATCCCCAAGAAGGTTGGAAAGGATAATACTAATTGGGTTGTACGATAAATCCAAGTATCGCAAGTAGACGAGATGATGCAGTGGAGAATACGGTATGGCGCTCAGATTGCAGTGGCTGAGCGTTAACGACGTGAGATTGAGTCCAAACAGGCTGTTAGCGGCTAACGAGTCCAACCAAGGACAACGAGAAACTTCGAGATCGCGCAAACGTCCCAGCTGGCGGAAGGAGTTGTTGGGGAGCGTCGTGAGTGCGAGTCGGCACAAACGCAGCCGGACGATTCCGGAGAGCCGCGAAAACGCTTCGATTGGCACCGACGTCAGGTTGCATCGATCCAGATTCAGCTCCTGAAGGTCGGAAAGACCGTCAAAAGCGCGGTTTGAGATAAACACCAGATCGTTCTCGCTGGTTTCCAGCTTCTGGAGAGATGGCATCTCGCCGAACATATCGTCCAGGAGCACCAAGATCTCGTTCCGGCTGACGTCCAGGAACTGAACGGCGCGGAGGCCGGAGAAGGCTCCGACCGGGATGATCTTTAGATGGTTGCGGGATAGATTCAGCGCGATGAGATTCCGCAAACCAGCGAAGGCTTCGACTTCGATCGCTGTTAGTGCGTTATCGCTGAGGTCCAGCTCGCGTAACTGCATCAGGCCGGAGAACTGCTGCCTTGATAGAGTCTTTAAGAGGTTGCTGGTTAAGTTAAGCGACAGGGTGTTGTCAGGAACGCCCGCGGGAATGGAAGACAGTTTTCTTGATGAACAGTTCGCTATCAGGAGCTTTGGCAAACAGTCGCAGCGCTGAGCGCAGGGCGCTGATAAAGCCACGCCCACTACCCACTGGAGGACCACCCACCAGTACAGCCTCCTCCAATCAGCAGCCACACACATCTGGAGACCCGCCTACAGGGAAAAGATCATAGAGTCAACTTTCTGCTGCATAACAAATTTGATAAACTGTGTATGCTTATAGAAACTCTCAACATTACAGAAGATGGAGATTCAGGATCTGTAGTGTTACAAAAATATAGAAAGTACTATAATAGAAAAAAGGCCTGTCGACATATTTCGTGTGAGTTTAAAAAACTAAATCCTAAAAAATATCAATCTTTAAAAAGTGGTGTAGGAGACACTGAAAACAGCAAGATGTGACACAACCACCATATATGCAATATAATCTTTTTAATAAAACGATGTAATTGGCATTTTACATATTTCACAACTATTTAATTTACATAATATTTTATAATATAACAATATAATTTTTTATATTATAAAACTATAGTTTTTAGTATTCATATTTTAATATTAATATCTTGAATATGTATACACCAATTAAAATGTAAAAATATTATTATAGTATTGCAACAAACATTTCTACACACACACACACACACACACGCGCACACATGCGCACGCACACGCGCGCACACACGCGCACACACGCGCACACACACGCACACACACGCACATACATATCCATGACCCTGGAGCACAAAACCAGTCATAAAGGGTTTTTTTTTTAACTGAGATTTATGCATCATGTGAATAAATAATATTTCCATTGATGTATGGTTTGGACAATATTTGAACATCTGGAATCTGGGGGTGCAAAAAAATCTAAATAATGAGAAAATCATCTTTAAAGTTGTTCAAATGAAGTTCTTAGCAATGCACATTAATAATCAAAAATTAGGTTTTGTTATATTTACGGTACTAAATATCTTCATGGAACATGATCTTAATATTCTAATGATTTTTGGCATAAAAGAATTTTTTTTAATTTTGAATTTTGACCCATACAATGTATTGTTGTCTATCGCTACAAATATGCTGCTTATGATCCAGAGTCTCACGCACACACACACAACACACAGAGATATATTAATAATTACATATATTATAATTTTCATTTTACTTCTATCCATGTCTATAGCCTTAAAAAAAAGAGAAATAAAAGTGTCACAAATCACAAATCTTTGCAAACACTCACCAGCTGGCAGAGGGGCTGCTCCTTCTCATTACCAACAACTACTAAAGAAAGTCTCGCTGATCGCCCCGCTCACAGCTAGAGAGAGGAGAGAGAGGAGAGGAGGAGAGAGAGAGGAGAGAGTAGAGAGAGCCCAGAGAGGAGAAGAGAAGGCAGAGAGGAGATGTGAGAGGAGAGAGAGAGAGAGGATGGAATGATGATGACGAGAGAGAGAGATGGAGAGAGAGAGGATGAGGAGAGTGAGGAGAGACATGATGAGAGAAGGAGAGAAGAGAGAGAGAGGAGAGAAGAGACGAGAGAGAGAGTAGAGACGCGAGGAGAGAGATGAGAATTTACAACCCTTTTATTACAAAACCATTCCAAAAAATGGCTACAATACCTATAACAACAATCACAAATCAAAAACACATACTTAAAAAAAAGGTATATATATATAAATAAAAAATAAAAAATTACAAATCACATCAACACTTCTGAAATAACAAGTTCATTGTTAATCAATGAGCACAACACATCATCACAGCACCATTCAGTTTCAAAAATATTCAATGTACTCATTAAATTATAAAAATTAAACTCCATTACAAGTCTTGATTTTATCATTTTTTTAAAAACTGGTATTAAATCTTGCTGTCCTCTTTGTTCAACTTTGTTTCTCCTAGTTACATAAATGGCTAATTTTGCAATACCAACAACAAAATTGAGCAAATGACATTTAAATTTTTCCTTCACAGTATACATACAACCAAGAATAAAATCTTGCTTTGTAAAACACACCTCAAAAGAGTCGAAAAGCTGTTCTAAAACACTAACAAAAAAGAAAGTCTGCTACAAAACATAAAACAATGAAACACAGTCTCTCTTTCATTGCAAAAAGGACAATTCTCACTAACATTTGGGTTCAACATTGCCACAAAAGAATTAACTGCTACAGCTCCGTGAAGTATCCTCCACTGAAGATCACCAACTCTTTTAGGTAAGGGAGGTTTATAAAGAATCCTCCACACTGGTTTTTTCATTTCAGTAATCTCTAACATATCTCTCCATACAGTATCACTCCTATTTTTTAACCACTTAATATTTGTTACTTTCACAATACTTCTATACAATACTTTTCCTTTAGCTGCAAAAAAATCAATTTGTTCATTTTCTTTCTTCAACAAAGGGTTAATACAATTCAATGAACTAAAATCAGGTACAATACATATATCTGGAAAAAAATCTCCACAATCTGGGAATACACATTTCTTTTTGTGCTCCTCAAGTAAAAAGATTTCTTGTAAATTCAGAGCTCCTTGCAGCTTATCTAAAAACCGTTTAATAACTCGCACAGACCTTACTTTTAAAAGGATTGAAACTGCTTCTACATTTTTTAAATCAGGACCAGCAACATTTATTATATGTTTCAATTGTAGAGAACCACTTCTGTATAGCAAGTCCTTGATACCTGGTATTTCTTCACCAGAAACATCAAGACGTGCACCAAACACAATGGGCTCCTCAAGAAGCCAGTACAAGGACATTAATGGTTCCATCCATTGATGTTTAAATAAACTCCATATTTTAAAGAGGCTTCGATAGAAAACAGGAACTCCTCTAAAATCAAGTTTTTTAGGGTCCATTAGAAACAAGACAGTTTCCAGGCCAAGTCCGTTTACTCGTCGCAGAATACATTGAGCTACTGGTCTCCATACCAGTTTTTCTGATCCCAGCAAAATTTTTTGCAAAAACTGAAGACGATACGCAGCACATCTACTTGCCAAATGCACTAGACCTTGGCCTCCTTCTTCTTTGGCCAGAAACAGAACACTCTGAGGGATCCAATGTAAATTGTCCCAAAAAAAATCCACCATTCTTGCTTGAATTTTTGTTAAAAATCCAGCAGGAGGATCAACGCATGCAAGTCTATGCCACAGGGAAGAGGCCGCAAGATTGTTGATAATTAGTGTGCGTCCTCTGAAAGACAACTGAGGAAGCAGCCATCTCCATTTTTTCAAACGTCCTGTTACTTTATCTGCCATTCCTTCCCAATTTTTCTGCATGAAAAAATCATTACCTAAAAAAACACCCAGATATTTCAAACCATCTCTCTTCCATAATAAACCCCCTGGTAGAATGGGATTTCCTCCTTCCCAATTCCCAATCAATAAGGCATCACTTTTTTGCCAATTTACAAGAGCTGATGAAATGTTTTTAAAATCATTAACAATTTGTTGTAACTCTTGAACATCATTGTTGTCATTTATAAAAACAATAACATCATCAGCATATGCAGATAAGTAAAGAGTAGTATTACACTGTGGCAATGTCAAACCCTTTAACATATTTCGTAACCTAAAAAGCAGAGGTTCTATAGCCAGGACATATAATATTCCAGACATAGGGCAACCTTGTCTTACCCCTCTCTGCACTTTAAAAGGGGTACACAAGCTACCATTAATTTTAATCACACTCTCGATTTCACAATACATTGTTTTGATCATATCTATAAAAACAGAATTAAAACCAAAAACTTGTAATGTATGCCACAAATAAAGATGTTCAACACGATCAAAGGCCTTCTCTTGATCTAAAGAAATAAGGCCAGTGTTAATACCAAATAATTTTGAAACCTCCAACACATCTCTTATAAGGGTTATATTGTCAAAAATGGATCTATTTGGTATACAATAAGTCTGATCGTAATGTATCACTTTTCCTACTACTTTACTTAATCTTGTAGCCAAAACCTTGGAGAGGATTTTATACTCTGAGCACAAAAGAGAAACAGGCCTCCAATTTTTTATATTTTGGAGATCACCTTTTTTTGGCAACAGGGTGATAACCGCCCTTCTACAGCTAAGTGGAAGAAAACCTTTAATCAGGCTTTCATTAAACACTGCTAAAATATCTTCTCCTAGAATGGGCCAAAAAAGTTTATAGAATTCAATAGGTAACCCATCAATTCCAGGGGATTTCCCATTCTCCATGCTCATCAAAGCTGTATAAAGTTCTTGCACCGTCAAAGGGATTTGCAAATCTTCATTACTTTCTTCATCAAGAATTGGCAATCCTTCAAAAAAACGACTTGTATTCAATATGTTTCCGTTAATTAAGTCAGATGTATATAATTGTTTATAAAATTGTACAACAGCTTGTCTTATTTCAGAAGTTTTATTTAATTCCTGTCCTGTATCAGAAACCAAAGAATGAATTATTCTGCTTTTACTATTTTTTTTTCCATGCTAAAGAAAAATTTAGAAGGTGCATCCATTTGTGTAACATTCTGGAAGCGTGAGCGAACCAACGCTCCTTGTGCCTTGATGCCCAATAAATTTGCCAATAACGTTTTCTTTGCTGTAAGAGATTCAACATATTCTTTTTTTCCCGTAGATGCAGATAAACTGTGTAAGTCAACAATCTCAGTCTCTAAAGAATTCAATGATCGTGTTATTTCTCTTGTAACATTAAAGGTGTACTGCTGGCAAAAACTTTTAATTTGTATTTTCCCACAATCCCACCACTGTTGTAAAGAACTATATAAATACTTTTGTTGTTTAAACACATCCCAGAAAAAAATAAAAGAATCTTTAAAATTATTATCATCAGTCAAAGATGTATTGAAATGCCAATAGGCACTGCTTGACTTTATATTGCTCAGTAATACAGAACAAATAACTGCACTGTGATCTGAAAATCCCACAGGATTAATTTTACAAGATTTAAAAATATTAACCTGATATTTAAAAGTATAAAATCGATCGAGACGTGCCAAAGACAATAAATTATCTTTACAATGAACCCATGTATATTGTCTTGATTTCTTATACATATTTCTCCAAATATCACAAAGATCAAAAGTTTGAACTAACTGCGTGATAGCTTTTTGAGATGCAACATGTGGCTCTAAATGATTCCGATCTACTTTATCATTCTCAGTGCAATTAAAATCACCACCTAAAACTAACAAATCATCCGTATTTAAGCTTTTCAGAGTAGAGTTGACTAAATTCAAAAACAAAACCCTTTCCACTCCATTATTAGGAGCATATATATTTAAAAAAACAATAACATTTTTTTCAAATTTAACTATAGCTTTTAAAAAACGACCTTTTTCTATTTCAACAAATTCATAGGATACCGGGGTTACATTTTTAGAAAATAAAATTGCGACACCTCCACTCATAGAGGATTTATGACTAAGAAAAAGTTGACCTCCCCACTCTCTTTTCCAGTCCACCTCGTTTCCTTTATCACTATGCGTTTCTTGTAGAAACATTACATCAACAGACTTCTGGTTTATAAACTCATACAACATCATCCTTTTACGAACATCTCTAGCTCCATTTAAATTTAAAGTTCCAATTTTTAGCTGACTCATAATGTTATTTAAGTTCCACAAGAAACTAAGAGGGAAAAAAACAGAGATTATGCATATAGCCCAAAAAAAATGTAGAAATTTAAACCATGGCATTCTTCTCATCTCTAAGAATTTGTTTTTTTATCCTACTCACAAACTTCCGTAAACGAAACACTTCAAGATCAGAGAAAGACCCTTCTTTCATCAAATATCTTGCATCCTTCACAAACTGCGCAAGATTAGGAAAATAATCCTCAACCTCTACGCCCTTTAGCCCTTTTGTTTCCTGAAGAAAGAGACTGATGTCCTCAGCTTTATACAAAACCTGCACATTCTCATTCTGAGAACAAGCTTCAGAAAGTTCTGAACACACCGAAGCACTAGAATCAGAATCATCGTCCGAAGCTATGATTTCATCTTCACCGTCACTTTTTTTAGCTTGTTTACTGACTTTATCATGTCGATTTTTTTTTTTTTCTTTTAATAGGAACTTTGAAGATCGATTCAACTTCCATGTTCAATTCACAATCATTCATTCTCAAATCTTCATTTTCAGTTTCTCTGTCTTGCTCAACAAATGCGGACGAGACCGTCTTACTCAATCCTACCTCTGTCTCTGCCGCTACAGGCCCTACCACAACACCTTCATCAACAAGAGAAGAATCAGACATCAACTTCTCCGCACTGCTTTCTCCCGCAACCGGCTCTTCAAGTGATACATTCGCAGTTATGCCATTTCTAACCTCCAGCGAGGCAGCCGCAGATGCACTGGTTTCAGCGACAGCACTCTCCGCGTTATCTGCATCAACCGGCACTGTGCTCTTATTTACTTTATCAGGGCAACTACGAATAAGATGCCCAATTTTTTTACAGCCATAACATTTGATCGTCGTATCAGATGATGCAAAGACAGCATAATCAAAGCCATCTATTTTGAATTTGAAAACCAGATCAAGTTCATCTTCGCCATTTTTCAAAATCATAAACACCTGTCTCCTAAAAGACACAAGATGCTTTACTAAAGGCGATTTACATCCGAGTGGAATTTTTTTGATGGGAGAAACGATTTTTCCATATCGTGACAGTTCTTGCACTATAATCTTATCTTTCACGAAAGGCGGGATATTTGAAAGTACTATTTTCTTGGCCGGAGTACTCAAAGGAAACACCGGTATAAGGGAACCCTTAATTACCACACCATTTTGCACTATTTCATTAGCCTTCTCAATAGTGCTAAGAAAAAGCACAACTGCATTATTCATTCGCGAAGCCGACGCAATGTTTTCATGATTCACAACATCTCCCACAGCCAAACATATGTCCTCCACGCTGGCCTTAGAATCAATTTTAACTCCATGACGCCGAGTTAAATTTTCAAAAATCATCGTGTTTGGAATCGTCATACTTCCCAGCAAAAAGCTGGAAGCAGACTATCCACACAAAAGATACAACAACAAAAAAATAAAAACAAAACACTTATAAGAAAAAAAGTTAGAAAAGAAAAACCTCCTACCAGCCACAGACAGCTACCACTCTCACGCACACTCACCACGCTCCGCCCACTCACTCCCAGCATGCACTCGAGAAGAGAGAGAGAGAGAGAGAGAGAGAGAGAGAGAGAGAGTGAGAGAGAGAGACATGTCTGTGATGTTCAGCCAATAAACGCGTCATGAGTTTGAGATCGTGATGTGAAGAGTGTCGCAGTGACGCTTCTCAGATCCAGAGGTCAGAGGTCAGAATCAGAGTTGTTCTTGCTGTAGGGATCTATTCATCGTGTGTGTGTGTGTGTGCAGGAGGAACAGATGTGTCTCTGCGGGATCGTCCGGGACACCAAGCGGCATGTTTGCATAACCAAATGTTGGCAGTGTTCAACGCATCAAAGCCACAACAAAACCCAGAGCGCTGCCCGACACACAGCACGCGGTCGTCAGTGTGTGTGTGTGTGTGTGTGTATTCGATCAGGACTGGTTTTACTGCAGGATCCAGATTTTACATTTGATTGGTGGCTCAAACACATACACATTTTATCATTCAAAATAAACAAAAAGGTCCTTAAAATCAGTCACTGAAATGCACTAATATTTATTAAGCAAGTGTATTATGCTAAGTTTAGCTGTAGGGCGATAGCACATACAGTTTGTACAGTATAAAAACCATTACGCCTATGCAGAGTCCCCACAAAAAATGGAAACCAGTGTGTGGGTGTGTGTGTGTGTGAGAGAGAGAGAGCGAGAGTGTGTATGAGTGTGTGTGTGTGTGTGTGTGAGAGAGAGAGAGAGAGTGTGTATGAGTGTGTGTGTGTGTGTGTGTATGTGTGAGTGTGAGTGTGAGTGTGAGTGTAAGTGTGTGTGTGTGTGTGTGTGTGTGCGTGTGCGTGTGTGTGTGAGAGAGAAAGAGAGAGAGTGTGTATGAGTGTGTGTGTGCGTGTGTGTGTATGTGTGAGTTTATGTGAGTGTGAGTGTTTGAGTGTGAGTGTGTGTGTGTGTGTGTGTGTGTGTGTGAGTTTATGTGAGTGTGAGTGTTTGAGTGTGAGTGTGTGTGTCTGTGTCTGTGTGTGTGTATGTGTGCGTTTTGGGGGAAGGTAGAAATGCAGTCTCCTGTGAGGGCTAAGTTAGGTGTGGGGCGATAACACATTCAGTTTGTACAGTATAAAAACCATTACGCCTATGGAGAGTCCCCGTAAACCATAAAAACCAACATGTGTGTGTGTGTGTGTGTGTGTGTGTGTGCATGAGTCTGTGACTGTGTGTGTGAATGTGTGTGTGTGTGTGTGTGTGTGTCTGTGTGTGTGTTTGTGTGTGTGCATGAGTCTGTGACTGTGTGTGTGTGCGTGCGTGTGTGCGTGCGTGCGTGAGAGAGAGAGAGAGGGTGTGTATGAGAGTGTGTGTGTGTGTATGAGAGTGTGTGTGTGTGTGTGTGTGTGTGAGAGAGAGAGAGTGTGTGAGAGTGTGAGTGTGAGTGAGTGTGAGTGTGAGTGTGTGTGTGTGTGTGTGTGTGTGTGTGTGTGTGTGTGTGTGAATGAACGAGCTGAGATCAGAGTGCAGGATTTGTGCGGTGTGCTGCAGCATATGTCGTATGTCGTGTTTAATGCACGAGTCCAGTCTAATCTTCTCTGCAAATGGCTGTAATGGAGGCTGTAATGTTCATCTGTCTGTTTGTTTACTCCAGCATGTTGTGTTTCAGTCCGTTAAGCGTCTTTAAAAGTGCTCAAGAGGCTTTAAACTTCATGCCCTTAAAAGACCATCGACAAACCCGCTGGACACACAGAAGTCACTCATTAACACTGCACATGGATTTCTGACCCCCGACGATCATTCATATTCATGCATTTGCTAGATGCTGTTATCTAAGGCAACTTGCATTGCATTGGATGCACAATTGTTCATGTAATGTTCATGCAATTTATGCGAATCACACCCCTGACATTGGCATCGCTGGCATGATCTACTGTTTGAGCATTATTAATATAAGTACTAAATGTGATATAATAAGCATATTAAAGCTAAATACTATTAAACTAAATCTTTTTTGTTTTTTTACAAAAGTTTTGTTACTTTAAGTTAAATAAATAACTGAAATAATATACAATATTTAAAAAAAAACTCATTTATTTCATTTATTTTAACCTGATGTTCAAAAATAACTAAAAATAAAACTGGAATAAAAACAAACAAAGACTATGTATATCTAAATAATATGAAAAATTAAATATAAAAAATATAGAATTATTAAAAAGAAAAAATGACTAAAACACAACAAAATAACAACAACAAATAAACACAGAAAATATCAAATACAGTAAATATAAACTGTGTTTATTTAATAGTCGGGTGCAGTACAGAACTTGCAGTGAATGCATGAACTGATTATATATTATTATAGATTATAACTTTCAATCACTGTAAACTGAGTTTGGATAAAAGCATCTGCCAAATGCATGAATGTAAAGGTTAATATTTTGTTTGAGATATTACGTATATATATTGGTATTGTTATAACAACATATTTAATAAAATGGCATTTTCTTAAGATAAATCTCAAACATGAACTGTAATGTTATATTAAAGCTTTATAGTACATATTTTATTGCTCAAAAACCTAATCAAGTATTTGATGTTATTTTTTATTTTAATCAAAATATTGAGCCCTGCATTTATTACAGTCAGTCTTATTTTATTATCCTTGAGACACTATTATAGGTTTTGATAATTGTTTTATACGTTTTAATATTTTAAATTGTCATTTTGATTTGACGTGTTTTAATTTGTGTTTTGTCAAATACAAGTTTTTTTTTTTTTTGGACTATAATAACCCCGGTTACAGGTTCTGAGAAGGACACAATGATGACGCTCTTCTGGTTCTGCTTTGACTCTTGATCTAGTGGAAAGGAATCGGATCCGTCTGAGAGAGGTCAAAAAAATAGTGCACTTCCATAATGCACTGAAAGTGCTCTATATCTGCGCACTAATTTTGTACTTAAGTTTTTCTCGATCGCTAACACACAGTTCATGAAACAATTCACAATTTCTCACATCTATAAACACAATCTCAAAACTACTCACCTTCTTCTTAGGCACCTTGCCCTCCACCTCCCCAATCTCCACCTTCTTCTTAGGCACCTTGCCCTCCACCTCCCCATCTCCACCTTCTTCTTAGGCACCTTGCCCTCCACCTCCCCAATCTCCACCTTCTTCTTAGGCACCTTGCCCTCCACTTCTCCAATCTCCACCTTCTTCTTAGGCACCTTGCCCTCCACCTCCCCAATCTCCACCTTCTTCTTAGGCACCTTGCCCTCCACCTCCCCAATCTCCTCCTTTTTCTTAGGCACCTTGCCCTCCACCTCCCCAATCTCCACCTTCTTCTTAGGCACCTTGCCCTCCACCCCCCATCTCCACCTTCTTCTTAGGCACCTTGCCCTCCACCTCCCCAATCTCCACCTTCTTCTTAGGTACCTTGCCCTTCACCTCCCCAATCTCCACCTTCTTCTTAGGCACCTTGCCCTCCACCTCCCCAATCTCCACCTTCTTCTTAGGTACCTTGCCCCACCTCCCCAATCTCCACCTTCTTCTTAGGTACCTTGCCCTTCACCTCCCCAATCTCCTTCTTCTTAGGCACCTTGCCCTCACTCCCCAATCTCCACCTTTTCTTAGGTACCTTGCCCTCCACCTCCCCAATCTCCACCCTTCTTAGGTACCTTGCCCTTCACCTCCCCAATCTCCTCCTTCTTCTTAGGCACCTTGCCCTCCACCTCCCCAATCTCCACCTTCTTCTTAGGTACCTTGCCCTTCACCTCCCCAATCTCCAGCTTCTTCTTAGGCACCTTGCCCTCCACCTCCCCAATCTCCACCTTCTTCTTAGGTACCTTGCCCTTCACCTCCCCAATCTCCACCTTCTTCTTAGGCACCTTGCTCTCCACCTCCCCAATCTCCTCCTTCTTCTTAGGTACCTTGCCCTCCACCTCCCCAATCTCCACCTTCTTCTTAGGTCCCTTGCCCTCCACCTCCCCAATCTCCACCTTCTTCTTAGGTACCTTGCCCTCCACCTCCCCAATCTCCACCTTCTTCTTAGGCACCTTGCCCTCCACCTCCCCAATCTCCACCTTCTTCTTAGGTACCTTGCCCTCCACCTCCCCAATCTCCACCTTCTTCTTAGGCACCGTGCCCTCCACCTCCCCAATCTCCACCTTCTTCTTAGGTCCCTTGCCCTCCACCTCCCCAATCTCCACCCTCTTCTTAGGCACCTTGCCCTCCACCTCCCCAATCTCCACCTTCTTCTTAGGTCCCTTGCCCTCCACCTCCCCAATCTCCACCTTCTTCTTAGGTCCCTTGCCCTCCACTTCCCCAATCTCCACCTTCTTCTTAGGCACCTTGCCCTCCACCTCCCCAGTCTACACCTTCTTCTTAGGTACCTTGCCCTCCACCTCCCCAATCTCCACCTTCTTCTTAGGTACCTTGCCCTCCACCTCCCCAATCTCCACCTTCTTCTTAGGCACCTTGCCCTCCACCTCCCCAATCTCCACCTTCTTCTTAGGTACCTTGCCCTCCACCTCCCCAATCTCCACCCTTCTTCTTAGGCACCTTGCCCTCCACCTCCCCAATCTCTACCTTCTTCTTAGGTACCTTGCCCTCCACTTCTCCAATCTCCACCTTCTTCTTAGGCACCTTGCCCTCCACCTCCCCAGTCTACACCTTCTTCTTAGGTACCTTGCCCTCCACCTCCCCAATCTCCACCTTCTTCTTAGGCACCTTGCCCTCCACCTCCCCAGTCTACACCTTCTTCTTAGGTACCTTGCCCTCCACCTCCCCAATCTCCACCTTCTTCTTAGGTACCTTGCCCTCCACCTCCCCAATCTCCACCTACTTCTTAGGCACCTTGCCCTCCACCTCCCCAATCTCCACCTTCTTCTTAGGCACCTTGCTCTCCACCTCCCCAATCTCCACCTTCTTCTTAGGCACCTTGCCCTCCACCTCCCCAATCTCCACCTTCTTCTTAGGCACCTTGCCCTCCACCTCCTCAATCTCCACCTTCTTCTTAGGCACCTTGCCCTCCACCTCCCCAATCTCCACCTTCTTCTTAGGCACCTTGCCCTCCACCTCCCCAATCTCCACCTTCTTCTTAGGAACCTTGCCCTCCACCTCCCCAATCTCCACCTTCTTCTTAGGCACCTTGCCCTCCACCTCCCCAATCTCCACCTTCTTCTTAGGAACCTTGCCCTCCACCTCCCCAATCTCCACCTTCTTCTTAGGTACCTTGCCCTCCACCTCCCCAATCTCCACCTTCTTCTTAGGCACCTTGCCCTCCACCTCCCCAATCTCCACCTTCTTCTTAGGTACCTTCATCAAGCCCCTCATCAGTGGACAGCAAGCCAAATAAGTTTACTCTATTACCTAATGATTATACAGGCAAACGAACTCGATAAATAATTTAGTCAGACTCAATCTTTGGCCTCAGATGACACACGAACCTGTCAAATACTCAGAATACTTCTCTGACTAGACAACACTAGTGAGAAAACACTGATACAAAAACCTGCTTTTGGGAAACAGGAATCCTTTTGCTAGTCACTGTTACAGTATACGGCACAAATTAAGGGGTGCAGATACAGTAACAGTTTACTTTCATTACATGAAAAGCACTTGAAGAGAAAAACTCATAGACCATGCAACTGAATATACAGTAAACACACACTGGAATATACTGTCAGTTACTGTAAATAAATATCTATAATTATTTTTTTTCAAAACACTGTTACAAAAATCTCCTTTTGTAATAAATGCATTAATTCATTCAGTCAGCATCCTCAGCCAAATTGCATTACAGTATTATTAGTGTCCTTATTTGTTACACTATAGCAGTTTCTTAGTCTTCTGACACAAATACCTCCTCTAGACAGTCGTGTCTCAGTTCTGCACAACTACTGCACATGTAAGGACTATACTTGGCTACAAATCAACTCAACAGTAATGCGTTTGAGGGTGTACAGTGTTTACTGTACATGTAATAATGAAAGTTGTCTCATCTGAAGCACTACTGCTGTGTACTGTAGTTATATTTCATGTGTCAGTAGGACTGAAACCTGTAGATGAGCCTATAGGCTACATTCCCTCATGTTCAGTCCATGCAAAATAACATGCTCAACTATAATGCTTTATATTTCATCAGGAACAAATGACCTTTGACCTCATCCCCTTCATTTTTATTTTCCCCTCCTATTCCTCGTTGTCTCCCACTATCAGGATTCATTTTCCAAAACACATAATCACTTGTTCATATCATCCAGAGATCCTGACCCGTGTGTCTTCAGTTGTGCTTCTGAATGTTCACACATGGATAAATGTGTGCTGTTTGTGTTCATATTGTGATGCTTGAGGTAGTTATATTGTGTGTTTGTGTTTTCTGAATGAGAACATGGTTAAATCTGTGCAAAATGATGCCGTGTGTGTTTAGAGTTTAGCAGAATTCACTGAGTTAATTGGAACGTGTGTGAAAACAGGAGAAATGTGTCTTTGTTTTGAGGACTGTATGAATGGTTTGGAAAATTGTGACAAATGAATCAGTTGTTGTGTGTTAGCAATCGAGAAAAACTGTAATATACAAAAAATGATATCTGTGACCCTGGAGCACAAAAGCAGTCATAAGGGTCCATTTTTACAAATTGAGAGTTATGCATCATTTGAAAGCTGAATAAATAATATTTCCATTGATGTATGGTTTGGACAATATTTGAAAATCCGGAATCTGAGGGTGCAAAAAAATCTAAATATTGACAAAAAAATCATTAAAGTTGTCCAATGAAGTTCTTAGCAATGCATATTATTACTAATAATTAAGTTTTGATATATTTACGGTGGGATATATCTTCATGGAACATGATCTTAATATCTAATGATTTTTGAAATAAAATAAAAATGTATAATTTTGACCCATACAATGTATTGTTGTCTATCGCTACAAATATAGCTGTGCTGCTTATGACTGCTTCTGTGCTCCAGGGACACATATATGAAATAAACATCTTTAGATAAACCTAAGATCATCTAAGTGTACTCAACTGTGTTATTTTGGGACACCATGTATATGAACTAAAATGCACTTTTAACATACTATCTCTGTATTTAAGAAATGTATTTAGTCCCCACTTGAGTGCACTATATAATGTATGAAACAGTGTACTACAACTAAATATATTTCTTAAATACAGAGATAGTATGTTAAAAGCGCATTTTAGTGTCCCAAAATAGCACAGTTGAGTACATTTAGATGATCTTAAGAAGTACTAAAGGATCCTTTTTAGTATATTAAAAACAAAATTAGTGCACGACAATAGAGCACTTTAAATATATTAGGGAAGTGTAGTTGTTTTTCACCCGGGTGTCTTCATCGAGGTCAAACCAGTAAGCGCACACACACACACACACACTCAGACACACACACACACTCAGACACACACACACACTCAGACACACACACACACACACACACACACACACACACTCACACACACACACGCACACACTGACACACGTACACACACTATAAATGACCCTGGAGCACAGAAGCAGTCATAAGCAGCACAGGTATATTTGTAGCAATAGACAACAATACAATGTATGGGTCAAAATTATCCATTTTTCTGTTATGCCAAAAATCATTAGATATTAAGATCATATTCCATGAAGATATTTAGTACCATAAATATATCAATGCTAAATTTATGACTAGTAATATGCATTGCTAAGAACTTAATTGAACAACTTTAAAGATGATTTTTTTCAATATTTATATTTTTTTTGCACCCTCAGATTCCGGATTATCATAAAGAAAATGAAGCCTCTTTTTGGGGGATTTTATTTTCATTGTGGGATTATGTTCAGGATTTACCGCCTGATATTCTCATCACAGTAAACAATAAAAATCTGTCTGGAGACTATATAGAAAATTAAACCCTGTATAACAAACACATATACATTCAAAACTGCACTTCACATACCTATCATATTATTTAATAATGAGTACATTAACTATTAATTTCATAACACACCAATAATAGTGCAATATAAACATTTAGTACATCGTTCATTCATTCATTTACAGCTAAATGAGGTAAATACGCTCATGTGTCATTAACATCTCAATGCAAGAAGCATTTAATGTGAAATATTGTTGCTAAAATCAAGTTTTTTACCGCAAGCGTGTGTTGTGTCTGTATATGATATGATTATCGTGTTAAATCTCCTCACCTGCTGCCAGGCTCCACAGGTGCGTCCACCTGAGACTCCATCAGACCCGAGAAAACTCCAAAGTGCAGAGAAACGCTGGAGACATCCGCGTTCATGTGCGCGCCGCTCATCAGCATCGGCTGCGCGGTCACGGGCGCCGCGGGGGCGCGCGGCAGGATTTATTTACGCGAGCCAAGACCGCGCATTACTTCAGCCGCGGAGGAAGATGATGCACAAATCTGCGGATTTAACGCTGCCTGCATGCATATATAAATAATTAAATACACAGAAATAAATAAATGAGATGATGGAGAAATTGAGATCTCGTGCCCGCGCGCGACGCCTGGAGTTTCCCTGAAGGAGAAATCACTGTCAACAACAGAAGCAAGATATTCATTACAGTTTACATTTTACATTTAGTCATTTAGCAGACGCTTTTATCCAAAGCGACTTACAATTGGGAGTACATAAAGTACTGTACTGTACTGGAGTACTGTATTCATTACAGTTACAGTAAAACACGAGTACAGAGAACTTATTGGGTTATAAGGGAGTGTGTGATCAGCAGAGAGAGAGAGAGAGAGAGAGAGAGTGAGTGTGTGTGTGTGTGTGTGTGTGTGTGTGTGTGTGTGTGTGTGTGTGTGTGTGAGAGAGAGAGAGTGTGTGTGGTGTGTGTGTGTGTGTGTGTTGTGTGTGTGTGTGTGTGTGTGTGTGGGTGTTCGGTGTGTTGTGTGCGCGAGAGAGGGTGGTGGTGTGTGTGTGTGTGTGTGTGTGTGTTGTGTGTGTGTGTGTGAGAGAGAGTGGTGTGTGTGTGGTTGGTGTTGTGTGTGTGTGTGTGTGTGTGTGTGTGTGTGCGTGTGTGTGTGTGGTGCGCGCGCGCGTTGTGTTGTGTGTGTGTGTGTGTGTGGGTGTGTTGTGTGGTGTGTTGTGTGGGTGTGCGTGGTGTGTGTGTGTGTGTGAGAGAGAGATGTGTGTGTGTGTGTGTTGTGTGTGTGTGTGTGTGTGTGTGTGTGTGTGTGTGTGTGTGTGTGTTGGGGGTGTGTGTGGTGGTGTGTGTGTGTGTGTGCGGCGCGTGTGTGTGTGTGTGTGTGTGTGTGTGTGTGTGTGTGTGGTGTGGGCGTGTGTTGTGTGTGGTGTGTGGGTGGTGTGGAGTGTGTGTGAGCGAGTGTGTGTGTGTGTGTGTGTGTGGTGGGTGTGTGTGTGTGTGTGTGTGTGTGTGTGTGGTGTGTGTGTGTGTTGTGTGGTGGTGTGTAGATTAGAGGGATTACAGACTCTGTTGGTGTTTAAAGATCTTTATATAATGAAAGAACAAAACACAGACAGCATCTTCAGATGAGACTCTGCTTTTTTGCTTCTGTTCGAAGAAAAGAGATCATGTCTGCAAATAATAAAAATTACGTCATATTAGGACTGTCTGTCACGGTGAAGCCTTTGATTTATTTGATGTTAATGCTTATCATTGCTTTAATTTGCCCCTGAATATATCCTGAATGTTTCCTTTTGTGATCAGTGTGATGTCAGGATGTCTACGGTGAGGAGCACGGAACACGGAGACGAAGCAGAATCACAATAAACAGTCTTTAATAATCCACAGAAGGGGGTAATACAAGGCAGGCACTTCCATGAAGACGTCTATCACTGGACAAGGAAACATGGGACAGACAACACTTTAAATACAGGACTAAATGAGGGGTAATTACCGGACACACCTGAACCAAATGACACAATGGAACACACCACACATGGGAGAAACTGTTACAGGTAGCACGTGGGGAGAAAAACACACACAGACAGTCCATGGGCATGACATATCACCCCCCTCCCAGAAGGCGCATCCTCGCGCCGCAGAAACAACATAGAGAGGGACAGGTGGGAACTTGGGAAGAGGCTCGGGAGGAGGACGGGCACCCGGGAGGGGCCGATAGACAGAGTTCTAGGCAGAGGCGATAGTGGAAGGAGCCAGGGAGGAGACAGGAGGGACGAGGAGCCAAGCAGGACCCAGGCCACAGCCATAACGGCGACCCAAGGTGGAGCCGACGGAGGGAGGAGCCATGGTGGAGGAACCGCTGACGACTCCAGGGGGGCGAACGATGGCGGCAGAGGAGCCAGAGACGGAGAGCCGATCAGCCAGAGTGACGAGGAGGATCTGGAAGACCACGGCGGAACAGGTGGCTCAGGCGGCGGAGGCGGGGAAGGCCGCAGTGGAGCCAGAGCGACAGAGGACCGCATGCATGTTTGCGGAGGGCTTGCATGTTTTGGAAGGCACTATGAATGCTGAAAGGTATATAAAGGTTTTAGAGCAACATATGCTCCCCTCCAGAGGACGTGTATTTCAGCAGGACAATGCAAAACCACATTCTGCAGCTATTACAACCAAACTATTTTGAGACCTGTTTGAGACCAAATTTGAAATGAGCTCATTTTGTGCGTAAAATTGTGAAATGTCTCAGTTTAAACATTTGTGATGTTATCTATGAACTATTGTGAATAAATACATTGGCTCATGTGATTTGAAATTCTTTTAGTTTTCATTTTATTTAAATGTAAAAAATGTCCCAACATTTCCGGAATTCGGGTTGTACTTACATTGACATTTATGCATTTAGCAGATGCTTTTATCCAAAGCGACTTACAGTGAATTCAGGTTATGCATTTTTTTTGTCAGTATATGTGTTCCCTGGGAATCGAACCCACAACTTTTGCGCTGCTAACACAATGCTCTAACCACTGAGCCACAGGAACACTTAATGTCTAATGATTTAAAAAGAAAATCAATAATTTTGACCCATACAATGTATTTGTGGCTATTGCTATCAATATACCTGTGCTGCTTATGACTGCTTTTGTGCACCAGGGACACACATATATCACAGCACTGAATGATGATCATATAATATGTGTGTGTGTGTGTGAGAGAGAGAGAGAGAGTGTGTGTGTGTGTGTGTGTGTGTGTGTGTGTGTGTGTGTGTGCGTGTGTGTGTGTGTGTGTGCGTGCGTGTGTGTGTGTGCGTGCGTGTGTGTGTGTGTGTGTGTGTGTGTGTGTGTTTTACAGTAACACACATGACACACAGTAGTGCAGCATCAGTCACAGGTTTGACAGGCGTCGGCGTCGGCGTCAGCATCAGCGTTTCACACACTCCTGCGGCTGTCCAACGCTCCGTACAAGTAACACACAACTCAACACAGACTTTGATCAGATC
>QVTF01018614.1:42500-62500 GCA_003573665.1 Oxygymnocypris stewartii | reverse complement strand
TTAAAATATGAGCAGAGGAGAAAACTCAAACATACACACACGTGAATATTAAAATATGAGCAGAAGGAGAAAACACACTCATACACACACGTGAATATTAAAATATGAGCAGAGGCAGAAAACACACTCATACACACACATGAATATTAAAATATGAGCAGAGGAAAAACTCAAACATACACACACGTGAATATTAAAATATGAGCAGAGAGCAGAAAACTCAAACATACACACACGTGAATATTAAAATATGAGCAGAGGAGAAAACTCAAACATACACACACGTGAATATTAAAATATGAGCAGAGAGCAAAACTCAAACATACACACACGTGAATATTAAATATGAGCAGAGGAGAAAACTCAAACATACACACACGTGAATATTAAAATATGAGCAGAGGAGAAAACTCAAACATACACACACGTGAATATTAAAATATGAGCAGAGAGCAGAAAACTCAAACAATAGAGTTAGGGGCCACCTGGATATGTTTTTCAAAATATAACCCAATTATAACGAAATCAAGAAATGTTTTCATTAAAGACTACTTACATCATGAACAAATCAAATATGCGTTTGATAAATTATCCTTTGAAATATAAACACTTAATATTGATCAGTTTGATGTCTTATAGCATTTTACATCTTAAGTACATCTACTGTATCTTGATTCGATTTTTTCACAGGCTATGTCTAAAGGGCAGGTCAAAGGTCAGATGAATTGAGTTGTGTGTGTGTGTGTGTGTGTGTGTGTGTGTTTAGACTGCAGATGAGGTTAATCAATTGAATGGTTTACTGGAGGAAGATTATCCTGATGTCAACATAACATCCCTGCCTCCATCACACCAGCCCCCCCCCACCACGAGTCAACTGGACGGAGCAAGGGATGGTCAGTCCTGTCCAGAACCAGGTGTGTGTGTGTGTGTGTGTGTGTCTGTGTGTGCATGTGCGCGTGCGCGTGTGTGCGTGCGTGAGTGTGCTGCTGTACTAAGAGTTTGATCACAGAAATGAAATATTGTACATCATCTTATTATATTAATATTATAACGTAATGCTATATTTTATAATTTTTCAAATGTTAATAATTAATTTTATTATAGTATTCAAATTTTCAAACATTTAAATATAATATTTATTTATTAAAAATATATATTATTTGAATTATAATATTCATATTATCATAAATATTTATTTACATTTTCATTATGATTAATAATTATTATACTTAATATACACGTCTGTCTGCATACATATATTTATATTTTTATTAATAATAATTTTAGTTATAATATGCCTGTACATTTAAACCATATATTGTATTATCATTTTTATATTATGAATAATTATTTTAGTTATAGTGTGCTTATTTTTATATATGAATCTAATATTTTAGTGATACATAATGTGTGGTTTCAGGGCCCGTGTGGCTCGTGCTGGGCGTTCAGTGCAGTCGGTGCTCTGGAGGGTCAGATGAAGAGGAGGACCGGTTCTCTGGTTCCGTTGAGTCCGCAGAACCTCCTGGACTGCAGTGTGAGTCTGGGCAACCGCGGCTGCAAAGGCGGATATATGAGCCGGGCTTTTCTCTACATCATCCAGAACAACGGCATTGACTCCAACACCTTCTACCCATATGAACACAAGGTACTGCAATGAGCCTTCAGCTTCACTACATCAGTGTCCATGGCCATACTACAGTATACATCAGGGATCTCCAAACTGAGGTGCTAAATTGATGGAAAGCTAATAAATAAAAATAGAAAGCTATAATAATTTTAAAATATAACACTTACCAAAATATAAGTAAATCATTTTTAAATCATTTTTTTTATCAAAATAAATAATAAAAAAATATATGTAATACACTTAAAGAATCTACATAATACAGTAATGTTGTTGTGATATTGTTGTGATGTGATGTTGTAGTAGCGTTGTAGTGACAATGTAGTGGCATTGTAGAGGAATTGTAGTGACATTGTAGTGGCATTTTAGTGACATTTTAGTGGCGTTGTAGCATAGTAGTGACGTTGTGACATTGTAGTGGCGTTACAATGACGTTGTAGTGACATTGTAGTGGCATTGTAGGGATGTGTTGTGGCATTGTAGTAGCGTTGTAGTGACATTGTAGGGGCAGTGTAGTGACGTTGTGGCATTGTAGTGGCGTTACAATGACGTTGTAGTGACATTGTAGTGGCATTGTAGGGATGTGTTGTGCCATTGTAGTAGCGTTGTAGTGACATTGTAGGGGCAGTGTAGTGACGTTGTGGCATTGTAGTGGCATTGCAATGACGTTGTAGTGACATTGTAGTGGCATTGTAGGGATGTGTTGTGCCATTGTAGTAGCGTTGTAGTGACATTGTAGGGGCAGTGTAGTGACGTTGTGGCATTGTAGTGGCGTTGCAATGACGTTGTAGTGACATTGTAGTGGCATTGTAGAGATGTGTTGTGGCATTGTAGTAGCATTGTAGTGACATTGTAGTGGCATTGTAGTGGCGTGTTGTGGCATTGTAGTAGCGTTGTAGTGACATTGTAGTGGCATTGTAGTGGCATTGTAGGGATGTGTTGTGACATTGTAGTAGCGTTGTAGTGACATTGTAGGGGCAGTGTAGTGACGTTGTGGCATTGTAGTGGCGTTGCAATGACGTTGTAGTGACATTGTAGTGGCATTGTAGAGATGTGTTGTGGCATTGTAGTAGCGTTGTAGTGACATTGTAGTGGCATTGTAGTGGCGTGTTGTGGCATTGTAGTAGCGTTGTAGTGACATTGTAGTGGCATTGTAGGGATGTGTTGTGGCATTGTAGTAGCATTGTAGTGACATTGTAGGGGCAGTGTAGTGACGTTGTGGCATTGTAGTGGCGTTACAATGACGTTGTAGTGACATTGTAGTGGCATTGTAGGGATGTGTTGTGCCATTGTAGTAGCGTTGTAGTGACATTGTAGGGGCAGTGTAGTGACGTTGTGGCATTGTAGTGGCGTTGCAATGACGTTGTAGTGACATTGTAGTGGCATTGTAGGGATGTGTTGTGGCATTGTAGTAGCGTTGTAGTGACATTGTAGGGGCAGTGTAGTGACGTTGTGGCATTGTAGTGGCGTTACAATGACGTTGTAGTGACATTGTAGTGGCATTGTAGGGATGTGTTGTGCCATTGTAGTAGCGTTGTAGTGACATTGTAGGGGCAGTGTAGTGACGTTGTGGCATTGTAGTGGCATTGCAATGACGTTGTAGTGACATTGTAGTGGCATTGTAGGGATGTGTTGTGCCATTGTAGTAGCGTTGTAGTGACATTGTAGGGGCAGTGTAGTGACGTTGTGGCATTGTAGTGGCGTTGCAATGACGTTGTAGTGACATTGTAGTGGCATTGTAGAGATGTGTTGTGGCATTGTAGTAGCATTGTAGTGACATTGTAGTGGCATTGTAGTGGCGTGTTGTGGCATTGTAGTAGCGTTGTAGTGACATTGTAGTGGCATTGTAGTGGCATTGTAGGGATGTGTTGTGACATTGTAGTAGCGTTGTAGTGACATTGTAGGGGCAGTGTAGTGACGTTGTGGCATTGTAGTGGCGTTGCAATGACGTTGTAGTGACATTGTAGTGGCATTGTAGAGATGTGTTGTGGCATTGTAGTAGCGTTGTAGTGACATTGTAGTGGCATTGTAGTGGCGTGTTGTGGCATTGTAGTAGCGTTGTAGTGACATTGTAGTGGCATTGTAGGGATGTGTTGTGGCATTGTAGTAGCATTGTAGTGACATTGTAGGGGCAGTGTAGTGACGTTGTGGCATTGTAGTGGCGTTACAATGACGTTGTAGTGACATTGTAGTGGCATTGTAGGGATGTGTTGTGCCATTGTAGTAGCGTTGTAGTGACATTGTAGGGGCAGTGTAGTGACGTTGTGGCATTGTAGTGGCGTTGCAATGACGTTGTAGTGACATTGTAGTGGCATTGTAGAGATGTGTTGTGGCATTGTAGTAGCATTGTAGTGACATTGTAGTGGCATTGTAGTGGCGTGTTGTGGCATTGTAGTAGCGTTGTAGTGACATTGTAGTGGCATTGTAGTGGCATTGTAGGGATGTGTTGTGACATTGTAGTAGCGTTGTAGTGACATTGTAGGGGCAGTGTAGTGACGTTGTGGCATTGTAGTGGCGTTGCAATGACGTTGTAGTGACATTGTAGTGGCATTGTAGAGATGTGTTGTGGCATTGTAGTAGCGTTGTAGTGACATTGTAGTGGCATTGTAGTGGCGTGTTGTGGCATTGTAGTAGCGTTGTAGTGACATTGTAGTGGCATTGTAGGGATGTGTTGTGGCATTGTAGTAGCATTGTAGTGACATTTTAGTGACGTTGTGGCATTGTAGTGGCGTTGTAGTGACATTGTAGTGGCATTGTAGTGATGTGTTGTGGCATTGTAGTAGCGTTGTAGTGACATTGTAGTGGCATTGTAGGGATGTGTTGTGGCATTGTAGTAGCGTTGTAGTGACATTGTAGTGGCATTGTAGGGATGTGTTGTGGCATTGTAGTAGCGTTGTAGTGACATTGTAGGGGCAGTGTAGTGACGTTGTGGCATTCTAGTGGCGTTGCAATGACGTTGTAGTGACATTGTAGTGGCATTGTAGGGATGTGTTGTGGCATTGTAGTAGCGTTGTAGTGACATTGTAGTGGCATTGTAGGGATGTGTTGTGGCATTGTAGTAGCGTTGTAGTGACATTGTAGTGGCATTGTAGTGGCATTGTAGGGATGTGTTGTGGCATTGTAGTAGCGTTGTAGTGACATTGTAGTGGCATTGTAGGGATGTGTTGTGGCATTGTAGTAGCATTGTAGTGACATTTTAGTGACGTTGTGGCATTGTAGTGGCGTTGTAGTGACATTGTAGTGGCATTGTAGTGATGTGTTGTGGCATTGTAGGGGCATTGTAGTGACATTGTAGTGGCGTTGCAATGACGTTGTAGTGACATTGTAGGGGCATTTTAGTGACATTTTAGTGACGTTGTGGCGTTGTAGTGACATTGTAGTGGTGTTGCAATGACATTGTAGTGACATTGTAGGGGCATTGTAGTGACGTTGTGGTGGCATTGTAGTAGCGTTGTAGTGACGTTGTAGTGACATTGTAGTGGCATTGTAGGGATGTGTTGTGGCATTGTATTAGCGTTGTAGTGACATTGTAGTGGCATTGTAGGGATGTGTTGTGGCATTGTAGTAGCGTTGTTGTGACATTTTAGTGACATTGTAGTGGCATTGCAATGACGTTGTAGTGGCATTTTAGTGATATTTTAGTGACATTGTGGCATTGTAGTGGCGTTGTAGTGACATTGTAGTGGCGTTGCAATGACGTTGTAGTGACATTGTAGTGACGTTGTGGTGACATTGTAGTAGCGTTGTAGTGATGTTGTAGTGACATTGTAGTGGCATTGTAGGGATGTGTTGTGGCATTGTATTAGCATTGTAGTGACGTTGTAGTGGCATTGTAGTGGCATTGTAGGGATGTGTTGTGGCATTGTATTAGCATTGTAGTGACGTTGTAGTGGCATTGTAGTGGCATTGTAGGGATGTGTTGTGGCATTGTAGTAGCATTGTAGTGACATTTTAGTGACATTTTAGTGATGTTGTGGCATTGTAGTGACGTTGTAGTGACATTGTAGTGACATTGTAGTGGCATTGTAGTGGCATTGTAGTGACATTGTAGTGACATTGTAGTGGCATTGTAGTGGCATTGTAGTGACATTGTAGTGGCATTGTAGTGATGTGTTGTGGCATTGTAGTGACATTTTAGTGACATTTTAGTGACATTGTGGCGTTGTAGTGACATTGTAGTGGCGTTGCAATGACGTTGTAGTGACATTGTAGGGGCATTGTAGTGACGTTGTGGTGACATTGTAGTAGCGTTGTAGTGACGTTGTAGTGACATTGTAGTGGCATAGTAGTGGCATTGTTGTGACATTGTTGTGACATTGTAGTGGCATTGTTGTGACGTTGTAGTGGCATTGTTGTGACGTTGTAGTGGCATTGTTGCATTGTAGTGACATTGTGGTGGCATTGTTTGGATGTCAAGTCACCTTTATTTATATAGCGGTTTTAACAATACAAATTGTGTCAAAGCAACTGCACAATAGGAAAATAGTGTATCACTAATGTAAAATGACAAGATTAAACGTCCATTTTTCAGTTAAAGGCATTTCATTATTGAATTCAGTGATGTCATCGTCCAGCTTAGTTCAGTTTAAATAGTATCTGTGCAATCAAGTCGGTGATATCGCTGGAACTGAAGTGTCCCCAACTAAGCAAGCCAGAGGCGACAACGACAAGAAACCAAAACTCCATCGGTGACAGAATAGAGAAAAAAAACACGTAGTGGTGTTGTTGTGGCATTAATGCAGCGTTTCTCAAACTGTGGGGCGCGCCCCACTGGTGGGGAATAGAGACGTGACAGGTGGGGCGCGCCAAACGGGAGGAAATTTTCCTTTTTATGCCTTATATGGCAACGTTAGACCAAATCTTCCGGAATCTGGAGCAAGACCACGCACTAGACTAGAGAGTGACTGCGCGGTGTGTGTGTGTGTGTGTGTGTGTGTGTGTTCAACACGTCATCTTTGTTTCATTTTTGTATTCATGGTTACAAATGAAATGTTTAACCTTTTGAGCGGTATCCGGTTTGGTCCCATATTTCTGTGCTCCTGAGAGTACGGTCCCAGATATGGGATTTAGAATGTTCAGTGACGTGACATAACTGCCAGATTCAAATTGTGCTTTCGCGCGTTGGTTGGCGCTGAGCCAGAGAGGGACGCGCTCAGCGCTGTCATATATCACAACTATGCATTGTTTTCAACCTAATAATGTTTATTTTAGGTTTCAGCCATTTAAATACACATAAGCACTAGTAAAACAATACATTTGGAGTTTGTAAAATACACACTGATGTCTGTGGAAGCAGCAATAACAATCTATTCAAATATAATTTGACGACGTGTGTTATTCACATCAGACAAACATAGTGGAAGTAACTATAAAGTTTACTCTATTCTTCTCGGAGTTCACCGGCCACTTTCTTGCATGTATTTCGGGAGAAACTGATGACAGACAGGACTCTCTGAACTGAGTCGCAAAGAAACATGGTGGCGCCCATCTCACGTTATAGATCAAGATTATTTATAAAGGTTTTTAAACGACCAAACACACTCACTTACACATTTTTGAGAATCGGAATATCAGATAGTTGATGACATGGTAAGCAAGTTTGTGAATATTTTGAAATAAAAAATAAAAAAGGAAATTAAGCCGATCTGTCATACAGTGTTATTGTGGCTGCGGTGTGTCACGTGACAAATATGACGCGTCGCCATGGAAACATTAAGCGGGAATGTTATAAAATAACAGTCGCCTTGAAAAAAACAATAACAAAACATGGATAAATTTGTGACACGGACCTCAAAAGTTGTCGAGCCAGCGCCAGCAGAGAGACACAATTGCCGAATGGATTTCTCTTCTTTTTACAGATTGCAAAGTGGCACTTTTATATCTTTTCTATTTTTGAAATTAGTAAACATTTTGACACAGCTGCACTTTTATTTTCTTTATTTTTGAACTTTCTGTTATTTTATGTATATAGTTTGTATTTTAGATACAACTTGTTACTCTGATACTACTTGGTAGTTCAATAAATTGGAACATGTTAAGCTTGTTGCGCATTTCATTAGCATTGTGTTGGGGCGATGGGGGCAGGTGGGGCTTTAAAATTCCCCCTTGTCTAAAGTGGGGAATGACCAAAAAAGTTTGAGAACCACTGCATTAATGTGTTGTTCTGACATTGTTGTGACATTGTAGTGACATTATGACGTTGTAGTGGTATTGTTGTGACGTAGTGACATTGTAGTGACATTACGGCATTGCAGTGACATTGTAGTGACGCTGTAGTGATGTTGTTGTGTGACGTTGTAGTGACACTGTAGTTGTGATGTTCTTGTTGTGACAGTGTAGTGATGTTGTTGTGCCCTTCCAGTGGTGTTGTTGTGATGATGTAGTGGTGTTTTGGGACATTGTAGTGATGTTGTTGCATGATGTTGTTGTGACAGTGTAGTGATGTTGTAATGGCATTTTTGTCATGTTGTAGTGTGACGTTGTTGCATTGCAGTGACATTGTTGTGATGCTGTAGTGACATAGTGACTTTGTTGTGATGTTGTAGTGTAGTGGCATTGTAGTGACGTTGTTGTGATGTAGTGTTGTTGTTGTAATGTTGTGGTGAATTTTGCAGCAGGGTGCATGTCGATACTCTGTGACGGGAAGAGCTGGATATTGCTCAGGTTTCCGGATTCTTCCGCGCCACAATGAGGTGGCGCTGCAGTACGCCGTTGCTAATATCGGACCCGTGTCTGTCGGTGTCAACGCCAAACTTGCATCTTTCCACAGATACAGAGGCGGTGAGACATCAAATATATCACATACACACGTGTGTATCTGCTTTCAGTCCACACACACACACACACACACACACACACACGTACGTTTATTCTAACTGATAAATGTGTGTATTCAGGAATCTACAGCGATCCGAAGTGCAGCTCTGGACTGATCAATCATGCGGTTCTAGTCGTGGGATATGGCTCAGAAAATGGACAAGACTACTGGCTGGTGAAAAACAGGTTGATTTTCACTTCATAAAAATACTATGTTCTAAAAAGTTATTTTAATATTATAACATGTTAACTTTTTTATAACATTTGTAATAATGAATTTACATTATTCATATTTTTATGAAATATAAATGTATTTATTTTCAATTATTTTAATTTGATACATTTTTGCTATAATATAATATTTTCTATTAATTTTCATTCTTATAATACTAACGATTTTAATTGTAATTTAATATTTTTAAAGAAATGTAAAAAAAACATTGTAATACTTATTTCTGCAATATTATCAGTACTTATTTAATTATAATATTAAAATTTGTATAAATATAAATTTATTTTAAATTTTATAAATATTCGTATGATGATTAATTTGATTATAATATTCCTATTTGTAAATATATCAATATTTATTATAATTTTAATTGTAATGTTCATCATTTTATAAACATTATTTTTGAATATCATAATTCTTTATTATTATTATTTTTTAATATATATCATAATTATTATTATTTTAGTTGTAATATGCATATTTTATAGCCAAATGCAATATTTAATATTATAATTTTTTTATTTTTTTTATAATTATTGTATTATAATATTTATTCATGTAATAATCCGCACGCTTGCGCAGCTGTATTTCAGTGTGCGCTGTAGTGACCTCTAGTGTTGAACATATGACCTGATGATTTCTGTCTCTGTGTCTCAGCTGGGGAACGGCGTGGGGGGAGCATGGCTTTATCCGCATGGCACGGAATAAAAACATGTGTGGCATATCCAGCTTTGCCATGTACCCCACCATCTCATCCGACCGCATCTGATCTTCCCATCCGAGACCCTGGATATCTTACTGAATATGCTTTGATTTTCTTTAGTGCCCAAACCCAAAACAAAAGCAAAGAACACACCTTTACAATTGATATTATTGGAAATAAAGTGGATGCTGCTTTAATGTGTGTACTTTAGGGGGAGGAGCTTTCTCACTCAAGAGAGCATTTGATTGGACAAAAAAAAATAATTCCAAGCAAGAATAATTAAACATCGAAATTAGAGATCCATTGTATTTAATACATGTAAAATTAATGTGTTTAATATAAAAACTATTACAATTATTAAATCATAAAAATGTCTTTAATTGCAACAGTGAAATTAGAGATTCAGTGTTTTATGTGGCTAATGAGTAAAATAAGTCTAATGTTTGATTAAAATAAGCAGCATTTATTTCCATTCCATTACCTCCATTTATTATTATTATTGTTATGTAACTATTCTAATTAAATGATACAGGGTTTCTGGACCCAAAAACAAAACAGTTGTCATCTTTATGCACGTAATTATGCTTATTTGCTTACTTTGTAAAACTATTAATAACTCATAAAAATGTATGTTTTTAAATAATTTAAACATTGAAATTAAAGATTTATGATTTTTTTGTAAAAAAACAAAGAAAATATTTTTTTATAATTGTTATAATACCCATATTTTTTATATAAGTATAATATTTTATAGCAAATTGATCATTTCTATAATGTATTCACTATTTTAATTATAATATTGATAATTTTATAAATATAATATTATATGTATTATCAGTCTTATAATATTATTCATAATAATTTTTACTATAATATTTTTTTATATGTCTTTAAAAAAATAGATTATTGTTTTCTGTGGCTCATGTTTTTTATGTTGACTGCTGTAAGAATAAATGAAGCTTAAAATGATTCAAATAAGCATGGCTTTTATTAAAGTATTATGTTTAATATGTAGTCAAAACTGCACATATAAAATCCTGCACGTGTGCGTTTACCAGCGTTACAGTCTCAAACACTCATACACTGGACTCATGATTGAGGTTGTGTTGGACGCGAGCAGTGAACGAAGCTCAGTAGTGTGTGTGGATCAGATCGGATCGGGTCACATGTGTTCTGGATGGTTCTGAAGACAGCTGATGAACTCCTTCACCTGCCGGCCCTCGAAACAGATCTGATACACGGAGACGAAGAGAGGAAACCTGCACACACACACACACAGAGGTCAGACACACACAGACATCAGACACACACACACACAGACATCAGACACACACAGACGTCAGACACACACACACACACACACACACACACACACACAGACGTCAGACACACACAGACATCAGACACACACACACACACACACACACACACACACACAGAGGTCAGACACACACAGACATCAGACACACACACACAGACGTCAGACACACACACACACCACACACACACACACACACAGACGTCAGACATCAGACAGACACACACACACACACACACACACATCAGACACACACACACACATACACACACACAGGTACAGACGTCAGACACACACAGACGTCAGACACACACACACAGGTACAGACGTCAGACACACACACACACACACACAGACGTCAGACAAACACAGACATCAGACACACACACACACAGACGTCAGACACACACACAGACGTCACACACACACACACACACACACACACAGATGTCAGACACACACACAGATGTCAGACACACACACACACACAGATGTCAGACACACACACACACACACACACACACACACGTCTCTCACACACACACACACACACACACACAGACGTCAGACACACACACACACATACAGATGTCAGATACACACACACACAGATGTCTCACACACACACACACACACACACACACACACACTGATGATGATGTCACTCACTTGTCCGCCATGCTCTTCTTCTGGAGGATCTTGTACACCTCTGCAGACGTCTGAGGACCCTGGAGCTTCTGGCCGTTCAACATCTCAGCTTCCAGCTCCACGATTGACTGATGAACAACACTAATTAGCATTACATGTCAATCACACAAACTGGCTTCAATTGACTTAATTAGTTGATTAATTCATTAGTTTTGATGCCGAATTTTCCAGTTCATTCCTCCATCTAGTGGCCAGAGTCTACAGATACATTTATGTTTACATTAAAGTTATTGGTAAATAATTTAAATAACATAAATAAAATAATCGAAAATAATTTATTATAATTAATGTCAAGCATTAAAAATGTGCTTATTTTATAAAATGAAGTAATAAATATATGAATATTAGAATTAAACATTATATTCACACACACACACACACACACACATACATATATATATAATGTCTAGACAAAAAAAGGAAGTAGTATATATACACACAGGTGCATCTCAAAACAATTTGAATATAGTAAAAAAAATTATGAATATAGTGAAAAAGTTATTTCAAAAAGTGAAACTTTCATATATTCTATATTCATTAGATGTGAAGTAAAACACACACATCTAATGTTTATTTAAAAATTTTGTAATTTTTATTAAAAAAAAATATATTAAAAAAAAAATTTAAACGTTTTTTTGATTACATTTTGATGATTAGAGCTTATAATTTGTGATAGTCATAAAATATATACAATACAAATATTTTTTGACGATGTTTTACAAACTATTTTTAGCACCTCTAAACTACTAGTTTTAATCAATAATTTTATAATACAAATATTGGTTAAAACTAGTAGTTTAGAGGTACTAAAAGTAATTTAGTAAAAAATTGTCAAAAAATAAACTGCATAATTTAATAATGCTTATATTTGATAATTAAATGATATAAGATATCTGGACAAAGAATGGAAGATGTGCACTCATAATGCTGTGGGTCATTTTGACCAGTGAAAAGATTGAGTATGAAGGTTAATAACAGATGACCAGAGAGTGATGACCTGCGTCAAGGTCAAAATAATCAGTTTAGGATGCAGGTGTTTGAGTCGGACCTTCTGCGAGCGGACGAAGGCCTCGGCCACGCGGCGGTTGCGTCCGCCGTAGCAGGTGGTGATGAGGTCGGCCACGCCGCAGCTCTCCAGGAAGGTGACGGAGTTAACCGCGCTCTTGCAGAAGAGTTTGGAGAAGGCCACCATCTCCATCAGCCCCAGCCGGATCACAGCAGCCTTAGTGTTGTCACCGAACCCCAGACCGTCACAGAAACCCGCGCCCACCGCCACGATGTTCTGCCACACACACACACACACACACACACAGACACAGACAGACACAGACACAGACACAGACACACACAGACACAGACACAGACAGACACAGACACAGACACAGACACAGACACAGACAGACACAGACGCAGACACAGACACAGACAGACACAGACACAGACACAGACACAGACACACACAGACGCACGCACACACAGACACACAGACACACAGACACACAGACACACAGACAACACACACACACACACAGACACAGACACACACACAGAGACACACACACACATAGACACACACACACACACCACACACCACACACACACACAACACACACACACACACACACAGACACAACACCACACACACACACACACACACACCACACACACAGACACACACCCACACACACACACACACACACACACACACCATACACACCCACACACACACACACACACACACACACCAACACCACACAACACACACCAGACACACACACACAGCACAGACACACACACACACACACACACACCACACACAGGCACAGACACACACCAGAGACACACACACACACACACACACACACACACACACACACAGACCCACACAGCACACACACAGACACACACACACACACACAGCACACACACACACACACACACACACAGACACACACACACACAGACACACACAGCACACACACAACAGACACAACAGACACACACACAACAGACACACAGACACACACGACCGACAGACACACACACACACACCACACACACCACACACAGAGCACAGACACACACACAGACACACACACACACACAGACACAGACACACAGACACGACAGAGACAGACAGACACACACCACACAGACGACAGACACACACACACACACACGACACACACACACACACAGGCACAGACACACACACAGAGACACACACACACACGCACAGATAAACACACACTAAGTCAGAATTATGAATTTTTGTCATAATTTTGATAGTCGTAATTAGGAGTTTTCGTCTCTAATTTTAAAGTTTATTCATAGTTTTGGACTTATATTCATAATTTATATTTCATGTCATAATTCTGATGTCTTATCTCATAATTATACATTGACCAAAGCGTCCCTGGATGAATACTACGAGCCCCCCGCAGCATCACGTGTGTATCTCGGTACCTTCAGCGCTCCACACAGCTCCACCGTGTCGCTCTCCTTCACCACAGTGATGCGGAAGTTCAGCGTCTGCAGAAGCTCTTTGAAGATCTTGGCCGTTGGATTCATTAGTGGCTCCTGAAAACACACCAACACACACACACACACACACAGACACAGACACAGACACAGACACACAAGACAGGACACACGACAACAGACACACACACACACACACACAGACAGACAGACACACACACACACACACACACCCACACACACACACAGACACAGACACACAGACACACAGACACAACCACACAGACACAGTCAAAGTCAAGGTCAAAGCACGTACAGGGTTCTCACAGGAAGTGATGTCACACCACCGATGGTGGTCTCGCAGAAACTTCTCCTCGGCCACCTCCGCTGGCGATGTTGGCGCCCCATCAGCACACTGACATCGATCTCCAGCTTGGACCTGATGATGTCAGAGATCAGGGTCAGTCCACTCGGACCCTCATCGATACCCTACACACACACACACACAGCCAACACACCCAGACACATGCACACACACACACACACACACACACACACACACACACACACAACACACACACACACACAGACACACACACACAACACACAGCACACACACACACACACACACAGACACACACACACACACACACACACACACACACACACAGACACACACACCACACACAGACACACACACACAGACACATGCACATCACACACACACACACAACACACACAACACACACACACCACCCACAGGACAACACACACACACACAGACAGCATGCGCACGCACACACAGCCCCACACAGACACACATACACACACAAAAACCACACACAGACACACGCACGCACACAGACACAGACATGCACGCGCATGCACACACAGACACTCACACACACACACACAAAAACGACACACAGACACACACGCACACACACACACACACACATAGACAAAGAGAATGGACTAAAAAAACACTATGTGAAACAGTAAACACTGTGCAGAATTTCATGACTCTTTTTAGGTAGATGAAAATTTTACAACAAAAATATTTTCAGACCAAAAACATATTTTTAATAATAATAATTAAAAAACAAATCATAATTTAAAAATAGCATTTTTAAAGTAAAATGTACAAATCAGCCATGATGAAGTAGTCTTTGCTTAGAAAATAGGGAACACAACTAATATTCTGTTCTAATATTTACATAGAAATAAATGAAGCATCGTTTATAGATGGCTATTGTCTTATCAAATCCACTGAAATGACCAAACATTAAAGAATAAATCCCCACTTTAATGAGGGAGATCCCGATGGCTCCAGGTTTGAGGTGAGGCTTCATCTGGTCACAGATCTTCCCGATGAACTGATGAGGAATGACGAAGATCAGGACGTCGGCTCCGCTCGTGGCCTCTGTGACGTCAGGAACCGCCGCCTGAGGAGACAGAGGAGATCTGAACCCTGACCCCTCTCTCAGCAGGGGGGGGGGCTCTGCTTTACATCCGTGCTTCTCAACCTTTACTACAAGATTTCAACCTCCCTCATGATTCACTTATGACAAGGCTCAACGGTTTCTCATAATTACAACTTTCTGTCATAATTATGATTTTATCTCATAATTAGGACTTCATGCCATATGACTTTTTAATCTCATAATTTTGCCTTTTTATATTTTTATCTTATAATTTCAACATTTATAATAAACTTTTTATCACATAATTTCAACTTTTTATCACAATTTATATTTGTAATACATAATTACGACTTTTTATCTCATAATTTCAACTTTTTATCACAATTTTGACTTTATCTCATAATTAGGACTTAATGACATATTACTTTTTAATCTCATAATTTTGCCTTTTTGTAATTTTATCTTATCATTTCAACATTTGTAATAAACTTTTTATCTCATAATTTCAACTTTATATCACAATTTTTTTATTTTATCTCATAATTATGACTTTCACAGCCATAAATATGACTTTGATCTCATAATTAGGACTTCATGCCATTTGACTTTTTGATCTCATAATTTTGTCTTTTCGAATTTTTATCTCAAAATCAACTTTTATCACAATTTTGAATTTTTTATCTCATAATTTCAACATTTTATCATAATTAGGACTTTATCTCATAATTAGGACTTCATGCCATTTGACTTTTTAATCTCATAATTGTGGCTTTTTGTATTTTTATCTTATCATTTAAAAAAATGTATCTGATAATTTCAACTTTTTATCACAATTTTGAATTTTATCTCATAATTATGACTTTCACTTCCATAAATATGACTTTAATCTCATAATTATGACTTTTAATGTCATTTGAATTTTTTATCTCATAATTTTGTAATTTTGAATTGTTATCTCAAAATCTACTTTTTAATCAAAATTTTGACTTTTTTATCTCATAATTTCAACATTTTATCATAATTATGACTTTATCTCATAATTAGGACTTAATGCCATTTGACTTTTTAATCTCATAAATTTGCCTTTTTGTATTTTTATCTTATAATTTCAACATTTATAATAAACTTTTTATCTCATAATTATGACTTTCACTTACATAAATATGACTTTAATCTCATAATTATGACTTTTAATGCCATTTGATTTTAAACTCATAATTTTGTCTTTTTGAATTTTTATCTTTTAAGATTTTTTAATCTTATAAATGTACCTTTTTTTTGCATAATTTAGATTTTTTTCATCTCATAATTTCAAATGATATAATCTACTTTTTATCATATTATTTTGACGTTTTATTCATATAGATTTGTCATAATAATGACAAATTATAATTCTCATAATGACTCAAATCTCATAATTTTGTCTTTTTTATCTCAGAAAATCTACTTTTTATCACAATTATCTCATAATTTCGACGTTTTGTCAATTATGACTTTATATCTAATAATAATGATTTATTATATCTCAATATTATGATTTCACTGTCATTAATATGACTTTAATCTCATAATTTCAGATTTTGTCTTCATGTCATGCTTCCTTATAAAGCGCTTGATAATCTGGCAGCTCTGTATCTCTCAAATCGCCTTCGGTTGGACTCGACATGTTCGTTGAGATCTTTGTCTGTAGACTTACTGAGAGCTCCACATGTGAAATATAATAATGCTTTTAGTTGAGCTGCGCCAAAATGATGGAAGTCTTTTCCATATCCTCCATCTGAACAACATTTCTCTTTTTAAAGATTAGTTTAAACCAGCAACACCCAGTATGACCTGTTCTGTTCATCAACCGGCCTTTCTAATGCCCTTTCATCATCCCTTCAGCTTCGACCTGGTTAATTATGGTCTGTTTGAGTTGCTGTTGGATCCATATTAGTGTGCAGTGACACAAGCTGACCTTTGCTCGTTTATCTTCTCCCATCATGACCTCTGCCTCACTGCTACACGTGAGTCATTATTAATCAGCTTCACGATGTGGCAGTAACGAGTGTAAAGGTGATCAGTGCGAAGTTCAGTGTGTGTAAACCTACTGATAACCACTTTCTCAAAGTGTTAACTTCTGCACTTCACTAGTTCACGCTCAATATCTCAATTAATGCTCTGAACCTTTTAAAAGTGCTTCTTCTTGGTGATACGAACATTCCATTTGATCATTTTGCTAACATTATGGTGTTACTTTTGAGTGTTCTCTGAACATTCCGAAACAAATAGTAACATTCAAAACATGCTAGACGAATGTTCCACTTGTTTCTGAACATTCCATGACTGATGTATAGACGGTTTGACCGGGCCGAAGGTAACGTCCGGTGTGTTTGTATATCGGGCTGTTAGTGGCGCCGGCTACAAACACAGTTAAAGTGACGAGTAGACTGAAGTTGGGCTCAGGTTGTTGTGCTGTGGAATGTGTTTCACATACATACATTTATTACATTTAACACTTTTCCAAAGGGCTTTGTTGAATAAACATGAGCACGTAATGCAACGTTTAAAAATCAAAACGTGATATATCACTGTATTTCTGAAGGAACACTTCAGCTTGCATGTTATATGTCTGATAAAGCAGCGTTTGTAAGCTCAGTTTACAGCCGTTACCGGGCGCAAACCTCTAACGTTAACGTTATTTCTCCCGCTTTTAAGCGTCTCCTGCTGGCAGAGAGTGAATTTGCATTTTTAATAAGTCCGTTCAAGTAGTTATCGCTGCATCTCAGTCCGTCTGATTTATGAAGCAAACATATTTTGCTTGTTATAATAAATAATCTACTCCAGAGGGACTTATCTGTTCTCTATTTGGACGTCTACCGGAAGTTAAGTTAGGGCCACAAACACACGCATGCGCGGTAACGTTTGTTTATGTTGTTGCTGGTGAAACCGTCTATAAATCATGTTTTTGTGGTGTTTCAAGAACATCATTAAATGTTTTATTAATGTAATGTTTGTTCATATAACATTATTTCTGAATGTTTTAAAAAGGGTTCTTAATTATACGAATGTTAAGGGAACATTCCATTTGATCATTTTGCAAACTTTAGAATGTTCTCTGAATGTTTTTAAACAATTAGTAACATATAAAACATGAAAGTCCAACTAACTAGAAGCTCGTTACTTTAAGAATCACCCTCCGGACAAAAAAATATTTCCATTAAGCGCTAAAAACATAATTTCTGAGTGTTCTCTAAAAGTAAAAAATGTCCAGTTTTTTTATGTTTTAAAAACTATTTTGCTTAGTTATGCGACGGTAACAGAATATTAAATTTTATAATTTTGCTAACATTATGTTACTTTTAAATATTCTCTGAAATTTCTGGAAAATATAGTAAAATTTATTGAACGTTAGATGAGCGTTCAAATAAAACGCTTCAGAAAAAGTTACATGAACAACGTATAAATAATGTTTTTGTACGTTCTTAAATGTTGTCAACATAACTGGGAAGAAAAGGTTTGTTCGTTAAAGTACCACGCTATTATGGTCTGTTCTCATTCCTGTATTATTATTATTAAGAGAAACACACACCACATTTTTGGGCAGTTTGTGTCCGGGCAGATATTTGACGTTCTCGTGTTCGGTGTTGATGATCTCGGTGAGTTTACGTCCATCAATCATCTCCTCATAGACCCACATCTTCACCATCGGATCGAAGCGGTTCGACGCTTTCACATTGTGTCCGATGATCTTAGCGATGGCAGAGCCCCTGAACAACACACACACACACACACACACACACACACACACACACACACACACATGCATAAATACACACAGAGACACACACACGCACACACACACACACACGCACACACACACACACACAGAGACACACACACGCACACACACACACACACACACACACACACACACACACACACACACGCATAAATACACACACGCACACACACACGCACACACACACACACACACACACACACACACAGAGACACACACACGCACACACACACACACACGCACACACACACACATATAGTTTGAATATAGTATATAGTTTTAAGAGTTCAGACGAGAATGTACTTGTTTATAGTTCAAATATACAGTTTGTTAATAAAGATAATGAACATTTGCTTGGATGTTTTCGGAGCAGTGAGCTCCAGATGTTCTGCGCTCATGAACCCGTGGAGAGAGCGCCTCACCTCGTCCAGATCGTCTGTCACTCAAGTAGCCACGCCCTTAATTATGCAGAACTTTAAGGTTTAATATAATTTAAACGGATGAATTCACCCCCCTCACAGTTGCCATGAAGGGCAAAAATAGCGATTTATACAAAACCACTTTTTTGCACTAAGCTGTAAACATGTTTTTTTCTGCTGTAAAGTTGGGCATTTTAACATGGGGAGTCTATGGCACTGACTCTCTTTTGGAGCCAGCCTCCAGCGGCCTGTCGATGAATTACAGTTTTAGTCACGTCCGTGTTGGCTTCACGAGAGAGAGCGGGAGGTTGCTGCTTGGTATTTACGCACTTGTTTCGTTGAACTGTTGTATAAATGCAATATCACACTCGTAGACGTGAGGTATGGCTGTATATCGGCATGTCGTGATTACCTACGGCCGATGTCTCACGTCTACCAGTGTGATATTGCATTTATAATATATATATATATTTCATTTTTTCTGCAGAGAATAT